>CM053028.1:574136887-574201175 GCA_028564925.1 Lithobates sylvaticus | reverse complement strand
CCGTCAAACGTGTTGTATGACGCAGTGTTATTGACAGTCGGAATTTGGTGTGACCGTGTGTAGGCAAGACAGTTTGAGCGGAATTCCGACGGGAAAACCATCAGAGCTTTTTCCAACGAGAATTCCGATCGTGTGTATGCAGCATTAGTTATTCCCAACTCTGTGGCCTACCCAGTGTGTTGGAAGAGAAGGCAAAGAGCCTTCTGACTCCTTTTGCATTGGCAGAAGTCACCCAGGCCATCAAATCTTTGAAACCAGGTAAAAGTCCGGGGCCTGATGGATTTCTAAGTATATTTTATAGGCAATTTGGAGATACTATTAGTCCAGTCCTGTGTAATTTATATAATTAAATCAAACCAGATTGTTCATTTACTAAACAGGCACAGGAGGCACATATCACTCTCATAGCAAAACCAGATCCTACTCAGTGTTCTAGCTACAGGCCCATTTCTTTGATAAATGTGGACTTAAAAATGTATGCCAAATTATTAGTTTACAAACTATGATTCCCTCTCTATTAGGGTTAGACCAGGTGGGATTTTCACCAAATAGGCTAGCTCGGGATAATATCCTAAAGACAAGCCTTCTGATACAATATGCCCGGAGATCAAATAGCCTGCTTTGTCTTTTATCTTTAGATGCGGAAAAGGCTTTTGATCGCCTAGATTGGAAGTTCATGATAGCAACCTTGGAACAAATAGGTCTTCCAGGGGAATTTGTACAGAAAATAATGGCATTATATACTGCTCTATCAGCAAGAATAAAGGTTAACGGGACATTATCTTTGCCTGTTAAAATTTCTAATGGGACACACCAGGGTTGTCAGCTTTTACCAAATCTGTATATTTTGGCCATGGAACACCTGGCAGCTGCTCTACGGTCAAATCCCTCAATCCAAGGGGTCCAGGTGGGCAATAATTCACATAAACTAAGTATCTTTTCAGTTAACTTACTTATATATGTATCCAATCCAAAAATAGCTTTTCTGAATATTCTCTATGAGTTGGAACAATTCGGTTTATATAGCAATTTTAACCACTTCAATACAGGGCTTTTAAACACCCTTCCTTACCAGAGCACTTTTTGCGATTCGGCACTGCGTCGCTTTAACTAACAATTGCGCGGTCGTGCAACGTTACACCCAAACAAAATTGACGTCCTTTTTTTCCCACAAATAGAGCTTTCTTTTGGTGGTATTTGATCGCCCCTGCGGTTTTTATTTTTTGCGCTATAAACAAAAGAAGAGCGACAATTTTGAAAAAAAACACAATATTTTTTACTTTTTGCTATAATAAATATCCCATTATTTTTAAAAAAAAAAACAAATTTTTTCCTCAGTTTAGGCCGATACGTATTCTTCTACATATTTTTGGTAAAAAAAAATCGCAATAAGCGTATATTGATCGGTTTGCGCAAAAGTTATAGCGTCTACAAAATAGGGGATAGAGTTATTGAATTTTTTTTACTAGTAATGGCGGGGATCTGCGATTTTTTTTCGTGACTGCGACATTGCGGCGGACACTTCGGACACTTTTGACACATTTTTGGAACCATTTACATTTACACAGCGATCGTTGCTATAAAATTGCAATGATTACTGTGTAAATGTGACTGGCAGGGAAGGGGTTAACACTAGAGGGCGCTGGAGGGGTTAATGTGTGTCCCTATAGGAGTGATTCTAACTGTAGGGGGAGGGGACTTAAGGGGAGGAGACCGATCATGTGTTCCTCCATACTGGGATCACATGATCGGTCTCAATCGCGGGTGCCCGGCGGACATCGCGGCCGCCGGGCACTCGCACCGGGTCCCGAGCGATGCCGCGGGCGCGCGGGCGCCCCCCAGGCGGCCGGGAATCCGAGGACGTCATATGACGCCCACCCAGGATGGTAGATCCACCTTGTGGGCGTCATATGACTATGGGCGGGTATTGAAGCGGTTAAAGTAAATGTCGCAAAATCTTGTCTCAATATAACGTTCTCAATAACGGAAAAAGAAATGCTAGAAAATAACTTCCCCTTTCAATGGGAATTAAAAAAAGGGAAGAGGAGGTCCCCTAAGGGTTTGGACTTTTAAGGCATGTAAAATATATAACCCCAGATAGAACACTAGATAGTATATGTTAGAAAAGACGTTTATTACAAAAATTATATAAAAAAGGTTAACAATATGACAATATAAAAACTTTTGGAATATTCAAACAGTGCTTGATTTGTGGAGTACAATATATAAGTGTATGTTGTAGGCGTTATCTCACTGGGATCTCACTTATCTTCAATGGGAATTACAATGCCTTAAATATTTAGGGGTGAATATTGCCCCCTTAGAGGAAAAAATATATGAACTGAATTATCTTCCCTTACTTAATTCCACAATTAGTAGATTGCAGTATATGGCCAAAGGGAAACACCCTTGGTTAGGGAGAATGGCAATATATAAGATGGATATCTTACCTCGCTTTTTGTATTTATACCAAATATGGCCCATAGCTCTTCCTCTGACTTTCTTTCGGTCTCTAACCGCTTCACCCCCCCCCGGAAGATTTTACCCCCTTCCTGACCAGAGCACTTTTTGCGATTCGGCACTGCGTCACTTTAACTGACAATTTCGCGGTCGTGTGGCATTGCTCCCAAACAAAATTTACATTCTTTTGGTGGTATTTGATCACCTCTGCTGCTTTTATTTTTTGCGCTATAAACAAAAAAAGAGCGACAATTTTGAAAGAAAGCTATATTTTTTACCTTTTGCTATAATAAACATCCCTAAAAAATATATAAAAAAAACTATTTTTTTTCCTCAGTTTAGGCCGATATGTATTCTACTACATATTTTTGGTAAAAAAAAAAAATTGCAATAAGCGTATATTGATTTAGTCGTTACAATATTCTGGTAAAGCGGAAGATAGAGGGAGGAGCAGGTCTACCGCAGATGGAATTTTATTACACAGCTTTAGTATTGACAAGAATATTGGACTGGTTCCATTGTGAGAGAACAAAACAATGGGTAGCTATTAAACAGCAAACAATCGAGGTCCCCCTGACCTCCCATCCATGGACTGCACCTAAATTATGCCCATTTAGACAAACACTCCCACCCTTGACCCAGTCTTGTTCGAAGGTAGGGGGTTTCCTCAGTACCAGGCCCATTAACACTGATAATGGGGAATCCAAAATTTTTGCCTGGCATGTCGCCAGGGTTCTTACAATGGACACTGCCAAATCCTTTGCTGATTACACAAGCTTTGTCATCAAAAAGGACTTCAGGCACTTAAAGCGGAGGTTCACACAAAAATTGAACCTCCGCTTTTCAGGGACCCCCCTCCGGTGTCACATTTGGCACCTTTCAGGGGGGGTGCAGATACCTGTCTAAGACACGGGAGTCTACGCCTCTTCCCGTCCCCCTGCGCTGTCTGCTGGGACACACACAGGTCCCAAGAGATAGCGGGACAAGTTAGAATGCGCAGAGCGACTCGCGCATGCGCAGTAGGGAACCCGGGAAGTGAAGCCGTAACGCTTCACTTTCTGATTCCCTCGCCGAGAATGGCGGCGGCAGCTTCCGAGAGCCGAGCGATTGATCGGCTTTGGCTGCCGACATCACTGGACCCTGGGACAGGTAAGTGTCCATTTATTAAAGTAGTAGTAGTCAGCAGCTGCAGTATTTGTAGCTGCTGGCTTTTAATATTTTTTTTTAGGTGGACCACCTCTTTAATACCATAATGACTACTGAATGCAATTATGCGGGTCAGTGGTTTCATTACCTCCAGCTTTAAATTATAGATGTAGCGCCAATAACCCTCTGCGGGGCGGCTATGAAATTCTGTGCTTACCAATTACCTCCTCCTTGTAGCTTGGCGTTTTCATGTAGGGGTTCGTACCCAGTAATTGCTGAGACTGACACTCAAAGTCCTTTTGAGGATTTTTATTTGCAACAAACCGTTGAAACAGAACACAGTCTCTCAGTTGGGAATAGAGGGTATGGGTGATAAAGCTCAGGCACTGTAGAACAGCTGACATTCAAATAAATGTCTCTCGCAACTGGATAATTCACTGTTGGATAAACCCTTATTTGTAGATCTAGCAGCCAACAAGTGATTTGGACTTAGCAAAGTCTCTGCCACAGACTTGGTTGTAACCAAAGGATGGGTTAGGAACTTTTCCTATGGTACCTGTATCTTTTAGCCGATCCGACGAAATGCGAATTCAACTAGTGTCCATACATCTCAGCTCCCAGGCTCTTACCGAGCAGCCAGCTTTGTGCATGGCCCTCCTCCGAAGAGTCCTCCCCTGGTCGCTTGTCGAGTTGCTGGGCCTCTCCAATCCTGAGAGGACACGGGACACTTCAGAATCCTCCTTCAGTTACTGCGCCTCAAACTAGCCAGTTCCAAGGCTCGGAAACGGATGGATCCCCAACCCAGACCATGAGGGCCTCTGGGACTGGTCAGGATGACCAGGCTTACAGGGTCAGCAGACGCTCCTGGACCGAGACCCCTCACGGGGCTGGTCTGGACCGGAACCAGAACCAAAAAGCAAGCAAGAGCCCCAGTCGCGTGACTTTAGCACCTTAAGTAACCCTTCCTGGAATACATATCGGGGCCAGACGCGCTCACTGATTGGCTCCGGGAAAAGATTGGTACCCAATGCGTCCAACCAGACTGCGTTCTCAGCCGGTCACAGGTGCTCACCTCACCTATGACCAGGCAGAACTCTAGTACAGCCCAGCCAAACTGATGCCAAAGTATAACCTAGAATAATTAACCCCAAAACTCAGTTACAGTTCTGGGAAAAACAAAATTTACAAAAATAGCGCACACTTTGAAAAAGTGTCGGCGCTACATAGACATTTATCCAAAATGACCCCACTCCATAGGGACTTAACTCAGTTTTGAGTCCCTCTGCAGTGGGCTTACAGGGTGTTCCAATACTATTTCAACGCTATATGGTATACTTTTATCTCACGTAATTTCCCTTAAGCCCATATTACATCAGAGACTGGGAGAGAGAATTGGGCCATCTGATACTTGTAGAAGAATGGAAGAAAGCTTTTTGGTTTACCTTCAAATCTAGCTCTTCAACTTATATACAAAGAAAAGAACTATAAAATATTAACTAGATGGTAAAGATGCCTGGCAAGGCTACAAAGAATTTCTCAGATCTACCCTGAGGAGTGTTGGCGATGCGGAAGAGATGTAGGTACAATGATTCATATATGGTGGACCTGCCCACAAATTAAATAATTTTGTGAGTCTATATTTCAAATCTGCTTCTCTGTCTCGAGCTTATCTTATCAGAAATCCACAGAAATAGCCTTATTATCTATATACCCAGGCTCTATGCGAGATGTCACAAAAGGATTGCTCCCTTATCTAATATCTCTGCTGCGCGAATAATCATACCCAGACACTGGAGTACAAGAGTCTCTCCCACTATTAAGGAGTGGGTTGCTGAAATGGAGGAAATAACGGCAATCATACAGGAATGCCATCATAAGTTTATGGAATTGTGGTCGAATACTTGAGTTCGGACATGTTGAGATCCAATCTTTGAAAGAGTAAATGTATATGAGTGAGAGTCAGATTTGGCTTGGGTGATTAGATTGATGGTCCAGAGGGGGCTTCTCAGAGGTTTGTGTAGGTCTGTCCATGTTTTGCGTATGTTTGTATGTGTCTTTTTTTTTTTTTTTTTTTCTTTCCTTCTCTTCTTTTTTTCTTCTCTATGGGGCAGTTATCTGCCCACGAGGATCACTCAATAGCACAAAGTAGTCATTATGGAAGACTAGGTAAGGGATATCTAACTATATGGATTTTTTTGTCCATTCTTTATCTAGTTTATATGAGTTGTCCTAGAGAAAGAATCTGAGCTATGTATTAAACAATAAAAATACAAAAAGGTATATGGGAATACACTAGGGTTACCACCTTTCCAGGATTCACCCGGACAGCCCGGGTTTTCAGATTCTGTGTCCAGGTTTCAGTCCACCTGAAACCTGGACACATCAGTGACAGCCCTGCAGAACCAGTCCTCTTACCCCCCTTTCCCCTTTCGTCAGTTTTCAGTGCTTTTAATTATTTTGGTTTGGGGGGGCTATTATACCGGGGACAGGCTGACCGGGGGGGATTATACTGGGGGACAGGCTGACCAAGAGGGATTATTCTGGAGGACAGACTGACCTAGTGGGACTGTACTGGGGTACAGACTGACCTAGGAGGACTGTACTGGGGTACAGACTGACCTAAGGGGACTGTACTGGGGTACAGACTGACCTAAGGGGACTGTACTGGGGTACAGACTGACCTAAGGGGACTGAACTGGGGTACAGACTGACCTAAGGGGACTGTACTGGGGTACAGACTGACCTAGGGGGACTGTACTGGGTTACAGACTGACCTAGGGGGACTGTACTGGGTTACAGACTGACCTAGGGGGACTGTACTGGGTTACAGACTGACCTAGGGGGACTGTACTGGGTTACAGACTGACCTAGGGGGACTGTACTGGGTTACAGACTGACCTAGGGGGACTGTACTGGGTTACAGACTGACCTAGGGGGACTGTACTGGGTTACAGACTGACCTAGGGGGACTGTACTGGGTTACAGACTGACCTAGGGGGACTGTACTGGGTTACAGACTGACCTAGGGGGACTGTACTGGGTTACAGACTGACCTAGGGGGACTGTACTGGGTTACAGACTGACCTAGGGGGACTGTACTGGGTTACAGACTGACCTAGGGGGACTGTACTGGGTTACAGACTGACCTAGGGGGACTGTACTGGGTTACAGACTGACCTAGGGGGACTGTACTGGGTTACAGACTGACCTAGGGGGACTGTACTGGGTTACAGACTGACCAAGGGGGATGTACTGGGGTACAGACTGACCAAGGGGGATGTACTGGGGTACAGACTGACCAAGGGGGATGTACTGGGGTACAGACTGACCAAGGGGGACTGTACTGGGGTACAGACTGACCAAGGGGGACTCTACTGGGGTACAGACTGACCTAGGGGGACTCTACTGGGGTACAGACTGACCTTGTTTGATTTAACTATGCTCCTTAAACTTCTTCCATTAATAACACAATTGGGCCACACCTACTGTTCGTCACAAGATGTGCATTTTCGGGGCACCCAGAGGTGTCCCAGGTCTTTTACAACCCTATAGTGTAAATTGCAAAAAAATAAAAATAAATGGTTGTGCGCCGCTAAAGTGTTCGGGTTTGGCTTGATGAAAAGGTGGCCAATACAAAATACTTAATGAAATGCGATTATTCTACCCCGGGTTACTCAGAGATAAATAATGAAAATAGTAAATAGACATCACTCACACTATATGACCAGTCCTTTATTAACCACTTGCATTTACACCCCCCTTCCTGCCCAGGCCATTTTTCAGCTTTCAGCGCTGTCGCACTTTGAATGACAATTGCGCGGTTGTGCTACACTGTACCCAAACACATTTTTTATAATTTTCTTGACTCCGAAGAGTCCTCCCCTGGTCGCTTGTCGAGTTGCTGGGCCTCTCCAATCCTGAGAGGACACGGGACACTTCAGAATCCTCCTTCAGTTACTGCGCCTCAAACTAGCCAGTTCCAAGGCTCGGAAACGGATGGATCCCCAACCCAGACCATGAGGGCCTCTGGGACTGGTCAGGATGACCAGGCTTACAGGGTCAGCAGACGCTCCTGGACCGAGACCCCTCACGGGGCTGGTCTGGACCGGAACCAGAACCAAAAAGCAAGCAAGAGCCCCAGTCGCGTGACTTTAGCACCTTAAGTAACCCTTCCTGGAATACATATCGGGGCCAGACGCGCTCACTGATTGGCTCCGGGAAAAGATTGGTACCCAATGCGTCCAACCAGACTGCGTTCTCAGCCGGTCACAGGTGCTCACCTCACCTATGACCAGGCAGAACTCTAGTACAGCCCAGCCAAACTGATGCCAAAGTATAACCTAGAATAATTAACCCCAAAACTCAGTTACAGTTCTGGGAAAAACAAAATTTACAAAAATAGCGCACACTTTGAAAAAGTGTCGGCGCTACATAGACATTTATCCAAAATGACCCCACTCCATAGGGACTTAACTCAGTTTTGAGTCCCTCTGCAGTGGGCTTACAGGGTGTTCCAATACTATTTCAACGCTATATGGTATACTTTTATCTCACGTAATTTCCCTTAAGCCCATATTACATCAGAGACTGGGAGAGAGAATTGGGCCATCTGATACTTGTAGAAGAATGGAAGAAAGCTTTTTGGTTTACCTTCAAATCTAGCTCTTCAACTTATATACAAAGAAAAGAACTATAAAATATTAACTAGATGGTAAAGATGCCTGGCAAGGCTACAAAGAATTTCTCAGATCTACCCTGAGGAGTGTTGGCGATGCGGAAGAGATGTAGGTACAATGATTCATATATGGTGGACCTGCCCACAAATTAAATAATTTTGTGAGTCTATATTTCAAATCTGCTTCTCTGTCTCGAGCTTATCTTATCAGAAATCCCCAGAAATAGCCTTATTATCTATATACCCAGGCTCTATGCGAGATGTCACAAAAGGATTGCTCCCTTATCTAATATCTCTGCTGCGCGAATAATCATACCCAGACACTGGAGTACAAGAGTCTCTCCCACTATTAAGGAGTGGGTTGCTGAAATGGAGGAAATAACGGCAATCATACAGGAATGCCATCATAAGTTTATGGAATTGTGGTCGAATACTTGAGTTCGGACATGTTGAGATCCAATCTTTGAAAGAGTAAATGTATATGAGTGAGAGTCAGATTTGGCTTGGGTGATTAGATTGATGGTCCAGAGGGGGCTTCTCAGAGGTTTGTGTAGGTCTGTCCATGTTTTGCGTATGTTTGTATGTGTCTTTTTTTTTTTTTTTTTTCTTTCCTTCTCTTCTTTTTTTCTTCTCTATGGGGCAGTTATCTGCCCACGAGGATCACTCAATAGCACAAAGTAGTCATTATGGAAGACTAGGTAAGGGATATCTAACTATATGGATTTTTTTGTCCATTCTTTATCTAGTTTATATGAGTTGTCCTAGAGAAAGAATCTGAGCTATGTATTAAACAATAAAAATACAAAAAGGTATATGGGAATACACTAGGGTTACCACCTTTCCAGGATTCACCCGGACAGCCCGGGTTTTCAGATTCTGTGTCCAGGTTTCAGTCCACCTGAAACCTGGACACATCAGTGACAGCCCTGCAGAACCAGTCCTCTTACCCCCCTTTCCCCTTTCGTCAGTTTTCAGTGCTTTTAATTATTTTGGTTTGGGGGGGCTATTATACCGGGGACAGGCTGACCGGGGGGGATTATACTGGGGGACAGGCTGACCAAGAGGGATTATTCTGGAGGACAGACTGACCTAGTGGGACTGTACTGGGGTACAGACTGACCTAGGAGGACTGTACTGGGGTACAGACTGACCTAAGGGGACTGTACTGGGGTACAGACTGACCTAAGGGGACTGTACTGGGGTACAGACTGACCTAAGGGGACTGAACTGGGGTACAGACTGACCTAAGGGGACTGAACTGGGGTACAGACTGACCTAAGGGGACTGTACTGGGGTACAGACTGACCTAGGGGGACTGTACTGGGTTACAGACTGACCTAGGGGGACTGTACTGGGTTACAGACTGACCTAGGGGGACTGTACTGGGTTACAGACTGACCTAGGGGGACTGTACTGGGTTACAGACTGACCTAGGGGGACTGTACTGGGTTACAGACTGACCTAGGGGGACTGTACTGGGTTACAGACTGACCTAGGGGGACTGTACTGGGTTACAGACTGACCTAGGGGGACTGTACTGGGTTACAGACTGACCTAGGGGGACTGTACTGGGTTACAGACTGACCTAGGGGGACTGTACTGGGTTACAGACTGACCTAGGGGGACTGTACTGGGTTACAGACTGACCTAGGGGGACTGTACTGGGTTACAGACTGACCTAGGGGGACTGTACTGGGTTACAGACTGACCAAGGGGGATGTACTGGGGTACAGACTGACCAAGGGGGATGTACTGGGGTACAGACTGACCAAGGGGGACTGTACTGGGGTACAGACTGACCAAGGGGGACTCTACTGGGGTACAGACTGACCTAGGGGGACTCTACTGGGGTACAGACTGACCTTGTTTGATTTAACTATGCTCCTTAAACTTCTTCCATTAATAACACAATTGGGCCACACCTACTGTTCGTCACAAGATGTGCATTTTCGGGGCACCCAGAGGTGTCCCAGGTCTTTTACAACCCTATAGTGTAAATTGCAAAAAAATAAAAATAAATGGTTGTGCGCCGCTAAAGTGTTCGGGTTTGGCTTGATGAAAAGGTGGCCAATACAAAATACTTAATGAAATGCGATTATTCTACCCCGGGTTACTCAGAGATAAATAATGAAAATAGTAAATAGACATCACTCACACTATATGACCAGTCCTTTATTAACCACTTGCATTTACACCCCCCTTCCTGCCCAGGCCATTTTTCAGCTTTCAGCGCTGTCGCACTTTGAATGACAATTGCGCGGTTGTGCTACACTGTACCCAAACACATTTTTTATAATTTTCTTGACACAAATAGAGCTTTCTTGTGGTTGTATTTAATCACTGCTGGGTTTTTTATTTTTTACAAAAAAAAAGTTTTTTACTTTTTTTATGTCAGTAAGTTTTGTAACTAAGTAATTTTTCGCCTTCACTGATGTACGCTGATGAGGCGGCACTCATGGGCACTGATAGGCTGAACTGGTGGGCATTGATGAGGTGGCACTGATGAGGAGGCACTAATATGCTGCACTTATGGTCACTAATAGGTGGCACTGATTCGCACAAATAGGCGGCACTCATGGGCACAAATAGGCGGCACTGATGGGCACAAATAGGCGGCACTGATGGGCACAAATAGGCGGCAATGATGGGAATTGATTGACAGCAGTGATGGGCAGCACTGATAGTCGGCACTGATTGCCAGCGCTGACTGGCATTGCTAATGGGCATTGATTGGTTGCACTTAGTGGGCACTGATTGCTGGCATTGGTGGGCACTGATTTGTGACACTATATTGTAATCAGGGCACTGGTGATCAGTGCCCTGATTACATTCTTAGATGTCCCCCTGTGTGGAGATGCCGCTGATCGGCTTTCCTCCCCACACATCATCTCCGTGTTTACATGTGACCGGCAGTGATTGGACACAGCCAATCACATGGTTAAAGAGCTGCGGACGCAGCTCTTTACAGAGATCGGGGTCGCGCCGTGTCTTAGCAACATGGCACGCCCGCGAGAGCAGCCGTTCTGGGACGCCGTCATATGGGACTAGAGCTGCACCGCCCCGCTGTCATTTGACGGTCTGCGGGCAGCAAGCAGTTAATAAAAAGATTTCCCCAAAGTAAATCCTTTATCAATTATCCAACAATGTAGATCTATATCATTAATAAGGAATGATGCCCACCAAAAAAAACACACATGCTGACGAAAAAATCGATCCATTCCCAGCGACTACTCTCCATAAATGATAGCTCATGGTGACTATGAAGGAAGAAGACGGACATGACGGGGGGGTTACTGGGTGTAAATAGAAAATATTATCTTCTTACCTTCTCTGCTGCCACTTCCAGCAATGTCTCCTCTCTGCTTTGTATCACATGGAACTTCCTGTCTTCACCTGACATCACTTCCTGTATTCCATAGAGATTTACTGTCTGTGTAGAAGTGATATCACCACCTTGTGGAGCTCAGAGGAACTGCAGCGCCGAGAAAGCTTTGTAGGAGATAATTAATAAAAATGACAGACACGACAAGAAGTTTTATCTTACTGACACCAACAATGGGACTTATTTTATCTCCCTTAAACCAATGATGGGGCTTATTCTATCTCACTAAAACAATGGATGTTGCTTATTTTATCTCATTGACACCATCATTGGGTTGTCATGAATCTGCAGTAATACTTTCATGCCCTGTCTGTCTGCTTACCTCTGGTCTGTGTATCAGCCTTAGGGCCTGCGCTTTCACACCTGCATGGTTATGTAATCTTCCCTCAGCGTGGCTCCACCCTAGCCTCTACAGGATACACTATTTAACACTGTGCTCTACAAGCCTGCCTTGCCTGAGCAATATCGTAAGTTTGGCTTCCTGTGTGCTCTATGATTCTGTTTACCGTCCTTAGCTTGTTATTGACTATCCTTGTCCGCTTCATACCCTGACCTTTGGCATGTTCTTTGACTATCCCTGTCTGCTTGTTACTCTGACTTTTTGGCTTATCTCCTGACTATCCCTTGTCCTGGTCTGCTGCTTCCTTTCTATCTTCCAGTAGCCTACTGTGAGCATGAGCTGGGAGACCCTGGGGGCCACAACCTGAAGCCAGTTGCAGAGAAGTCCCTCCCCACCATTAGAGGCCCTGGTGAACACCTACTGTCTCTTTGACTCGCCCTTGGGAATCTCATGCTCTAGCTCCCAGTGTGATCCGTGTTGGTGCACCAGAGGACCTGCTTTCCTGAACCACCCAGAGCTCCATCCGCAGCAGTCAGCCATAGGGTCCACTACCTTAGCTGTTCACTCCTGACCCCAATGGTGTGCATCTGTCACCTGGCCTTATACTCCTGATCATCCTCAGAGACTGGAGTCAAGGTAGCGAGAGGATGGGAGAATTTATTGAGAACTAAAAGGTTCAAGGGATACATGAAAGGAGTTTGAGATCCTGAGGCTTTTAGAGATCTGGAGTTTGAAATAGGGTTGCACCGATACTAGTATTGGTATCGATGCTGATACCGAGTATTTTCACAAGTATCGGTACTCGTGCAAATGCACGGATACCTGAAACCGAAACTTTCAGGCTCGGTTCTTTAAAGCTGTCAGTGGGTCTCCCCTGTTGACAGCTGAAGTGTTAAAGAAGTCAGGTAATTGGAGCTGTCAAAAAAAAAAGCAGCCGGAAATGTTTATTAACAACATTGCTCAGCCGCTGAAACACTAAAATAAAAAGAAACATTTTTTCTGTTGTGCTGGCAGCTTTATTCATGGTCTAGACAGCGCATTTTTTATCTCTATATTTCCAGGAGCAGAAGTGAGACCAGGAAGAGGAACAAAATGGGCCATCTTGGAGAATCGATTAATTACCAACCAAATTACCGTATTCTTATCAGAAGGTGGAAGATCGGTGATGAAGTCCATGGCGATGTGAGAACAAGGCTCCTTAGGAATAGGCAAAAGCATGAGCAGACCAGCAGGAGCTTGTGTGGAGGATTTAGACTGGGCACAGACATGACAAGCCTTAACGTAGTCTAACATTAGAACAAAGAGTAGGCCACCAGTAGTGGTGGCTGATGAGGAACAAAAATCTGAGGGCCCCGGCAAGACCTGCCACCTTGGAATCATGACCCCAATGAAGGATCTTGGTTCTTAACTTGGTTGGAACGAAGGTCTTACCAGGAGGAATTTTTGAGTCCAGGGTAGAATAGGCAAGAACACATGAGGTTGGAATCTAGCCTGTCGTAATAGAGAAATTGAAACGGGAAAAGAAAAAAGACTCCACCTGGCCTGTCTGGGATTCAGTCGTTTGGCATTCTTTAACCACTTGACATCCGGGCCATAGCCGACTGACGGCTACAGTGCGGATCTCAATTCGTCGGGAGGCCGTCATATTACGGCCTCCCCTTTCCTTGCTCCCTGTGCGCGCTCACAAGCGCGTATCAGTGAAATTCTGTGTTGGCTGTGTCCCTTGGACACAGCCAATCACAGATCGCTGTAAATGGCCAATCACAGCGGCCATTTACAGTGCGATCGCCATGGCCAATGAGCGATGATCTCAAATGTAAACATATGAGATCATCTCTCAATGCCAGCTCTCTCTCCTCACACAGAGACCGTGTATGAGGAGAGAGAGAATCTGACATCGATCTGTGAGTGTTATAATACACAATACAGTGCCAACAGTGCCCAAACAGTTCCCCATTAGTACAGTGCCCCATCAGTACAGTGTCCACCTGTGCAAATTGGTGCCCACCTGTGCCAATCAGTGCCCACTTTTACCCACCTGTCTGCCATCGGTGATCAGTGTCCATCTGCACATCTTCACAATCAGTGCCCATCTGTGCCACCTCATCAGTGCCCACCTGTGCCACCTCATCAGTGCCCACCTGTGCTAATCAGTGCCCATCTGTGCCGCCTCATCAGTGCACATCTGTGCAATCAATCAGAGCACATCTGTGCCACCTCATCAGTGCACATCTGTGCAATCAATCAGTGCACATCTGTGCCGCCTCATCAGTGCCCATCTGTGTCACCTCATCAGTGCCCATCTGTCCCGCCTCATCAGTGCCCATCTGTGCCACCTCATCAGTGCACATCTGTGCTACCTCATCAGTGCACATCTGTTCCGTCTCCTCAGTGCCCACCTGTGCCACCTCATCAGTGCCCACCATCAGTGCCACCACATCAGTCCCCATCTGTGTCACCTCATCAGTGCCCATCTGTGCTGCTCCATCTGTGCCACCTCATCAGTGCACATCTGTGCCGTCTCCTCAGTGCCCACCTGTGCCACCTCATCAGTGCCCATCTGTGCCGCCTCATCAGTGCCCATCTGTGCCGCCTCATCAGTGCCCAGCTGTGCCGCCTCATCAGTGCACACATGTGCCACCTCATCAGTGCACATCTGTTCCACCTCGTCAGTGCACATCTGTTTCACCTCATCAGTGCAGATCTGTTCCACCTCATCAGTGCCCCTCTGTGACACCTCAGTGCCCATCTGTGCTCATCAGTGCCACCTCATCAGTGCCCATCAGTGCAGGCTTAGCACACACCTGTGTAGTCGCATTGCCACCAGCAACCATGTCCAAAAGATGCTTTTCCGCCAGGGAGGCGTACCAAATACTTTCCCAGGCCGACGAGAGCAACGGGGAGCTCTCTTTTTCGGATTCCCTTTCAGACTCCGATTCTGAGTCGGACATAAATTATGAGCCAGTCCTCAGTAGTGGAACACTGAGTGACTCAGAGGAGGAAGATATTCGGCCCGCCAAAGGCGTTCTGGTGAGGAGGCAGTGGCATCCACCAGCACCGCAGTGGCATCCACCAGCACTGCAGTACCTCGGCAAGAAAGGCCAAGGACCCATGCCAGCCTTCCCTATGCCCTTCAGAACCCCTTGTGGCTTCCTCCTAATTCAGGAGAAGCCAACATTCTACCTTTCACTGCCCAGCCAGGAGTCCAGGTGGACACGGAGAATTTTTCCCCAATACATTTTTTTAAAATAATTTTTACCGGGGACATGATATCGACAATTGTGGCCCAGTGCAACCTTTATGCCCAGCAATTTATTTTAAATAATCCAACGTCCTACTATGCCCGTCCCTACGAATGGAGAGACCTAACGGTGGAGGAGTTGAAGGTTTTTTTAGGCCTCACATTTAATATGGGACTCACCAGAAAAAAACACTTTGATGTCCTATTGGTCAACCCTCCACCACATGCCAATCTTCTCCAAGATAATGCCCAGAAACAGATACCTCATGATAATGAGGTTCCTCCATTTCAATGATAATACCCAGTGCCCTCCCCGAAATGACCCAAATTATGACAGGCTTTTCAAAAATGTGGCCACTTCTTTTATGAAGTATTCCCCCAGCTGTTTACCCAGGACCAACACATATGTGTGGATGAGTCCCTTGTTAAATTTAGTGGCAGGCTTAAAATCAAACAATTTATTCCCAGCAAAAGGGCCCGTTATGGGGTTAAGGTATACAAATTATGTGACCGAGTCACAGGGTACATATATGCCTTCAAAGTGTATGAAGGGAAGGACACCAAGCTGCAACCCCCTAATTGCCCAGACTACTTGGGATCAAGCGGGAAAATTGTTTGGGACCTCATATACCTCCTACTGGAGAAAGGTTACAATTTATACGTAGACAACTTCTACACATCTCTGCCCCTGTTCCACAACCTTCACCGGAAGAAGACGCCAGCATGTGGCACCGTAAAAAAGAACTGGAAGGGCTTTCCTCAAAGTCTTGTCAATAAGAAATTGAGAAAAGGAGAAACGGCAAGTCTGCGAAACAAGGAGATTTTGGCAGTGAAGTGGAGGGACAAAAGGGATGTCTACATGTTGTCTTCAATCCACAATAATACCTTTGTGGAAATCCCCAGAAGGAATGGCCCCATACAAAAACCTAAATGCATCCATAATTATAATTTGTTCATGGGGGGAGTCGCCTTCAATGACCAAATGCTGGAACCATACCTTGCCACAAGACGGCCATACCATTATTATAAAAAAAGTCGCAATTTATTTATTTCAATTGGCCAAATACAATTCATATGTAATTTACCGCAACTCCACCCAAAACCCCAAACGCTTCCTTGGCTACCAGGAGGAAATGTTCACTGCCCTTATATTCCCAAACGGCCCACCAGAAAATATCCGATCAGATGTTCTTAGTCGTCTCTCCGAGCACCACTTTCCCGAAAAAATCCCTCCCAAATCAACAGGCCAACGACGTCCAAAAAAATGTAGTCAGAAGAGACACATCTTATTATTGTGCACAATGTCCTTCCCAACCAGGCCTCTGCATAGGTGAATGTTTTCGCCGTTACCATACTTCAATAAATTATTAGTGAAGTATGGTAAACTTAATCCTCAGCTCCTGCCTTCACACACTTTCACAACCCTCATGCCACTGCCTGCTCTGTAACTGACCCTGGCTTGTTATTCGACCACGCTTCTGTCTGCCGATTCTGTACATACCTCTGCCTGATCTGGAACTGACCCTGGACTGTTATTCGACCATGCTTCTGCCTAACGATTCTGTACATACCTCTGCCTGATCTGGAACTGACCCTGGAGTGTTATTCGACCATGCTTCCACCTAACAATTCTGTACATACCTCTGCCTGATCTTGAACTGACCTTGGACTGTTTGACCATGTTTTTTGCCTGCCTCATGGACTGATCTTGTACCCTGCTACTGGACTAGTGGGATTCAACACAGGGGTCTCACATATGTGAGGGGCTCCAGAATTGTTTTTTCTGGATGAAGAAAAAATTTTTTTTTGTTTTCTCATTCCTAGATTAGGGTCTGGAGACTCAGAGGCTTCAAAGAGATTTGGGTGGGAGAAGCCTCTACCTCCGTCCCCATTCTGTCCTGAACAAGGCCCTACTTCTGCCTGCTGCCTGTAGGACTTACTGCCATTATGTCTCTGCCTGTCGCATTGACCACACCACATGTTCCTGCCTACTACCAGGATCAATATTTTTGGCACTGCTGACAATATCTCTGCCTGCACTGACCCTGGACTTTATATGGACAGTATCTCTGCCTTCTGCCTGGACAATTGTGTTCGCCATTGCTGACAAAGTCCCTGCCTGCTGCCTGGACCAGTGATATCCTTCTGTATACAACTGCGCTACTACAACCACAGGTAATCTTTTGTTTACGCTTTGCTCAGCATAATGTATTTTGGGGTGTAATTCTTGGTATGTGCATGCTATGTGTCCCTGCAACGGTGCTCCCTGCATGTTGGATCTCTGTATGTGGCCAGGCAGTGTAGAAGTCTCACACATGAGGTATCGTAATACTCAGGAGGAGTATCAGAATGTATTTTGGGATGTAATTTTTGCTATCTAAATGCTATGTGTTGGAAAATCTTATAAACTGTCAACTTTGTGTAAAAAAAATGCGTTTTCATTTTATTCCCACATTTTCCAAAAACTTCTGGAAAAAAATGAACCGTTCAAAAGACTCATTATGCCTCATAGATTATACGTTGGGGTGTTAGCTTTCCAAAATGGGGTCATTTTGTTTCAATTGTCCTGGTGCTCCAGGGCCTACAACAGTGCAATAGGTGGTTGAGAAATGTGATGTGTAATTTATGCTCCTAGAACACCTGATGGTGCTCCCTGCATGTTGGGCCTCTATATGTGGCCAGGCAGTGAAAAAGTTCCACACATGTGGTATTGCTATACTCAGGAGGAGTAGCAGAATGTATTTTGGGGTGTCATTTGTGGTATGCACATGCCATGTGAGAGAAATAAGCTATTACAATGACAATTTTGTGAATTTTTTTTTTTAATTTTGCAAAGAATTGTGGGAAAAAATTACAACTTCAAAAAACTCACCATGCCTCTTACTAAATACCTTGAAATGTCTACTTTCCAAAAAGGGGTTATTTGGGGGCATTTGTACTTTCCTGGCTTGTTAGGGTCTCAAGAAATGAGATAGGCCGCCAGTACATCAGATGTGGTAATTTTTTTATGATTTGCACCATAGCTTGTAGACTCTAAAACTTTCACACAGACCAAATAATTTCCACAAATTTTGGGTTATTTTTACCAAAGATATGTAGCAGTACAAATTGTAGCCAAAATTTATGAAGAAAAATTACTAATTTGAAAAATTTTATCACAGAATTTAAGAAAAATTTTTTTTTTCCAAATTCGTTTTTTTTTTCAAAAATTTTCGGTCTTTTTTCATTTATAGCGCAAAAAAAAATAAAAAACCCAGAGGTGATCAAATACCACCAAAAGAAAGCTCTATTTGTATGATTTTTAAAAAAAATGGACAAAAAAATAATTTGGGTACAGTGTTGCATGACTGAGTAATTGTCATTCAAAGTGTGAGAGCACTGAAAGCTGAAAATTGGTCTGGACAGGAGGGGGGTTTAAGTGCCCAGTAAGCAAGTGGTTAAGGTATCAGGATGTCTGATCGGATGGAAGCCGGAGCTCTGTAGCAGCACGTCTTACCGCGATCACATCGGGTCACGCCCCCACGCACATGAACTTTAATGGCATCCCAGTCTTAGTCTGTAGGTTCAATATTGAGTTGGCCTTCCCCCTGCCCAAAAGCACCCATGTTGGGGGGCATGTGGCATGATATGAAGGGGGGGCGCTCGCTCATCCCCCACTTTCCTGACCTGCCAGGCTGCATGCTTGGATAAGGGTCTGGTATAGGTTTTGGGGGACCCCATGCCCCTACCACTTTTTTTTATTCAGCTGTCAGGGCACAGAAGCATGGTGTTTGGCCAGGCGAACACTCTGCAAATTCAGGTGTTTGGCGAACAGCTCGGGCTGAACTGTTCGCCCAACACTACACACTAAGTGTATAATGACATTACCAATAAACAAGCATACGATAATTTTGTGACTGAACCTGTCTTGGGTAATATGATATTTTAGGTCATGATCTTGTCTTTTCATATAGTATTAGGTGTGCGGAAACAGTGAGCTTCATTTTGATACATTTCCATCAACACTTACTGTAAATAAGCTGCAATGTTGTCAATAGTTCCCTATACATATAACTATAGAGGATGCGCACATACATATACCCATACTAGTATTCCTAATTGGATATACATTGTAAAGTGTCCACATATTTTTTATGTTAGCAGTTGTATTGATTTTGTGACCTCTTGACTTATTTTATTCTTTTCTCCTCACATTAGAGGATACATAGAACTTTTTCCCGCTGTCCTTCAGTTGGTGAAATAATAGATTCTGCCATTGTCTAAACTAGACATGTGCATGACGAAAAAATTTGTTTTGTTTCATTTTGATTTGTTAATCTAGTTATTTTGTTTAGTTAAATTCAGTTGATTCGTTCAATTCATATTCGGAATTCATATTCAGAATTTACCGTTTTTTTTTTTTTTATTCTAAATGTTTAAATCGATACATTTTCGAATCGGTCGAGACGAAATATTATTATTTCCGTGGCCGAGCCCGAGCTCGACTTGTTTAGAACAGAGCGCGTGTGAGGCTTGTGCTGGTGGGCAGCAGGCGGGAGTTAAACACAGGACTCCTCCTGTGTTTAACTCCCGCCTGCTGCCGACCAGCACAAGCCTCACACGCGCTCTGTTCTCCACCCGGGCGGCGCGGCTGCACACTATCCTCACCAGCTGCCGCCCAGGTGGTTTTAATTAGCCTAGTGGTGGGGGGGTGGTTTGTCTAGGGGGGGTCTATACTAATGTGGGGGGGGTTGTTTGTCTTGGGGGGGTCTATACTAATGTGGGGGGGTTGTTTGTCTTGGGGGGGTCTATACTAATGAGTGAGTTGTCCTGGGGGGGGTCTATACTAATGTGGGGGGGGGGGGGGTTTCCTGGGGGGGTCTATACTAATGTGGGGGGGGTTTCCTGGGGGGTCTATACTAATGTGGGGGGGTTGTCCTGGGTGGGTCTATACTAATGTGGGGGGTGGTTTGTCCTGGGGGTCTATACTAATGTAGGGGGGGTGGTTTGTCTTGGGGGGAGCTATACTAATGTGGGGGGGTTTGTCTTGGGGGGGTCTATACTAATGTGGGGGGGTGTTTCGTCCTAGGGGGTCTATACTAATGTGGCGGGGGTTTGTCTTGGGGGGTCTATACTAATGTGGGGGGTGGTTCGTCCTAGGGGGTCTATACTAATGTGGGGGGGTTTGTCCTGGGGGGTCTATACTAATGTGGGGGCGTTTGTCTTGGGGGGTCTATACTAATGTGGGGGGGTGGTTCATCCTAAGGGGTCTATACTAATGTGGGGGGGGGGTTTGTCCTGGGGGGTCTATACTAATGTGGGGGGGTTTGTCCTGGGGGGGTCTATACTAATGTGGGGGGGGGTGGTTTGTCCTGGGGGGTCTATACTAATATGGGGGGGTTCGTCTTGGGGGGTCTATACTAATGTGGGGGGGTTTGTCCTGGGGGGGTCTATACTAATGTGGGGGGGTGGTTTGTCCTGGGGGGTCTATACTAATATGGGGGGGTTCGTCTTGGGGGGTCTATACTAATGTGGGGGGGTTCATCCTGGGGGGTCTGTACTAATGTGGGGGGGTTCGTCCTGGGGGGTCTATACTAATGTGGGGGGGTGGTTTGTCCTGGGGGGGTCTATACTAATATGGGGGGGTTCGTCTTGGGGGGTCTATACTAATGTGGGGGGGTTCGTCCTGGGGGGTCTATACTAATGTGGGGGGTGGTTCGTCCTGTGGGGTCTATACTAATGTGGGGGGGTGGTTCGTCCTAGGGGGTCTATACTAATGTGGGGGGGGTTCGTCCTGGGGGGTCTATACTAATGTAGGGGGGTGGTTTGTCCTGGGGGGGTCTATACTAATGTGGGGGTTTTTTTCTTGGGGGGTCTATACTAATGTGGGGGGGGGGTGGTTCGTCCTAGAGGGTCTATACTAATGTGGGGGGGTCTGTACTAATGTGGGGGGGGTTTGTCCTGGGGGGGCTATACTAATGTGGGGAGTTGTCCTGGGGGGTCTATACTAATGGAGGGGGTGGTTTGTTCTGGGGGGTCTGTACTAATGGAGGGGGGATGGTTTGTCCTGAGGGGGGGTCTATACTGATAAAGGGGGGTGTTTTGTCCTGGGGTCTATACTGATGGGGGGTCTGTACTGAGGGAGGTATTTATACTTAATGGAGTGGGGTCTGTACTGAGGGATGACTATAGTTGGTGGAGGGGGTGATACCATGTTTTACTGCACCAGGTGACACCAACCCTAGTGACGCCACTGCAGCTGCGGGCTCTTATCTCCCCTCTCCCTCTCCTCCTCGTGCGCTGCTGTACTAGTGATCGGCGCACTATGTTTCTTCCCCCGCCTTCATAACGGCCAGGGAAGAAAAAACAAAGGAGCAAAGAAGAGGATTGTGGGACATGTGGTCCCAAGGACTGGCAGCCCCAATGTAACACAGAAACTGCAGCCCACACAGCATGCTCAGCTGAATGGGAGAGAGAAAGCCAGGAGCCCGGGAAAGCTTTCAGGGAAGGGCACCCAGGACTCCAGAGGGAGAGGACAGTGCTGAGAGAACACCATCAGAGAGAGAAAAAGCCACACAGCCTGGCACCATCCCTGGTGGAGGAAGGAATGGAGTCATTGCAGGAATACAGATCTGGGCTCTACCCAGCGGAGTCGCCACGGGCAATTCAGAGTGAGCTGACTCCTGATCAGAGGAACCGTTGTTGCTGCATCGCTGGGTCAGGTGAGAGGGCCGATCGGCCATTATTTACTACCATCTCTTGTAACAAGTCTGCAGTCTCTGATCATCTCCTGTATTATGTGTGCAGCCTGACCGTCTCCTGTACTATGATTTCAGTCTCTGACTGTCTCTAGTATCATGTCTACAGTCTCTGACCATCTCCTGTACTATGTCTGGGGGCTCTTTCTAATAGACTCTCTAACAGAAGCCCTCTCTGTGTGCATCAGAGAGACTCCCCTCCAGGTCTCATTAGTGTACGCTCTTCCTGTATTTTCTTTATTGGTAAAAGATCATGGGAGGATCCCGGGGTAACGAAGACTTCTTACAGGAACATCTCTGTGTTGAAGTCGTTGTCATAGAAACATTTGTAAAGGGGAGGAGTTGGTAAGATGACCACGCCCACGTGGGGGGCGCCAGAAATATTTCTGCACCCAGGCGTCTGTGACCCTAGGATCGGCCCTGGATGGATGGATACCCAGCAGTACTCTGCGATACTCTGCCATACCCTGCGATACTCTGCCATACCCTGCGATACCCAGCAATACTCTGCCATACTCTGCGATACCCTGCCATTCCCTACCATATTCTGCAATACCTTGCGATACTCTGCCATACCCTGCGATACTCTGCCATACCCAGCAATACTCTGCAATACCCAGCAATACTCTGCAATACCCAGCGATACTCTGCAATACCCAGCGATACTCTGCAATACCCTGCGATACTCTGCCATACCCTGCGATACCTTGCCATACCCTGCGATACCTTGCCATACCCTGCGATACTCTGCCATACCCTGCGATACCCTGCCATACCCTGCGATACTCTGCCATACCCTGCCATACTCTGCCAGACCCAGCAATACTCTGCCATACCCTGCAATACTCTGCCATACCCAGCAATACTCTGCCATACCCTGCCATACTCTGCAATACCCAACGATACTCTGCAATACCCAGCGATACTCTGCAATACCCAGCGATACTCTGCCATACCCTGCGATACTCTGCCATACCCAGCGATACTCTGCCATACCCTGCGATACTCTGCCATACCCTGCGATACTCTGCCATACCCTGCGATACTCTGCAATACCCTGCGATATTCTGCGATACCATGCGATACCCTGCGATACCATGCAATACTCGCTACGATCGAAGCCAGGATCGTTTTTTTATTTTATTTCAGGCTTTCCAGCCTAGAGGTGAGATGTGGGGTCTTATTGACCCCATATCTCACTGTAAAAAGGACCTGTAATGCCATATTCCTATTACAAGGGATGTTTACATAGGAATAAAAGTGATCAAAAAGTTTTTTGGGGAGAAAAAAAAGTGTCAAACTAAAATAAATAAAGTAAAATGAACAATAAAAAAATAAAAATAATTTAAAGCGCCCCTGTCCCCGTGTGCTCGCATGCAGAAGTGAACGCATACGTAAGTCCCGCCCACATATGAAAACGGTGTTCAAACCACACATGTGAGGTATCGCTGCGAACGTTGGAGCGAGAACAATAATTTTGGCCCTAGACCTCCTCTGTAACTCAAAACATGTAACCATTAAAAAAATTTTAAAGCGCCGCCTATGGGGATTTTTAAGTAGCGAAGTTTGGCGCCATTCCACGAGCGTGTGCAATTTTGAAGGGTGACATGTTAGCTATCTATTTACTCGGCGTAACTTCATCTTTCACATTATGCAAAAACATTGGGCTAAATTTACAGTTTTGTTTTTTGTAAAGCACAAAACTTTTTTTTCCCAAAAAAACGCGTTCGAAAAATTGCTGCGCAAGTACCGTGCTAGATAAAAAGTTGCAACGACCGCCATTGTATTCTCTAGGGTCTTTGCTAAAAAAAACATATATAATGTTTTGGGGTTCTATGTAATTTTCTAGCAAATAAATGATGATTTTTACATGTAGGAGAGAAATGTCAGAATTGTCCTGGGTGCTCCAGAACACCTGATGGCGCTCCCTGCATGTTGGGCCTCTGTATGTGGCCACGCTGTGTAAAAGTCTCACACATGTGGTATCGCCGTACTCAGGAGTAATAGCAGAATGTGTTTTGGGGTGTAATTTGTGGTATGCATATGCTGTGTGTGAGAAATAACCTGCTAATATGACAATTTTGTGAAAAAATTAAATAAAAAAATCTTGATTTTGCAAAGAATTGTGGGAAAAAATTACAACTTCAAAAAACTCACCATGCCTCTTTCCAAATACCTTGGAATGTCTTCTTTCCAAAAGTGGGGTCATTTGGGGGGTATTTGTACTTTTATGGCATGTTAGGGTCTCAAGAAATGAGATAGGCCGTCAGTACTTCAGGTGTGATCAATTTTCAGATATTGGCACCATAGCTTGTGGACTCTATAACTTTCACAAAGACCAAATAATATACCCCAATTTGTACTTATTTTTACCAAGGATATGTAGCAGTATAAATTTTGGCCAAAATTTATCAAGAAAAATTAAAATTTGCTAAATTTTATAACAGAAACAAAGAAAAATTCATTTTTTTACCGAATTTTCAGTCTTCTTTCTTTTATAGCGCAAAAAATAAAAAACCCAAAACGGTGATTAAATACCACCAAAAGAAAGCTCTATTTGTGTGAAAAAAAGGACAAAAATTTCATATGGGTACAGTGTTGTATGACTAAGTAATTGTCATTCAAAATGTGAGAGCACTGAAAGCTGAAAATTGGTCTGGTTATTAAGGGTGTTTAAGTGCCCAGTGGTCCAGGGCTCGAGTCCAGCGGGAACGCGTGGGAACGGCGTCCCTGCACTTTTTTCATAACAGGAACGCCGTTCCCTCTCCTCTTTAGGACTAGAGCCGCCCGAGGCTCTAGATTTTAACAGGCAGAGCGGACCAAGTCCGGACCGCATCAATCATCTGTGCGGCCCCGCCGTGGTCACGCCATTAAAGCTTTTTTGTCATCAGCTGCCGCTGCCTGCTAGCTCTGTTTTCCTCACAGAGCTGACATCGGAAGAGCAGCACAGCGATGCACGGAAGGCAGGGGCTGGCCCAGTTAACTGATTGGTTGATAGAACCGCTCTGCAGTCTATCAACCAATCAGTTAACTGGGGCAGGTCCCGCCCTCTGTCCATCCCTTTGCTGCACTTCCGATGTCAGCTCTGTGCCTCTGATGTCATCTGTGTCCTGTGTAAGGTAAGACAGAGGGCACTGTAATGAAGGACGGAGGGGGAAAGAATCAGAAACTGAAAGGAATGAGGAGGGGTGATATAAAAGGGAGGCGGGACAGGAATGTGAAGGGGTGATCTACAAAGGGGGTGAGGACAGGAATGTGAAGGGGGTGAGGACAGGAATGTGAAGGGGGTGAGGACAGGAATGTGAA
Source organism: Lithobates sylvaticus (assembly GCA_028564925.1). Classification (NCBI taxonomy): domain Eukaryota; kingdom Metazoa; phylum Chordata; class Amphibia; order Anura; family Ranidae; genus Lithobates; species Lithobates sylvaticus. The sequence continues at coordinate 574,175,888 of CM053028.1, read as the reverse complement.
GGGGGTGAGGACAGGAATGTGAAGGGGGTGAGGACAGGAATGTGAAGAAGGGTGCCATAAAGAGGACAGGTTTAAATTTTAAAACTGGCTACTTGGTCATCTTCTAGTATGTCGCATTTGCAGTCTGGTCATCTCCTGTAGTCGCATTTGCAGTCTGATCATCTCCTGTAGTATGTCGCATTTGCAGTCTGATCATCTCCTGTAGTATGTCGCATTTGCAGTCTGGTCATCTCCTGTAGTATGTCGCATTTGCAGTCTGGTCATCTCCTGTAGTATGTCGCATTTGCAGTCTGGTCATCTGTAGTATGTCGCATTTGCAGTCTGGTCATCTCCTGTAGTATGTCGCATTTGCAGTCTGGTCATCTCCTGTAGTCGCATTTGCAGTCTGATCATCTCCTGTAGTATGTAGCATTTGCAGTCTGATCATCTCCTGTAGTATGTCGCATTTGCAGTCTGGTCATCTCCTGTAGTATGTCGCATTTGCAGTCTGGTCATCTCCTGTAGTATGTCGCATTTGCAGTCTGGTCATCTGTAGTATGTCGCATTTGCAGTCTGATCATCTCCTGTAGTCGCATTTGCAGTCTGATCATCTCCTGTAGTATGTTGCATTTGCAGTCTGATCATCTCCTGTAGTATGTCGCATTTGCAGTCTGATCATCTCCTGTAGTCGCATTTGCAGTCTGATCATCTCCTGTAGTCGCATTTGCAGTCTGGTCATCTCCTGTAGTATGTCGCATTTGCTGTCTGGTCATCTCCTGTAGTATGTCGCATTTGCAGTCTGGTCATCTCCTGTAGTATGTCGCATTTGCAGTCTGTCATCTCCTGTAGTATGTCGCATTTGCAGTCCGATCATCTCCTGTAGTATGTCGCATTTGCAGTCTGATCATCTCCTGTAGTATGTCGCATTTGCAGTCTGATCATCTCCTGTAGTCGCATTTGCAGTCTAATCATCTCCTGTAGTATGTCGCATTTGCAGTCTGATCATCTCCTGTAGTATGTCGCATTTGCAGTCTGATCATCTCCTGTAGTATGTCGCATTTGCAGTCTGTCATCTCCTGTAGTATGTCGCATTTGCAGTCTGGTCATCTCCTGTAGTATGTCGCATTTGCAGTCTGGTCATCTCCTGTAGTATGTCGCATTTGCAGTCTGATCATCTCCTGTAGTTAGTCGCATTTGCAGTCTGATCATCTCCTGTAGTATGTCGCATTTGCAGTCTGTCATCTCCTGTAGTATGTCGCATTTGCAGTCCGGTCATCTCCTGTAGTATGTCGCATTTGCAGTCTGATCATCTCCTGTAGTATGTCGCATTTGCAGTCTGATCATCTCCTGTAGTATGTCGCATTTGCAGTCTGATCATCTCCTGTAGTATGTCGCATTTGCAGTCTGATCATCTCCTGTAGTCGCATTTGCAGTCTGATCATCTCCTGTAGTATGTCGCATTTGCAGTCTGATCATCTCCTGTAGTATGTCGCATTTGCAGTCTGATCATCTCCTGTAGTATGTCGCATTTGCAGTCTGATCATCTCCTGTAGTCGCATTTGCAGTCTGATCATCTCCTGTAGTATGTCGCATTTGCAGTCTGATCATCTCCTGTAGTATGTCGCATTTGCAGTCTGATCATCTCCTGTAGTATGTCGCATTTGCAGTCTGATCATCTCCTGTAGTCGCATTTGCAGTCTGGTCATCTCCTGTAGTCGCATTTGCAGTCTGATCATCTGTAGTCGCTGTAGTAGTGTCGCATTTGCAGTCTGATCATCTCCTGTAGTATGTCGCATTCGCAGTCACTGTATTTTCTGTGAAATATATATATGCATATGAGAGTATCATTTTTTCTTTTTTGGCTTTTTTTTTGTTGGTGGTGGAGTGGATCTTGGGTGGGAGTTCCCACACTTTATTTCCCCAGGACTTGACCCCTGGAAGAAAACCATCAGGCCTTCAGGAAAAAACTCAAGACCCACCTCTTCTAAACATGGCATCACAACAAGAGCCGACAAGCGCCTTGAGGCGATTCAGTTCGCATTTGCAGCGCTATACAAATCATTCATTCATTTACTATCATGTTGCCGGCGCACGGGATCTGTGTGCCGCTATAGACCTGGCGCAAGCATTCTTCAACTCAGAATTAAAAGAAGCTGGAAGTGGAAATATTATGGGGGTGATGTGATGAAGTATAGATATGACTGTCAAACTAACAAATATGCCCAAAATAGAACCCAAAATTTACTTTCTCTGAGCAGGCTTGCTGCGCCTGCAAATACAATTGTAACTGCGCTAGGTCAATTTATGTACTGCGCATGCGCAAGCGGCATTTGCGCCCGTTCAAGTGCTCTGGTTCACTGCGCCGGCAAAATCTTAGTAAATGTCAAGCCACGTAGGTTCATTTGCATAAGTTGAACAGGCGCACCTCTCAACTTTACTTTTTTATTTTTTTGCGCCGGTTCACTTCTATGGGTTTTTTAAAGGCTATTTGAACACAGGTCATGTTAGCATTAAGAAAATGAAAAAAAAATGCGTGGGGGTCCCCCGAAATTTCATACCAGGCCCTTCATGTCTGGTATGGATATTAAGGGGAACCCCACGCCAAAAGAAAAAAAAATGGCGTGGGGGTCCCCCTCAAAATCCATACCAGACCCTTATCCGAGCACGCAACCTGGCAGGCCGCAGGAAAAGGGGGGGGGAGAGAGCGCCCCCCCTGAACCGTACCAGGCCACATGATCTCAACATTGGGAGGATGCTTTGGGGTCCCCCCCAAAGCACCTTGTCCCCATGTTGATGATGGGGGTCTGTGGGCGGGGGGCTTATCGGAATCTGGAAGCCCCCTTTAACAAGGGGGCTGTCCTAATGTCGGGATAATGTAACGTACATTAGGTAGCAGGTAAGTGGTGTAAAAGGTCACTCAGAGAGGCAACAAGCGGTGAATGAGCGGCGTGCGGTCCAGGTGCGTTCCACAGCTTCCTGGTAGTGATGTAATGTGTGTGGCTCTGAACGCGTTTCGTCATTGACATCCACAGCGGCGGTGCGCTGGTATATTATGTGTTGCGCTTATGTGTGCGCCGGTTCATACGCTCACTTAATAATTTATCTGGTGCACAAATTATGGTATGAACCGGCGCAGCACATTCATCTTAGTAAATCAGCCCCATAGTCTTTGATTTCAGCAATGTGTAGTTAAAATTCGACTGGAGTTCAATGTAAAATTCAATTTGAATTTCCAAAATTCGGACAAATTTCGTAACGTTATTCGGAGCATTTGGTAAAATGTGTTTATATTATAATTCAGGTATTATAAAACGATAATTCTCCCGCTCTACAAGACTCTGGTCCGGCCGCATCTAGAGTATACTGTCCAGTTCAGGGCACCAGTCCTCAGGAAGGATGTACTGGAAATGGAGCGAGTACAAAGAAGGGCAACAAAGCTAATAAAGGGTCTGGAGGATATTAGTTATGAGGAAAGGTTGTCAGCACTGAACTTATTCTCTCTGGAGAAGAGACGCTTGAGAGGGGATATGATTTCAATTTACAAATACCGTACTGGTGACCCCACAATAGGAATAAAACTTTTTTGCAGAAGGGAGTTTAACGAGACCTGTGGCCACTCATTAGAATTAGAAGAAAATAGGTTTAACCTTAAACTAAGTAGAGGGTTCTTTACTGTAAGAGCGGCAAGGATGTGGAATTCCCTTCCACAGGCGGTGGTCTCAGCGGGGAGCATCGATAGTTTCAAGAAACTATTAGATAAGCACCTGAACGACCGCAACATACAGGAATATACAATGTAATACTGACATATAATCACACACATAGGTTGGACTTGTGTCTTTTTTCGACCTCACCTACTATGTAACTATGTATTCGGATATATCCGAATCTCTGAATAATGAAAAAATACGTCCGAATATTAATTCAGAATGAAACGAACCATACATGTCTGTCTAAACAGTCCAAGGATAATGGATTTTCTTCACCTGGGCAAACATTTTTTTCCTTTCCACAGTTCCATGTCTGTGATCTCTGAAGTTCTCGTAATCACAGAGGTTTAGTTTTATTTCACTTTCATTCTGTTTATGTGAGAAGAAATTGTGTCTATTTGATTGAGATTTTTTCGGCTTATTTGAGGTCAATAGTGTCTCTTTATCTCAACAAACAGTCCTTCTCAGGCATTGTATCATTAAGGCCCCTTTCACACTGGGGCGGTGAGCCGCGGTGACGGTAAAGCAGCGCTATATTTAGCGCTGCTTTACCGTCGTTTTCACCGCGGTTTTCGGCCGCTCGCGGTGCGGTTTTACCCCCCGCGAGCGGCCGAAAAAGGGTTAAACACCCCCCGCAGAGCGCCGCCGTAGCCGCGGTATTACCGCGGTAACCGCGGTATTGCCGCGGTTTTACGGCGGTCTCCCATTGTAATCAATGGGAAGGAGCGGTATAGGAGCGGTGAACACACCGCTCCTATCCCGCTCCAAAGATGCTGCTAGCAGGACTTTTTTTACCGTCCTGCTAGCGCACCGCTCCAGTGTGAAAGCCCGCCGGCTTTCACACTGGAGTTAAAGGGGCCGGATTTTTTCATGCGGTGAACAGGCGCTATTTTTAGCGCCGCACCGCATGAAAACCGCCCCAGTGTGAAAGGGGCCTAACTTAACCCAGGAGTTCACAGAAAGTTAGTATTTTAATTTTTCATAGAATAAACTGAGAGAACTATGATAAAATATATATTTTTTTCCTTCATAGAAATTCTAACATTTGTGTGCCCTTCACCTTCCTGTGCACCCACAGCTGGAGTCCCACCTCTGATCCCTCAGCCTCCTCTCACTACCCTCCTGGCTACAGCCTTACTGAGTACCACCAGGAAAAGCCTTCATGTGCCTGCCACCGAGCGCCTGGACCTTTATTACATGGTCAGAACATGTGGTGTTTTATTCACCTGCATGACAACAATAAAATAAAAGCCCCCTCACTGCTGTCACATCCTGGGCCCCTCTGTCAAACTGATAGCGTTCAGTTTAACAACTGCACCAGCAGTCCATAAATGAGCATTATATCTGCCCAGCCCCCTGTGATGAGGGCCAAGCCCAGCATGGGAGGGCCGCTTCTACTGCCTCATCAGCGGCCCTGCCTCTAAGTGTTTGTGAAATCTTACACCACAATGAAAGGTAATGACTCCATTTTTATTTTTCTACTGCTATTAGTGGCCAACACGGTACAACACTTCATCCATGTCTTTGGTGATCTGTGATCTCCTTATCAACTGTTTCTTACATGATGAAGATCAGCCATGGAGTATATCTGAGGTGTATATCAGGGTGTGCTTCTTCCCCACATGAGAGCTGTGATGTCCAGCAACATTCATATAGAAGACATTTCTCGCACTCAAGGCACTAATACACCTCAAGGGTTGTGTGGGATCCCTGATGTACAGGAAGACAGGACTTCAGTGAGGAACAATTCCCTCACTCAGGACAGGAATACGGCTTCTCCCCCGTGTGAGATCTCTGATGTCTGCAAAGATTGTACTTCTCTGAAAAACATTTGCCGCACTCAGGACAGGAATGTGGCTTCTCCCCCGTGTGATATTTCTGATGTTTGTAAAGACCGGACCTGTCTGAAAAACATTTCCCGCACTCAGGACAGGAATACGGCTTATCCCCCGTGTGCGATCTCTGATGTCTGTTAAGATGGGACTTCATTGAAAAACATTTCCCGCACTCAGGACAGGAATGCAGCTTTTCCCCCGTGTGAGATCTCTGATGTCTGTAAAGATCAGACTTTTGTGAAAAACACTTCCCACACTCAGCACAGGAATACGGCTTCTCCCCGGTGTGTGATCGCTGATGTATGGAAAGATGTGACTTCTGTGAAAAACATTTCCCACACTCAGGACATGAATGAGGCTTTTCCCCCGTGTGAGATCTCTGATGTATGTAAAGATTAGACTTGTGTGAAAAACATTTCCCGCATTGAGGACAGGAATACGGCTTTTCCCCTGTGTGAGATCTCTTATGCACATTAAGATTGGATTCAAAACGGAAACATTTCCCACACTCAGTACAGGAAAAGCTCTTCTCTGTTGGAAGGACGGCACCGTCCCTCACAGTCTGAGGTTCCTCAGGATAAGAGGAATACGATGGTCCATCTACACTGTGTGGTGCCGGATGGACATTTGAGGTAGTCGGGTTTTCTCCTGGACTATACTGTGTGATGTCCTCATCTTCTACTTTACAGTCTGGAGACAAAGTGAGACAATCCTCTGAGGTTTTCCTCATCTCCCGTCCATCTACTAAAATAGAAATAAAAAGATTATTACTAGACATGAGCAGATTGGTTCCTCTAAACCAGGACTCCGCCCACATCAGGCAGCTTTATCTCTGAGGATCTTACAATTCCCCCCTCAAGGTAACTAGTAAATGGGTCCTCTGATCTCCTACCAGTTCATTTCTTTATTCATGGACCTTAGTCAGAGAGTGAGTAAACAACAAGAACTGTCTTTCATAGGAGTGACAGTGATGAGGGGATTATAGGACGAGTGTCCCCACCCCCTCTATCACTCATTGCCATCTTCCCAACACAAGAAGTCCTGCACTTCCTTATTTAGTCCATGATTTAGTCATGAATAACAGCGGGGCTGAGCCTCACCAGAGGTCAGAGAGTGAGGATTGGGTAAACAACTAGGTAGTGTTGGGCAAACTGTTTGGTCCAAGCAGGAGTTCCGGCCGAACATTGTCTGTTCGCCCTGTTTGGGGAACACCCGAATTTGCAGGGTGTTCAGCAGGTGTTTGCCCCAGTGCATTCTGCTCCCTGATTGGGAAAAGCTTTGCCCAATCATGGCACAGTAGAAGCTGGTTGTTAAGGGTTAATAGGGCCAGGAAACCGGTCGCAGCATCCTTAGCACCAGATGAGTCATCAGATGTCAATGGGCTTCCCCGCTCACAGCTGAAAAAAAATATATGGTGTGGGGCCCCCCAGTATATACCAGACCCTTATACAAGCATGTAGCCTGGCAAGGGCCTTATCCCCACAACCCTGGCCGGTGGTTGCCAGGGTCTGCGGGCAGGGGGCTTTTTGGAACCCGGAAGCCCCCTTTAAGAAGGGGACCCCCAGATCCCACCCCCCATGTGAATGAGTATGGGTACCTACCCACTCACCAAAAAAAGTGTCAAAAAGTAATAAAAACACAGACCGTTTATAACAAATCCATTATTAAAAAATAAAAAAACAATGTTCCCCGCTGTAGATCCATCGCCAATCACGCCGCCCGCCACACCCGAAAAAGAACAAAAAAATGCTCCGTCTCCATAGACTGCCAAATGCCTTCTCCGCTGTTTGACAGTTCTCATATATTGAAGGGGCGAGGCCACCCAACAATGTCACCTTGTGGCCTTGCCCCCTTGTGCACTCGCCTGTGAAGTCACAAGGGGGCGGTGCAATCTTACCTATATAAGAACTGTCAAACGGCAGAGGAGGCATTCGGCGGTCAGCCATCAACGAGCAAAGAGCTTTTTTCAGGTCGGCAGGCGGCGTGATTGATGATGGATCTGGATCTACATCGGGGACACTATTTCTTTATTTTTTTAATAAAGAACTTGTCAAAAACTGTCTCTGGGTTTTTATTACTTTTTAACACTTTTTTGGTGAATGCGCAGGGGTACAATGTACCACATACTCATTTATATAGGGGGGCTTCCAGATTCCGATAACCCCCCCATCCGCAGACCCCCACAACCACAGCCAAGGGTTGTGGGGAAGAGACCTTTGCACCATCAACTTGGGGACAAGGTGCTTTGAGGTGGGGGGGGGGCAGAGCCTCCCCTGATCCAAAGCAACCCCCCATGTTGAGGGCATGTTGCCTGGTATGGTTCAGGAGGGGGTGGGGGGGAGCTTGTTTTTGAGCCGAGAGGCTGTATGCTCGGATAAGGGTCTGGTAGGGACCCCTCGCTGTTTTTTCTTCATTAGCCGGGTGTCGGCAATTGTAAATGCAAGTCAAATTAAATGTGATGTGACTTGGGTTTTTTCGTTAGAAATTGAATTTTTGCTGCAGCTGCTTTTTTTATTTTGGCGTGGGATTACATTTAAAATACAAACTCGACGGTGTGTCCTGGGAGAACCCCACACAGTTTTTTCCTTTCTTTTTCAATAGCTGCGACTTGATACCTGCAATTGCAATTAAAGTAAATTTAAATGTTATTTGGCTCTTTTTTTTTTTTTTTTTTATTTATTTCTTTCTAGAAATGTCAGTTTTACTGCAGCAGGTTCTATACATGGTACAGATGCACCACTAAGTAGACCACCCAGGCACAATATTTTTCATGTTTATTGTTGCACTTTAAGCATCATTAAAAATCCCTGCTCCTGGAAAAACTATCTTGCATTTGTCAATGCAATTTTTTTTTTGCATTGATAAATGTCCCCAGGACAGTACCCAGCCTCCCATACCCTTTTATGGCCAAATTACTTGTATATAAGCCTACAAAATGGGCACTATAGACTTCAATGGGGTTTGCCGTTCGGGTTAGAACTTTTCCTTTGTTCAGGAGTTCTGCTCATCTCTACAACCAAGATGAAGACTGGACTGATCCTGAAGATCACCATCATGAGGTTATTAACTCCTCCCTCATTATCAATTTCTGTTTAAGGTTCCAAAGTTTGAGGATATTATCACATTATTATCAACATGTAAAAGTCTGTGCTCCAATCACATCATCAGATATAAAATGTCCAGCTGGTAGGAAATGGGTGTAACAAAATAGAATACATATTATGTGTATATATAGCTGTGGGTAGAGAGCAGAAGCCAGGACTATGTAATGTTCAACGTAGAGTATATAGTGCAGGGGTCAGGAGTATGTAATGTATTTAGTGTTAATGATTCACCTTTGCTGATCTTTGGTGTCCCCATTATTCCGCCCACCTCTGCAGACTGCTGATCATCCCTCAAACACCTCTCTTCTGGTTTAACATCAACTTTTTTATCTATTAGAGCTTCACCCTAAACCAAGAGAAAGATCAACAATAACATCTGTACAACATAAGCTTTAATATTGTGACATCACCAAAACAAATCCACATATTGTCTCAACAAGTCCATGTTCTAGATGTTCCGTCCCACCAACCTTGTAATGTTGAGGGATGGTGTGATCTTCCTGTGTAGAATCCGGGGAATACAGAGAACAGGGACATCTCTCCGATGGGTTCATAGTATTAGGTGGCTCCATCATATTCTTCTGGCCTTCTGAAAACTTCTCCATCACTCCATACTCAGAATCCTCTTTATACTCTTTTTTTACAACAATATTATCATCCCAGAGGTCTCCACTCTGAAAGATATAATAAAACATTCATTGTAACAAACATGCTGTGTATAAATCAAAACTACTAATAAGTGTCAATCATCTACCTGGTCATGGTGAGGGATGGTGTGACCTTCCTGTGTGGAATCCCGGGAATACAGAGGACGGGGACATCTCTCTGGTGGGTTCCCATTACTGGATCCATCTGTAGGAAACACACACACTGACTGAATACATTGTTTCTATGTGTTCATCAGATGATGGGGGATCTAGGTGGACCCTCCGTACTGCTCTCTCCTTTACAATAAAGTCTCCTCTTACCCAGTGATGTGAGGGGCGGCTGATTGTCCATCATGACGTCCTTGTAGAGATCCTTGTGTCCTTCTAAATACTCCCACTCCTCCATGGAGAAATAGACAGTGACATCCTGACACCTTATAGGAACCTGACACACACAATGATACAGTCACCATCCAGACACATCCCTTGTCTGTTACTGGATAATGTCCCAGAATTCCCAGCACCGCTCACCTCTCCTGTCAGCAGCTTCATCATCTTCTTGGTGACTTCTAGAATCTTCTCCATGTTGTGTCTCTCAGGTTTTAGGGAGTCACATGGAGGCACTGTGATGGTCATATGATCACCTGACTTCACAAGAGGAAATCTCTGTATTGAGGAACCAATAGAAATATCATGTTAGAATCCCAGAATCCTCCTCACCTCTCCGGTCAGGTCTGTGTTTTATTAATAGAGATAAGAGTGATGTCATGGGACCTCCCATAATCCTCCTCACCTCTGCGGTCAGCAGGTAGATGATCTCCAGGGTGAGGTTTAGTATTTTCTCAGTCATGTGACTCAAGTCCTCCTCCATCCTCATTGGTGCCGTCATTTGATCTATACAGGTCTCCTTGTAGACGGATAACTTCGGGAAATGAAAGTAAGAATTATATGGATGGTATTGGTCACACAATAATAGGATGTGAATGTGAGGGGGTAATAGGAGGGTTGCCAGACATTTAACAACTATTGCCCCCATGGGAACACATTCAGTTTGCACTGTTTTGTGTTTGTAAATCTTTGAGGACTCGGGACCCTCTTGGACTGTCGGATCAGATATTTCCTTTTCTATGTTGGATTTGTTTGCTTTCTGAGCTGGTTTGCTCATTGTGTTGGCTTCATATTGTAATGTATGATTGCCCATTTGCTGCCTGTGTAGTGTAATGTTTGCCCTTTGTAGGCCATGTATGGTCAGGATGGTCATTATCTTGTCTATGTATTGTCAGTGCTGTTTGTTTAGAGGAACATATTACTAGAATTAATCTCCAAAATTAAGAGAACGTTCCGGCCCCGTAAGTGGGGAAATGTTCTGCCCCTGAAGGGGTTAATCTAGGTTTCCACACTATATATGTGTGTATCATCATCTGCTGGAGATAAAAGACATCACAGTGACTATGGAGGAAGAGGACGGACATGACGGGGTTACTGGGTGTAAATAGAAAATAAGATCTTATTACCTCCTCTGCTGCCAATTCCAGCAACGTCTTCTCTCTACTTCTTCCCGTCTCACCTCTCACCCGCAACTTCCTGTCTGTACCTGACATCACTTCCTGTCTATATTTCATAGAGACTTCCAGTGTGGGTAGAAGTGAGATCACCACCTTGTGGAGCTCAGAGGAACTGCAGCCACGAGAAACAGCTCGTAGCGTGAACACGGCCTTGTGCTGTGTGTGTATGTACTGTACACCGATCAGCCTTAAAGAGGAGATCCACCCGATTTTTTTTTTTTTTAAGTCAGCAGCTACTAATACTGCAGCTGCTGACTTTTAATAAATGGACACTTACCTGTTCCAGGTTCCAGCGGTGTCGGCAGAAGACGACGAGCGATCGCTTGTCTCTCGGCTGTCCCCGCCGCCATCCTCTGTCAGGGAATCAGGAAGTGAAGCTTGCGGCTTCACTGCCCGGTTCCCTACTGCGCATGCACGAGACGCGCTGCGCGTCTTTATTGGTCCCCGCTGTGTCCTGGAAACTGTGTGTTTCCCAAGACACAACGGGAACCCTCGGATATGGGCGGGGATCCTCGGATAGGGGCAGGGCAGCTAGTCCCGGAAGTGGGTGCAGATACCTGTATTATACAGGTATCTGCACCCCCCTCCCCCTAAAAGGTGCCAATTGTGGCACCGGAGGGGGGGAGGAATCCGATAAGTGGAAGTTCCACTTTAGGGTGGAGCTCCGCTTTAAGATTATCACCACTGACAGGTAAATAACATTGATTATCTCATTACAATGGTATTTGGAAGTGGGTGGGATATATTAGGTAGCAAGTGAACATGTTGCAGTTTGTTGTGTATGGGGCTGTGTAGCCGCAGATGGGTCAGGGTGTCCATGCTGACCCGTGTCCACAGCCAAAAGCACCTACAATGGGCACATGAGCCTCAGAACTGGACCACAGACAATGGAAGAAGGTGACCTGGTCCGATGAATGACATTTTCTTTTCCATCATGTGGATGGAGGGGTGTGTCACTTACCTGGGGAAGAGATGGCACCAGGATGCAGTATGGGAAGAAGGCAAGCCGGGGGAGGCCGTGTGATGCTTTGTCTGGTGGGGTTCATGCCTTGATGACAGCAGAAGTGGGACCTACTCAATATTAGAAAGGTGATCATAATGTTCTGGTGGGTGGTTATAATGTTCTGGTGGGTGGTTATAATGTTCTGGTGGGTGGCACATGAACATACAACTTAAATAAAATGAAATAAAGTAAAAATAAATCCACCACCATTTTTTTCCCCAGCAAAGGAAATAGATGCTAATAGGCTGCAGGAGATCTGCTGAAAAAAAGGGAGGGGGGGGGGTTGGGTGCTAATAAGCTGTTGGAGATCTGCTTCTTTTCAACCCCCTCCTTTTTTCTTAGCAAATCTCATGTAGCTTATAGGCATCCATTTGTGTTTTTTTTCTTTTTCAGCAGGTCTCCTGCAGACTATTAGCACCCATTTACCTTTTTATGTGTAGCGGTCACACTTTAACAAGTGTGCACTATACGTGGAAATTTAGTTTTCTCCCTCAGAACAGTAATGGGGTTCTGAGGGTTAATTGTACAGGTTTACTTTAGCATCAGTTTGGCTGGGCTGTGCTAGGGTTCTGTCTGGTCATGGGTGCAGTGAGATACACATGACAGGCCTAGAACCAGGCCTGGTTGAACATCTCTGGTATCAGTCTTCCCCAGAGCCAATCAGTGGGCACGTCTGGCCCCGCTGGGTAGTCTGGGGAAGGGTACTTAAGGTGTTGAAGTCACGTGTTCAGGGTTCGGTTCAGTCCTGCTTCCTGGTTCTGGGCCTAGAAGCGCTTGCTGTCCCGCAAACATGGTCAGTTTGACTAGAACCATAGACCCGCATGGTCTGGGGAAAGGATCCGTCTGATCCCGAGTCTCAGAGCCGGTTAGCCCGAGGCCCAGTAACTGAAGGAGGATTCAAGGCGTCCCGGTGTGCTCTCATTATTGGAGGGGCACCACAGCTCATACAAGTGACCAGGGGAGGACTCTTCAGAGGAGGGCCAACAAGCTGGCATCTCAGTAAGAGCCTGGAAGCTGAGTTGTATGGACACTAAAGAATCCACACTTCCACAGTACTGCCAAGGAGACCGAGAAAGTTCCAGGTACTGTGAGGAAGGTTCCTATTCACCTTCGGTTGCAAGTTTATTCTGTGTCAGAGACTTTTTGCAAGTTTCCGAATCACATTGTTGGCTACCATACCTCTGGCTAGAGGCTTGTCAGGCATTGAAGTACCCAGCTGCGAGTGGCTACTCTCTGGGTTGATTAAAGACATTCAGTGGATGTCAGCAGTTCAAGATGCCTGAGTTTTTCACCCGTGTCCTCTATTCCTATCTGAGACTGTGTTATGTTAGATGTTACCACTGCAGATATAAAAACCTTCAAAAGGACTTTTTATGTGTCAGCATCCAAAGTTGTTGGGTACTAACCCTGGGAACCCCTGGACATTCACCGACAAGCCAAGGTAAGCCCAAAAGTCAAGGCCGCCCCTCTGTGGGTTATGGCCGCTACATATGTCTCAGCAGATCTCCTGCAGCCTATTAGCAAAGTCCATGCAATGTCTCATTTATACTTCAATTAATGATATTACCACCAATAAATATCTCCAAAACCTCTAGAGCTTTTCCCACCACATCTCAGTATATGCTCCAGCAAACCCTGCGTAGTGGACTACAAAACACCTCCTTCCCCAAACACCAATCCTGCCACTCCAGTTCTAGGCCCAGCCCCTCTTCCAGAACATTCCACCTGGAAGCAGAGGAGGCGCCTCAAAACTGGAGCACAGGTGGTCACACCCACTGCTACACTAACCACTCCCAGCCCCAGATCAAAATAGAAAAACCTAGCTTGCAACATAAGTCTGCCTAAATTTACCTGTGCTGACAGTCTTACTAGAAAAAATCTATTACTAGCACCTACCTATTGGTAGAGGGTGCTACACTTTGGAGGAACCCTGGCTGGGAAAGGCTGGACCAGTCAGTCATATATTTCTATCTCCTTTGGTGGGAGTGGAGATGACCCCATCTATAAGGATATACAGTACATACACACAGCACAAGGTCGTAAATCGGGAGGAAGTAGGAGACATTACTGGAAGTGGCAGCAGAGGAGGTAAAAAGATCTTATTTTCTATTTACACCAAGTAACCCCCCGTCATGTCCGTCCTCTTCCTCCATAGTCACTGTGATGTCTTTTATCTCTAGAAGATGATGATACACACATATATAGTGTGGATACCTAAATTAACCCCTTCAGGGTCAGAACATTTCCCCGCTTACAAAGCCAGAACATTCTCTTCATTTTGGAGCCTCATCAGTCTATAGTAATGGATTATACCACTTTTATTAGTGGGGTGGGGGATTAATTTAGAGGGACTGGAATATTTATGTCTTTATTTTGTAAGATTCATATAGGAAGAAAGAGGGAAAATGTAATTTGTAGTAAATGTCCTAAAAAAAATGTTTTTTTCCATAATGATCCCAGCCTCAGATATTCATCCTAAAATGTGATCAGTAAAGTCTCCGGAGACCATAGGAGATCACAGGAACATGATGTGTCCTGGCAAAGCCTAAAGACAAAGATCATCTTTCAGGTTAGGAGAGGTGGGACGCACCTGGGAGAAATTATTTTGTGTACAGAACCCTCACAGAGCGCCCCTCACAGCACCTCCTCCCAATATCCCTCCAACAAGATTTTGAGAATCCTATGACATCACACTGACCTCACAGCTCCTCCTCCCAATGTCCCTTCATCTAGAGTCAGAGAATCCTATAGGGCTGCAACTAACGATTATTTTCATAATCGATTAGTTGGCCGATTATTGTTTCGATTAATCGGTTAATAACCTTAAAAGTGTGGTGTATAATTTAGTTAATATGTAAAGTTTTAAAAAAAGGCAATGTATTCTTAAATGTCTCTCTGCAGTGGTAAATATAAATAACCAACTAAATGGTTAGAGAGCAAAATCTATAATCCACTCTGAGAATAAGAGACAGAAGAGATATACTGTATATACTATTAGAGGAGAGATATACTATTAGAGGAGAGATATACTGTATATACTATTAGAAGTTTAATTTGGTAAAGATCATCAGACTCTGAGATTTATTTTTTAATTTAAAGAAAAAAAAAGTTAGATTTTTAAACAGAACTGTAATATATTATATACTGGCCATACAAAAACAATGTCTTCCTTCATAGAAAAATGTAATTTTAAGAACGATTGTTCGATTTTCGAATCGTTAGTGGGGTCAAATCAATGTTCGTTTTCAACCACAGTGACAGGAAAAGTTAGAAATAATAGAAAACTGCTTGGTCAAAGGAATTTTCAGACCCTGTATGTGGTTTTCATTCAGAAATTACATTCATTTTAAAACAGAATGTTAAAAGCAAGTGAAAATTTCAAACAACATTCTTTCATTCAGCGAATGTACAAAGATTTCTCATATGAATATTCTCGTCTGAAAATTGATCCATGTGGCCAGCATAAGGCTCGGTACACACCTATGCAGTTTGCTTTTGATCTGTTTCTACAGCGCTTTTTGCTGTGCTTTAAGTACAGTATAGAGTTCCCCAATAGCAAGGTAAAGAAAACTTCTGCCTTTGGAACCACTCACTTCCTGCCCAGGACTACAGGTCGCATGAGGCATTGCTCCTCATGCATTCACAAGTTCTCAAGCACTTATTATTATTATTATACACGATTTATATAGCGCCAACAGTTTACGCAGCGCTTTACAATTTATAGGAGGGGGACAACACAATTACAGTGCAGTTCAATACAAAAGGTACAGGAGGGCCCTGGTCGTAGAGCTTACATTCTAAAGGGAAGGGGTGGTGGTACAAATGTTAATAGCTGCAGAGAATGATTAGATGGGGGTGGCTCGGGGACAGTTGTTAGGTGGGTGTGGGATAGTCTTCCCTGAATAAATGAGTTTTCAGGGATCTCCTAAAGGTGGACAGGGAGCTAGAGAGCAGGAGGTCCTTGGGAGGAGCGGAGGGGACGATTTGGGCAATATCTGCAGATGAGGTTGGTGATGTAGCTGGGGGCGATGTTGTGGATGGCCTTGTATGTTAAGGTTAGCATTTTGAATTTTAACACTGTGGGGTAGGGGAAGCCAGTGAAAGGATTGTCAGAGAGGAGCAGCAGTCACGGATCGGTTAGTGAGTAAGTTAGTGACATGTATGGACGGTGTACTGAGCTGTATGTGTGCTGCACTGTATTTCCTGATATGTAAACAAATAATACATTCTGTATGCCGGCCAACTAATCGGCTGGCCGATTAATCGATTATGAAAATAGTAATTGATTAATTTAATAATCAATTAGTTGTTGATTTATCGATTAGTTGTTTCAGCCCTAGAATCCTATGACTTTACACTGGCCTCAAAACTCCTCCTTCCCATTCCCCTCCATCCAACTTTTTTTTTCTGTTACTTTTAGGATGTGGGCAGACCGTTTGCATTCAGACAACCAAGGCAGAACTGCTGATCCTGTATATTATGTAATGATGTCAGAATTCCTTATTGCAAACCTTTAACCTGCAAAGTGTCGGAGTCCTGAAGTGGCGCTTTAAAAAAACACAGACCTGATCAGTGAGGTGTGGAGGATTCAGGGAATGTCATTTAATTTACTATTTGTGTTATTTGTGACATCTTCTGACAGGAGAGGTGAGCGGTGCTGGGAATTCTGGGACATTATCCAGTAACAGACAAGGGATGTGTCTGGATGGTGACTGTATCATTGTGTGTGTCAGGTTCCTATAAGGTGTCAGGATTTCACTGTCTATTTCTCCATGGAGGAGTGGGAGTATTTAAAAGGACACAAGGATCTCTACAAGGACGTCATGATGGACAATCAGCCGCCCCCTCACATCACCGGGTAAGAGGAGACTTTATTGTAAAGGAGAGAGCAGTGCGGAGGGTCCACCTACATCATCTCATAAACACATAGAAACAATGTATTCAGTCTCAGTAGATGGGAGGCAGCGGTGTGGGACCTCTGCTACTTGTCTCATGTGAACATTTAGGTCATCACTGATTACTGAATACCAATAATATGAGTCCTGACCCTTACACTATATTGTTTATATTGTACATTACATACTCCTGACCCCTGCACTATATACTCTATGTTGTACATTACATTATTTTGATACTATAAAATCCTAACTGTTGTATCCTATATAATAAGTTGTACATTACATAGTCCTGAATTCTTTTACACCCATTTTCTACCAGCTGGACATTTTATATCTGATGATTTGATTGGAACACAGACTTTTACATGTTGATAATAATGTGATAACATTCTCAAACTTTGGAACCTTTAACAGAAAGTGATAATGGGGGGGGGAAGCCAATAACTCAATGATGGTGGTCTTCAGGATCAGTTCAGTCTTCATCTTGGTTGTTCTCCCCCTATCCCCTATCCTCACTCTCTGACCTCTGGTGGGGCTCAGCCCTGCTGTTATTCATGACTAAATCATGGACTAAATAAGGAAGTCCGGTACTTCTTGTGTTGGGAAGATGATAATGAGTGATAGAGGGGGTGGGGACACTCGTCCTATAATCCCCTCATCACTGTAACTCCTATAAAAGACAGTTCTCGTTGTTTCCTCACTCGCTGACTAAGGTCCATGAATAAAGAAATGAACTGGAGTGAGATTCAGATATGTAAGGCTGAAACAACTAATCGATTATGAAAATAGTTGTCAACTATTTTCAAAATCGATTAGTTAGTTGATTAGTTGGCCTGCATACAGAATGCATTATTTCTTTACATATCAGAAAATACAGCTCATTCCACCATCCATACATGTCAGTAAATGCCTGAGAACTTGAATGTGTGGGGAGCAATGCCTCATGGGACATGTAATCCTAGGCAAGAGAAGGAAGCACCTGATTCTAAAGGCAGAAGTGTTTGTACCTTCTTATAGTGGAACTCTATACTATACTTTGCGGCTTCCTATAGGGAAACTCTATACTATACTTTGTACCTTCCTATAGGGGAACTCTATACTATACTTTGCGGATTCCTATAGGGGAACTATATACTATACTTTGTGGCTTCCTATAAGGGAACTCTATACTATACTTTGCAGATTCCTATAGGGGAACTCTATACTATACATTGTAGCTTCCTATAAGGGAACTCTATACTATACTTTAGAGTGTCCTATAGGGGAACTCTATACTATACTTTGTGGCGTCGTATAGGGGAACTCTGAAGGCAGGAGGAGCCAGAAGTGCCGCGTGGGGGGATTCAGAAGAGGAGAATCAGGGCTGTGCAAAACCATTTACAATGACTTTAAGGGCTCTGTGCAGGGAAGATCAGCATCTGACCCCAGAGAAGATGGAGGGTGATAGAAGGCATTACTATTACATAAAGTAAAAGTTTACCAGTATTGTGCATTATATAAAATTATTATATTCATAAAAAAGTCTCAGATTTCAGTTCTACTTTAATAAAAAAAGTTTTTCCCCTCTAACCTCCATATATCCTTATGTGTCCTGTCCTGGGGGGTCTGTACTAATGGAGGGGGTGGTTTGTCCTGGGGGTTTGTACTAATGGAGAGGGGTGGTTTGTCCTGGGGGGTATCGCTGGGTCAGGTGAGAGGGCAGATCGGCCATTATCGACTAACGTCCATAGGAACTGCAGTCTCTGACAATCTCCTGTACCATGTCTGCAGGCTCTGACCATCTCCTGTACCATGTCTGCAGGCTCTGACCATCTCCTGTACCATGTCTGCAGTCTTTGTCCATCTCCTGTACCATGTCTGCAGTCTCTCACCATCTCCTGTACTGTCTGCAGTCCCTGACCATCTCCTGTACCATGTCCCCAGTCTCTGACCATCTCCTGTACCATGTCCCCAGTCTCTGACCATCTCCTGTACCATGTCCCCAGTCTCTGACCATCTCCTGTACCATGTCCCCAGTCTCTGACCATCTCCTGTACCATGTCTGCAGTCTCTGACCATCTCCTGTACCATGTCCCCAGTCTCTGACCATCTCCTGTACCATGTCTGCAGTCTCTGACCATCTCCTGTACCATGTCTGCAGTCTCTGACCATCTCCTGTACTATGTCTGCAGTCTCTGACCATCTCCTGTACCATGTCCCCAGTCTCTAACCATCTCCTGTACCATGTCCCCAGTCTCTGACCATCTCCGTATACATTTTCAGTATCGGTCAGTTTCAGTATCGGTTTTTGACCTAGTGTATTTTTCATTTTCGGTATCAGTTTTGGCACCCAAAAACCCATTCGGTGCACCCCTAGTGAGGAGTGAAAATTTGGAACTCCCTGGATGATTCTTGCTCAGTCAGGAGCCATAGGACCACCCCTTCCTTGCAGGAACATTCAAGTCAACACCCGGAGGGATCTTCCTGGGAAACTTCATGCCAGATTCAAACTGAAGTGGAAAGGAGGCCTTCAGATTGCCTGAATCACAGTGGGTTGGCGTTAGAGAAATCTCAGGAGAGAGACTGTTGCCTGTGAACCCCTTTTTGATAGAAGGACCGTTCCAGAACTGCTGTCAGGTTTGTGCCTTGGAGGATCTCCTGTGATAAAATTTGTGTCTCTTTTTCTGTACAATTTTTCTGAGAATTCTGTGTTATCTGGATAACTGCTGCAAGATAATGTCCTCATTCGTGTTATTTAGTTCTAGGCATCCCAAAGCTTTTCCCAATCCCTATCCCAGTTCTAAAAACCAAAGACACCATCTGACTTATTACTGTCTAAGGACTGATTGTGCACCTGGCTGTGGGAAATACAGTGTACCTGGTTGTGGGAAATACAGTGCACCTGGCTGCGGGAAATAATGTGTGCTTGGCTGTGAGGCTGAAACTTAAGAAGACCTGGGCAAAATATCATGCAGGGGTAGCGCTACGAAATAAATTAAAAAAATTATATATATATTTTTTAAAACAAATATTTTCTACTTTCTGCTATAAAACATATCCAATAAAATCTTATTTTTTTCATACCATTTTTTTTTAGACCAAAATGTATTCCGCTACATGTCTTTGGTAAAAAAAAAAAACGATTGTGTCTACAAACTATTGTGTAAATATACTGGAATTTGTACTTATTTCATTTTTTTTTTAATAAAAGAAATGGCAGTGATCAGCGACTTAAAATGGGACTGTGATAGTGAGGCGGGCAATATAACACACTGGCACTGGCTGGAGGGTACACTGACACTACCAGTAACACTAATACAGTGATCAGTGATAACACTATAGACTAATGCTAATACTATACACTGTCACTGTACTAATGCCACTGGTTGGGAAGGGGTTAACATCTAGGAGCAATGAAGAAGTTAACTTTGTGCCTAACAATGTGTTAATGTAGAACTGTAGGCAAACATTCTTTTTCATTTTGGGTAGAGTAAGCGAGGACTATAACCCCTGTCAGATTTACTTCTCCATCTCTGCCCTATCGGGGAGATTTCACTTCAATTCCTGCCCCATAGCCAATGAGGAAGTGAGAGGAAATCCTTGCAAATGAAGGGGATTCCTTGAGGACGCCCCAGGTCACAAGAATGTCACCATTGGAAGATGTCCCCTCTATTACTTTCTGGGGACAACTCAAAAATGTAGGATTTGTTTTAGGGCTGTGGAAATTAAAGATTAATTCCTCGATTAATCGATACATTTTTTTGATCAATCAAAATTCTTTGGATCAGTACTCACCTCCCTGCCGGCTTCCGGGTTTTCAGGGAGTTCCGGTGACGTCACGGACATCGACATCACTGGACTCCTCCTCCCTTCCCCAAGTGCTTCCGTCTGCTTACGAAGGGAAGGGGGGATGAGTCCGGTGATGTCGAAGTTCTGATTGAACGTAACACGTACGGGGGAGGAGCTACGCATGACGTCACCCGCTGCTGCCCTACCAAACTAACACAATTGTCGGCTTTACATGCTGTTTTTAATCATCTTTATGTGAGTAGTTTTGTGTTTGAACACAAAAATGTAATCTTTTACTTAAGTAGTGAGCACTTGGATCTTTTCTTTCTACCCATGACCTGGCGCCCTTGCTGAGATCTAAGGAGAGGTGAGAGAAGTTTATGGTCCGTGTTAACCCTTTTGATAATAAAAACACAGGTAATCCAACGCTGGTATGTTCAAATCCTAATTTTTTAACTAAAAGCTGCAACCAATGTAGGTGATCTCTCACTATGGTAATATATGGATAATTAAAATTGGTGCGCTAATAGATGCAATCACAATATAAATGTGCAAATCCGTGCAATATATCAATAAATATAAAATGAAAAAATAAATGTAAACGCAATCTCAATATAAATGTGCAAAATCCATGCAATAAACAATAAAGTGCAAAATGCCAAAGGTATAAAGATACCAATGAGATAATAATTAAAAATCTGATGTATAACCACATAAATATATAATGTTGCGTGCGCACACACCATTTATATATTAGATGGGTGTATTTATATATTTCATTTATCACATTTTATACTAATTGTGCATGCACTTTATATTTGAGTCATTATTCCGCACACATGCAGTGTACGGGTTTTTGAGCACTGTATCTAAGTTTGGTAACATATTATATTTATGTGGTTATACATCAGATTTTGAAATATTATCTCATTGGTATCTTTATACCCTTGGCATTTTGCACTTTATTATTTATTGCACGGATTTTGCACATTTATATTGAGATTGCGTTTTACATTTATTTTAAAATTTTATATGTATTGACATATTGCACGGATTTGCAAATTTATATTGTGATTGCATCTATTAGAGCACCAATTTTAATTATCCCTAACCCTTTTGATACCCGCTTGCATGACTATCTGTTTGCACAGGGGTCCATGGCATAAGGTGAGAGTGATTAGTTAGACCGGAGGTGGAGGGATTGTCACGCTACTGTGGAAAAAACAATTACTAACGTCAGTGATACAGTTTGAATTTAAAACGTATTTGTGTGAACTGTGAAGTTAAGTCATGGATTGTGGAAACTAACTAGAGTCGGGTGATTGTATATAGTGTATACCACATTTACCGCTGACTAATGCAGAGTTGCAATGCAAGGAGATCAGCTAAAAGTAGTTGGATCTGTATGTGTGTTATAATTAATCAAAATTAGTCGATTGATTAAAAAAAAAAATAGATTAATCGAACATGAAAATTGTAATCAGTAACAGCCCTAATTTGTTTTATTACATGCAATGATGGTAAACAGGACAAATGGAGAGGGGGAATCTCCCTAATGGGGGCACAGATAGCAATAAAAACTGACAGGAGTACTAATCCCTCTCCTCTCTAATTAAAACGAACAAAACATTTTGCCTTTAGTTAATCTTTAATGTGTGCTGATTGTTACTACAAATTAATGTTTTCCCTTTCCATGCTTTGCAAAGAGAAGGAACAAAGAGATCATTCCCTCTGTGCAGGGTCCTATTTTGTTGACATGGCTCTGGGCTGTGATTGGACACAGCTGGCCTGCTGTGTCTAATCACAGTAGGGGGTTGGTGCTAGGATGTGCACACATCCTGAACCCCTGAAGAGGCCAGCTGAAAGGGACCTCCAATACAGTAAATAGTGTAACCCAACCAGTGAACAGAAAACAAACAGTCTAAATCCAATATGTACAGAGCATGGGATAACCAAATCGTAGTCATACCAGAGGGGAGCTGGGAACAAGACAGGACAGGGAAAGGGAACCAGAGACGGACTGAGCGGGTAGGAAGAAATCAGGCTGCAGGGTCAGAGTCCAGGAACAGGAGATCTGATGCAGGGTCCAGGAACAAATATCGGGGGCACAAGGAGAAAATACCAAGGCAAAGTCCAATAGCATTCACCAGGTTTAAATACACCTCCTGCAATCAGCATCAGGTGATGCCTGATTTCAGGTGATGATGTCAGCTCCTGACTGCCGATAGACACCCGCTTGTGGGTACTGGAACTACAGCCTAAAGATCTGGGACCACAGTGCCACCGGCAGGTGAATCCTCTTCTGACCGTTAGCCTCCGACTGCTGGGAGACACCTTCTGGTGGACACTAAAACTGCAGCCCATAGATCTGGGAGTCACATGGCCACTAGCAGGTGAAACCTTTCCTGACACCAGCAATGTACTGGTATATCGCTGTGCATGCACGGGCCGCCCGTCTGCGGTACATTGTGGGCGGACCATCCATAAGCAGTTAATAATTGTAGGAGTACGATCTCTCAGTTATTTGTAGGAACCATGTCTGATGAAGTCATTGTATGAGTATGATCTCTCAGTTATTTGTAGGAACCATGCCCAAAGAAGTAATTGTATGAATACAATCTCTCAGTTAGTTGTAGGAACCATGCCTGGTAGAGTCATTGTATGAGTACGATCTCTCAGTTATTGGTAGGAACCATGCCTGATGAAGTAATTGTATGATTAGAGTACGATCTCTCAATTCTTTGTAGGAACCATGCGTGATGAAGTCATTGTAGGAGTACGATTTCTCAGTTATTTGTAGGAACCATGCCTGATCAAGTAATTGTAAGAGTATGATCTCTCAATTGACTTCATCAGGCATGGATCCTACAAATAACTTAGGAATGGATTTGTAAAAAATTTGTTGAAAGAATGTGATAAGCATTCATCCCGCCATGACAAATTCTTGTCATATTCACAGTGATTTCCCATGGTCGTCAGCTCCAGATACTGACCATAACGTGGCATTTTTTCTGAAATAACAAAATCAGGAAGAATAGTGCAATATTGCCTTATGGTCACTAGATGGAGCCAAAGATCATAGAAAATCACTGTATGAAGTAAACTTCAACCAATATTTCTCAAGGCTGGTTGATAGCTTCTCACATTTGTCCAATTTTTTTTTCTTAAATAGATCTCTAAGTGTTTGTGAAAGCTTACACCAAAAACATGTACTAGGTAAGTAAGGTAATCAATTTTTAATTTTTCTACTGATATCAATTGCCAACACGGTACAACACTTCATCCATGTCTTTGGTGATCTCTGATCTCCTTATGAACTGTTTCTTACATGATGAAGATCAGCCATGGAGTATATCTGAGGTGTATATCAGGGTGTGCTTCTTCCCCACATGAGAGCTGTGATGTTCAGCAACATTCATATAGAAGACATTTCCCGCACTCAAGGTACTAATACACCTGGAGGGTTGTGTGGGATCCCAGATGTACAGGAAGACAGGACTTCAGTGAGGAACAATTCATTCACTCAGAACAGGAAAGTGGCTTTTCCTCCATGTGCAATCTCTGATGTGCATTAAGATTGGACTTATCTGAAAAACATTTCCCACACTCAGGACAGGAATACGGCTTCTCCCCTGTGTGAGATCTCTGATGAGTGTACAGATTGGACTTCCGTGAAAAACTTTTCCCACACTCAGGACAGGAATACGGCTTCTCCCCCAAATGGGATCTCTGATGTGTGGAAAGACTAGAATTACGTGAAAAACATTTCCCACAGTCAGGACAGGAATACGGCTTCTCCCCCAAATGAGATCTCTGATGTGTGTAAAGACTAGAATTACGTGAAAAACATTTCCCACACTCAGGACAGGAGTATGCCTTCTGTCCTGTGTGAGATCTCTGATGTGTTTTAAGATTTGATTTATCTAAAAAACATTTCCCGCACTCAGAACAGGAAAGTGGCTTCTCCCCCGTGTGCAATCTCTGATGTGTGTAAAGACTGGACTTTCTTGAAAAACATTTCCCGCATTCTGGACAGGAATATGGCTTCTCCCCTCTATGAGATCTCTGATGTGTGTAAAGATTGTACATCTGTGAAAAACATTTCCCACACTCAGAACATGAAAGTGACTTCTCCCCTGTGTGAGATTTCTGATGTCTGTAAAGATGGGAAATATGTGAAAAACATTTCCCGCACTCAGGACAGGAATACGGCTTCTCCCCTGTGTGAGATCTTTTATGCACATTAAGACCAGATTTAAAATGGAAACATTTCCCGCACTCAGTACAGGAAAACCTCCCATCTGTTGGAAGGACGGCCCCGTCCCGCACAGTCTGAGGTTCCTCAGGATAAGAGGAATACGATGGTCCATCTACACTGTGTGGTGCCGGATGGACATTTGAGGTAGTCGGGTTTTCTCCTGGACTATACTGTGTGATGTCCTCATCTTCTACTTTACAGTCTGGAGACAAAGTGAGACAATCCTCTGAGGTTTTCCTCATCTCCCATCCATCTACTAAAATAGAAGTAAAAAGATTATTACTAGACATGAGCTGATTGGTTCCCCTAAACCAGGACTCCGCCCACATCAGGCAGCTTTGTCTCTGAGGATCTTACAATTCCCCCCTCAAGGTAACTAGTAAATGGGTCCTCTGATCTCCTACCAGTTCATTTCTTTATTCATGGACCTTAGTCAGAGAGTGAGGAAACAACGAGAACTGTCTTTTATAGGAGTGAAAGTGATGAGGGGATTATAGGTGAAGATGGGGGGGAGAACAATAAAATTGGGGCAAATGGTTTGGGCTGAGCAAATGTTTGGCCCAAACATCGCCTGTTCGGCAAACACATGAATTTGCAAGGCGTTCGGCAGGTGTCCGTCCCGTGGAATTCCCTGCAATTCACTGCGTGCTGCACAGTGCATTCTATAAGCCCTGATTAGGCAAAGCTTTGGCCAATCAGGGCACAGTGAATAGCTGGTTAAGGAGCGGGGCCAGGAAGCTGGCGACAACCGACGAGTTAGCAGCTTTCAATGGGGTTCCCCGCTGACAGTTGAAAAAAAAAAATTAATAAAAAGTAACCAAAAAAATGGCATAGGGGTCCCACCCGGTATAGATTTTAAGGGGAATCCCACGCCAAAATAAAAAAATTAAAAAATGCGTGGGGTTCCCCAAAATCCATAGTAGACCCTTTTACGAGCATGCAGCATGGCAGGCCAAGAAAGGCCACCCCTTTAAGGGCAGAGGGCTTATGAGAATGGGGAAGCCCCCTTTAATAAGTGAACCCCAGATCCCGCCCCCCCATGTGAGGAGGCAGTTTTTTGCAATTTCTTTATTAACCACTTCCCGACCGGCGCACACAGATGTACATCGACAGAATGGCACGGACAGGCAAATGGGCGTACAGGTACGTCTCACGGGGAGGAAGAACAGGGAGATGCTAAATTAAACAAGCATCTCCCCATTCTGCCTAGTAACAGTGTCACTGATCTCTGCTCCCTGGGATCGGAGCAGAGATCAGTGACATGTAACACACAGCCACACCCCCCCATAGTTAGAAACATGCCCTAGGACACGCTTAACCCCTACACTGCCACCTAGTGGTTAATCCCTTCACTGCCAGTGTCATTTACACAGGAATCAGTGCATTTGTATATATACTGATTGCTGTATAAATGACAATGGTCCCAAAAATGTGTAAAAAATGTCCGATGTGTCCGCCATAATGTCGCAGTCACAATAAAAATCGTTGATTGCCACCATTACTAGTAAAAAAAAAAAAAAAAGTCATTCATTCTTTGTATTAAGATAAAAAGCCTTCTATGTGCAGCAGCCCCCCTCATACTTACCTGACCTTTATCTTTATCCAGCTATGTTGTCTGTGCAAAACCACTGCACAAAGCAGGTAAGTATAACATTTGTTATTTTTAACAAAAATAAAAAAAAAATACATTTGTAACACTTTAAATATGATTTGACTATTGTTTTCTTTTAGAAATGTAATTATTGCTGCAGCAGGTTCTTTACATGGTACAGATGGGCCACTTTACAAGTAGACTAAGGGGACCCTAAGGCACTATATTTAACTACTTTCCTACTGGGCACTTACACCCCTTCCTGCCCAGGCCATTTTTCAGCTTTCATCGCTGTTGCACTTTGAATGACAATTGCGCGGTCATGCTACACTGTACCCAAATAAAATTTTTATAATTTTCTTCCCACAAATAGAGCTTTCTTTGGTAAATTTTATAATTAAGTAATTTTTCTCCTTCACTGATGTGCGCTGATGAGGCGGCACTGATAGGATGAAATGGTGGGCATTGATGAGGTGGCACTTATGGGCACTGATGGGGAGGCACTAATATGCCGCACTTATGGGGACTGATGACCGCCACTGATAGGTGGCACTGATAGTAGAGCTGGGCGATTTTCTCCCCAAAAAAAATAAAACATTTTTTTCCCCAGCCCTAACTGATAGGTGGCACGGATAGGTGGTACTGATGGGTGGCACTGATGGGCATTGATGGACAGCAGTGATGGGTGGAACTGATAGCTAGCACTGACTGGCATCACTAATGGCCACTGATTGATGGGTCTTGTGGGCACTGGTGGACAATGGAGGGCACTGTAACGCCACTGCAATGGCGCTATAATGCTAACATGTTTAGTTGCCCCTTGCGAAGAGATGCCGCTGATCGGCTCGCCTCGCAACACACTGTCAGTGTGAGGCAATGAGTGCCGATTACCGGCTTCTCCGTGTTTACATGTGACCGGCTGTGATTGGACACAGCCGATCACATGGTTAAAGAGCCGCGGATGTGGCTCTTTACAGAGATTGAGGTTGCGCCGTGTCCTAGCAACACGGCGTGGCCACAATTGCTGCGCTGAGCACCCCCAGCACGAGAGCCGCCGTTCTGAGATGCTGTTATATACGGTGTCCCAGAATGAGAGCTGCCCGCCGTCATTTGACAGTGGGTGGGCAGGCAGAAACTAGTTAAAATAATTTTAAATTTTTATTATTGTACTTTAAGCATCATTAAAATCACTGCTCCTGTAAAAACAATCTTTTTTTTAACACACCGACCGGCGCACGACGATATACGTCGACAGAATGGCACGTACAGGCAGGAGGGCGTATATATAAGTCCCTCCTTTCTGCCTGTCCGTGCCATCTGGAGCGCGCCGGTCGGGACCCCCGTGAGTCCGATTGCGGTCCCCGCGGACTCGATCGCCGCGGAGACCCCCGCGATCGTATCACGGGGCGGCTGAACGGGGAGATGCCGAGATAAACAGCATCTCCCGTTCTGCCTAGCAACTAGTGACGCCGATCTCTGCTCCCTGTGATTGGAGCAGAGATCAGCATTCACTAGCTGACAGCCACGCCCCCCCCCACAGTAAAAAACACACCCCTAGGCATACTTAACCCTTACACTGCCCCCTTGTGGTTAACCCCTTCACTGCCAGTGTCATTTATACAGAAATCAATGCATTTAAATAGCATTAATTGCTGTAAAAATGACAATGGTCCCAAAAATGTGTCAAAAATGTCCGATGTGTCCGCCATAATGTCGCAGTCACAAAAAAAAAAAAAAAAAAAAAAAAAAAATAGCAGATCTCCGCCATTACTAATAAAAAAAAATTATTAATAAAAATGCTATAAAACTATCCCCTATCTTGTAAACGCTATAACTTCTGCGCAAACCAATCAATAATCGCTAATTGCGATTTTTTTTTACCAAAAATATGTAGAAGAATACGTATCGGCCTAAACTGAGGAAAAAAAAAGTTTTTTTTATATATTTTTTGGGGATATTTATTATAGCAAAAAATAAAAAATAATGCATTTTTTCAAAATTGTCGCTCTATTTTTGTTTATAGCGCAAAAAATAAAAACCACAGAGGTGATCAAATACCACAAAAAGAAAGCTCTATTTGTGGAAAAAAAAAGACGTCAATTTTGTTTGGGAGCCACGTCGCACGACCGCGCAATTGTCAGTTAAAGCGACGCAGTGCCGAATCGCAAAAAGGGGCCTGGTCCTTTGGCTGCAAATTGGTCCGGTCTGAAAGTGGTTAAAAACATTTTTGGATTAATATATGTCCCCCAGGACAGTACCCAGGCCCCCATACCCTTTTTGGCCAATTGCTTGCATATAAGCCTTCAAAATGGGCACTTTTGATTTTTCAAGTTAGGGTCCCATAGACTTAAATAGGGTTTGCCGTTCGGTTTGCAGCAGAACTCAGAAGTTCTGATCTGAACAGGGGGGTGTTTGGCCCAACTTTATCATTGCCATTTTCCCAACACAAGAAGTCATGCACTTCCTTATTTAGTCCATGATTTAGTCATGAACAACAGCGGGGCTGAGCCACACCAGTGATCAGAGAGTGAGGATGGGGGGAGAACAACCAAGATAGAGACTGGACTGATCCTGAAGACCACCATCATTGGGTTATTGACTCCTCCCTTATTATCACTTTCTGTTTAAGGTTCCAAAGTTTGAGGATATTATCACATTATTATCAACATGTAAAAGTCTGTCCTCCAATCAAATCATCAGATATAAAATGTCCAGCTGGTAGGTGTAACAAAAGAGAATACTATTATATTATTATTGTTATATATTATTATTGTATTATGTCATATATATATATATATATATATATATAGCAGTGGGTAGAGGGGAGAGCGCAGAAGTCAGGACTATGTAATGTACAACATATTGTATAAGATTCAACAGATAGGACTATATAGTATCAGAATGGTGTAATGTACAACATGGAGTATATAGTGCAGGGGTCAGGAGTATGTAATGTACAATATAAATGATACAGTGTAAGGGTCAGGACTCATAATATTGGTATTCAGTAATCAGTGGAAGATTAAATGTTTACATGAGATGAGTTGCAGAGGTCCCACACGCTGCCTCCCATCTCCTGAGACTGCACTCAGTGACTTGGGTCTGAGACTATACAGACATATCCCTCCACCCGCACCCAGCACAGCCAGCAGGCAACAGAGCAAGAAACCTGGGGAGAATCTGAGATCTTACTAGACTTAGGCAAGGATACCCAAGACTCATACCCCAGGTGCCTAGGTCAAGTAATGCCTATGGTAAAAGTCAAACGTTTGTGCCAGCAGAACCCCAGAATCTCCCTAAATCCAGTCTAGATACATAAATTGTGTCTGCAGCACAGAGAAGGAAGATTATCCGAGAGAAATACAGGAATACAGGACGGGGAACACAGCTCAGGAAAGTGACCAGGGGCTTACAGGCTGATATCACCCAGTTCCCGCCCTACTCTGGACCAATCAGTGAGCAGTATGGGTGGAGGAATGTATTTAGTGTTATTGACCCACCTGTGCTCAACTCTGTAGGAGTGTCCTCCTCTATAAATGTCCCCGTTATTCCATCCTCCTCCATAGACTGCTGATCATCCCTCACATACCTCTCTTCTTCTTCTGCTTTAATCTCAGCCTTTATATCTATCAGATCTTCACCCTAAACCAAGAAAAATAAATAAAATGCAATTGGTAGACTATAAGCTCTCATAACAATCCACACATCATCTTCACAAATCTATGTTTGAGATGCTCCGCTCCACCAACCTTGTAATGCTGAGGGATGGTGTGACCTTCCTGTGTGGAATCCCGGGAATACAGATGAGAACATCTCTCTGGTGGGTTCCTGGTATTTGGTGGCTCCATTTCATCCTTGTGTCCTTCTGAAAACTCCTCCATCACTCCATACTCCTCATCCTCCTCTTTATACTCTTCTTTAACAACAATATTATAATCCCTGAGGGTTCCACTCTGAATATATAATAAAACATTCATTGTAACAAACATGCTGTGTATAAATCAGAACTACCAATAATTGTCAATCATCTACCTGATGATGGTGGGTGATGGTGTGATCTTCCTGTGTGGAATCCCGGGAATACAGAGGACGGGGACATCTCTCTGGTGGGTTTCTGTAGCTGGATGACTCCACCATGGTGTCCTGGTACAGATCTTTGTGTTCTTTTAGAAACTCTGACTCCTCCATCACCCCATCCTCGTCATCCTCCTCTTTTATCTCTTTTTTAACCTCAACTTTAGAATCTCTCAGGTTTCCACTCTGAATATGGAATAACAATTACATCAATGGTAACAATGCAGATAATGTACAGATCCTTATGATACTATCAGTGATTGTTCCTCATCTACCTGATGATGGTGAGGGATGGTGTGACCTTCCTGTGTGGAATCCCGGGAATACAGAGGAAGGGGACATCTCTCTGGTGGGTTCCCATTACTGGATCCATCTGTAGGAAACACACACACTGACTGAATACATTGTTTCTATGTGTTTATCAGATGATGGGGGATCTAGGTGGATCCTCCGTACTGCTCTCTCCTTTACAATAAAGTCTCCTCTTACCCGGTGATATGAGGGGCGGCTGATTGTCCATCATGACGTCCTTGTAGAGATCCTTGTGTCCTTCTAAATACTCCCACTCCTCCATGGAGAAATAGACAGTGACATCCTGACACCTTATAGGAACCTGACACACACAATGATACAGTCACCATCCAGACACATCCCTTGTCTGTTACTGGATAATGTCCCAGAATTCCCAGCACCGCTCACCTCTCCTCCATCATCTCTCTGGTGACTTCTAGAATCTTCTTTCTATTTCTCTATTCTATCAGGGAGGGAGGTGGAGGCAATGTGATGGTCATATGATCTCCAGACTTCACAGGAGGAAAACTCTAGATCTGAACACAAAGAGCAAAAGCAAATGATATTACCAGAGTCCTCCTTACCTCACAATTCAGGAGTCCATTATATTAAAGCCCCATTTCAGACTGAAGTATAATTTACCCACACACAGGACCCGCATGTAATTACATACAACACAGGACCAACAGTCCCACTTTGCAAGTGAGGATACCAAGGGTCCGTCCAGATCCTAAGAGCATCAGAAAATAATCCAGATGGAGGTACAGTGGTGGGAGGAACTGTGAGGTCAGTGTGATGTCATAGGACATATATACTCTGGCTGGAGGGACATTTAGATGGGGAGATTTGAGGGGCCCTCTATATGAGGGTCTCGTTCAATCCAAATCATTGTTGCTGGGTGCGTCCTACCTCTTCTAAACTGAAAAGTGAACTTTGACCTTCACCATATAGAAATCTGTCAGGAATTAAATTGGAAACCTTACAGGAAGCAAAGGACTCGGGTGGCCTAGCAGTCCCAAACCCATTTTATTATTTCATGGCAACTCAGCTGCAACACTTAAAGGGCTGGCTTTACCCATAGTCCTCTGATCCCATCCGGAATATAGTGCGTACACAGTTGTCTGGTGATGGACTTGTGGAGTGCATAGAGGCAGGTGAACTGGGTGCCCTGAATCAATACCCCACATTCCTACTTATAGATAAAATATAGAACAAAACCAAACAACACCCTCAATACAAGGGGTACACAAACTGGTCACGTGTCTGGAATAACTGTAACTACCCAGAACTAAACAAGCTACAAAACTTTTCTAATTGCTCAAGGAACGGAGTAAACTATATTCCATAACTATACTGTGGGGGCATACTCCGAGACTTCCAATCCCTGCGCACAGAATTTAATCTGCCCAATACTTCGTTCTTCCAATACTTACAACTTAGGCACGTTATCGCGGCGCAGGCTATGACCTCCACCTGTGAGCTTACTAGACCTGTGGTGCTTACACGACTAATTATGTCATCATCCAGGAAGGGACAAATTTCTTCTATATATGGCTCCCTTCTTTGTCATGTCTCTAAGGCAATGACTTTGAACTGTAGAGCTAGATGGGGAGATGACATAGGGTGTATTTCAGATGAGGAATGGAACACAATTTTAGACAATGTACTTAAGGTGTCACTATCCTCAATTCAAAAGACTTACCCAGCTTTTCGTTATTCATGGCTAGGGAAGAGCTGAACACCCCCGGTTCGGTTCGCACCAGAACCTGCGAACGGACCGAAAATTTGTGCAAACTTTAGAACCCCATTTAAGTCTATGGGACTCGAAGGTTCAAAATCAAAAGTGCTCATTTTAAAGGCTAATATGCAAGTTATTGTCCTAAAAAGTGTTTAGGGACCCGGGTTCTGCCCCAGGGGACATGTATCAATGCAAAAAAAGTTTTAAAAATGGAAGTTTTTTTGGGAGCACTGATTTTAATGACACTTAAAGTGGAAAAAAAGGTGAAATATTCCTTTAAGTATCGTGCCTTGGGGTGTCTATAGTATGCCTGTGAAGTGGCATGCATTTCCCGTGTTTAGAACAGTCCCTGAATAAAATGACATTTCTAACGGAAAAAAAGTCATTTAAAACTGCTTGCGATTTTAATGTAATGTCTGGTCCCAGCAATATGGATGAAAATCATTGAGAAAAATGGCATGGGTACCCCCCTGCTCATTACCAGCCCCTTTGGGTCTTGTATGGATATTAAGGGGAACCCCGTACCCAAATTAAAAAAAGGAAAGGCGTGGGGCCCCCAGGCCCTATATACTCTGAACAGCAGTATACAGGGGTGCAAACAAGACAGGGACTGTGTAGGTTTGTTGTTAAGTAGAATCTGTTTGTAATTTTGAACTGGTACACTTTTAAAGTGTAGCTCCAGTCAAAAAATCTATTTTTAAGCTTTTTGGAAAACATAGGGAAGGGTTATTATCCCTGTAACATTTTTGCTGTCTGGGCACCTCTTCAGAAGATTTCACCGGACTTTCTGTCCCAATGACAAATGTTTTTAGAAAATTTAGGGTTTTTAGTAAAACAAGGATTGGGATAAAGCATCAGTGGAGAAGAGACACATTTTTCCCATATCAACTCTTACAGGAGAGAATTTCCCTTTCTAGGGGTAGATTTCATCTCACTTCCTGTTGTCTCCTTCTGTTTGCAAGTAGGAGACATTTGTAAGTTGGATGTTTGAAAGTAGGGCCCTGCCCTATATGCTCTGCAGAAATTTGGGCCTAAGGTGTTGGTGTTGCCACAACACTGTAAGCCCTCAAAGTGACTCTTGGTGGGCACTGGAGCGCTCTGATGTGAACTATTATATCAAGAATTGTAATTACATGCCATTGTTGAACAGTAGTATAAAAATTGGGCCTTTGGTGGTGCTGGTGCCACACTACAAGTCCTCACAGTTACTCTTGGTGGGCGCTGGAATGGGCCCTGCTGTGAAATATTATATCAAGAATTGTAATTACATGCACCTGTTGAACAGAGGCAGAAAAATTGGGCCTTAGCCACTGGTGCCACAACACTGCAACACCTCACAGATACTCTAGTTGGAGCGCAGGAATGAGCCCTGCTGCAAAATATTGCATCAAAAATTGTAATTACACTGTCCTGTTAAACAGGGGCTGAAAAATTGGGCCTTAGCCACTGGTGGCGGCGCCCAGAACCAAAAATGTTCTTACAAGCTATCAGCATGATCATTGAGGAGGAAGAGGATAGTCACTCAGCATTTCAAAAAAAATTATTCGGTTACATCAGCATCAGGTGCTTGGTAGCTGGTGGTGATCCAAGACTGATTAATTTTTATGAAGATCAGTCGATCAACCAAGTCGGTGGACAGGCGCACCCTGTGATCGGTTACAAAGCCTCCAGCAGCACTGAATGTGCGTTACGAAAGAACGCTGGATGCAGGACAGGCCAGTAGCTCAATTGCATGCTAAGCAAGCTCTGGCCAGTGATCCATCCTCAAGACCCAATAACCCAGAAGATTTTCGTGGGGAAAGGTGTCCAAGTCTGACCTTGCCCCTAGGTATTCCTGGACCGTGTAAATTAGACGCTGGCGATGGTTGCTGGAACCGATCATACCTTGGGGCTGCGGACTAAAAAATTGTCTGAACGCATCAGTCAGACGGCCACCTTCTCCCCCCGCTCCTTCTGTGACTGACCGAACCCTAAGCAACACATTGTCCAGGACCAGGAATTTCGAACCTCCCAGTCTTTGGGAACGCATTGCACAGACCTTTCTGCAAGGCTTCCCGAAGATGTTTTATCCTCTGTGACGGCAAGGAGGTTGGTGCCATTGTCGCAAACCACCATTCTTGGCTTAAGCTGGCGTGGCATCAACCACCTCTCAGCCTGCCCCTGCAAAGCTGACAGAACCTCTGCCCCAGTGTGGCTCCTGTCCCCCAAGCACACCAGCGCAAGCACCGCATGGCACCTATTTGCCTGCATACTTGCGTAGCCCCTTGAACGCCTACGGAGCACCGGTGGTTTCCGAGGACAAAGCACAGGAAGAGGCCATGGAGGAAGAAGAGGAGGGGGTGGAGGAGAGAAGTGTGTCAGAATCACCAGTAGTAGCATTTTGGAGACGTGGTGGCGGAACAACCTCCAACACTACTGCACCTTGTCCTGCATCCTTCCCAGCTGCCAGAAGAGTCACCCAATGCGCAGTGAAAGATAGGTAATGTGCCTGTCCATGCCTTCTGGACCATGAGTCAGCGGTAATATGCACCTTACCACTGACCGCTCTGTCCAGCGAGGCCAAGACATTGCCTTCCACATGCGGTAGAGAGCCAGAATCGCTTCCGTGAGAAAAAGGCATTTAGGAACCTGCCACTGAGGAACCGCACATTCCACAAACTCACGGAAGGGGGCAGAGTCTACCAACTGAAAAGGCAGCAGTTGAAGTGCTAGCAATTTAGCCAAGCTAGCATTCAACCGCTGGGCATGTGGATGGCTGGGAGTGAACTTCTTTCGACGGTGCAGCACCTGGGGCAGGGAAATTTGCCTGGTACAATCGGACGTCGGTGTACCGATGGCAGATTGCCCGCAAGTACTTGGCTGTGACACACCTAATTCTACACCTTCATTCCTCTCAGTGCAGGTTTCAGAGAGGATTGAAGGTTTAGTGGGGTTGGAGATCCCAGCTGATGAGGAGCAAGGAGAGGTTCGCTTTGTTCTTTGGCGTGGGTCTTTTAGGTACGCTTGCCAACGAACTGTATGGCAGGTCGACATATGTCTGGTCAAGCATGTGGTGCCCAAGCAGCTGATGTTTTGGCCATGCGAGATACGCTTGAGACATATGTTGCAAATAGCAGCGGTGCGATCTGATGCACTCGTCTCAAAAAAGGCCCACACCAAAGAACTTTTGGAATAACGCGCAGAGGCAGCGCCCTACACATGCGCAGCTGTGCGGTGTGATGCAGTCGGTGTGCTGCCCTTAAGCTGGCCCCTGGAGGGCATCCTGCCTCATTGGATATGTGCCTCCTCCTCCTCTCTCCTATCAGACACCCACGTGGAGTCAGTGACCACATCATCCCCTCCCTCCTCCTCACTGGAGCTAACCTGGCAGTATACTGCAGCTGGGGGAACATGACTGCCAGATTGCTGTCCTTCTTGGGCATCCCCTCTCTCTGGGCTCACGTTACTGCCTTCCTCTAGCTGGGTATCATCATCAGAGCCTTTAAAATGCTGGGCATCCTCATGGAGCATGTACCCAACACTGTGCTCAAACAGTTCGGGGGACTCCTCAGGAGGACATGGTGGGGCTAGGGAATGAGTGACTGATGCCATTGAGCCTAGGGAAGAGGCTGTGTTGGCAGCAGCTTTGCCAGTACCCTGAGTCTGGGTGAGAGAGGATGAGGATGGCTTGGTCATCCACTCTACCAAGTCTTCGTCATGTTGCGGCTGCACACATCCCGCTGCCGAAAAAAAGGACGAGCGTGTCCCATGGCCACGTGCTGATGAGGATGCACCGTGTACACGACCAGCACTTTTGCCTCTAGACACAGAGCCTGTTTGCCCTCGTGACTGTCTGCCTCTCCTTGTTGGCCTTCCAGACATACTAATGGCCTGCAGGAAGATGTAGCTGCACAAAGCTGGGACATATATACTGATATACTGCAGCTAGCAGAATCAACTGCCTGCCTGTAGTATTATTATTATGAGAACACCAGCAATTGGGGTAGCTTTAGGCGTGCACTTTGCAGATGGCACAATTCACCCCCTGTAATTGCTACAGCTGCCTGCGGATAGGATCAGCAGCACACCAGCAATTGGGGTAGCTTTAGGCGTACACTGTGCAGATGGCACAATACACCCACTGTAATTGCTATAGATGCCTGCGGATAGGATGAGCAGAACAACAGCAATTGGGGTAGCTTCAGGCGTACACTGTGCAGATGGCACAATACACCCACTGTATTTGCAAAAGCTGCCCCCAGGGTCACTGCAGGTGTGGAGAAAAGCTGTGTAAGAGGATATGGAGGATAAATGAGGAGGAGATCCAGGAATCAGGATAAAGGTTAGGGCAAGCAACAGACGAGCGCATCCAAGAGATGAAGCCGGGGTCACTACACAGAAAATCAATCCAAGGAAACAACAGGCAGGGGGAGGGGAGGAAGTCACTTATGGTGACCATAGATACATGGAAATTCAGCTGGTTCAGCAGGGATTGGTCACATTTCCATCCATGTGTGGTCACTGCCGGATAAAAGTCACTCGATCAGCGGCTGCAGCCAATAGCTTCATCACTGATCTGTGTAGAATACAATAGTGCAGCGGGGAGGATTCCCCCCATCCCCCTCCAATGTGTGATTGGGGGAATCACTTCAGTTTTTTCCTCTCATCCCGCTGGCTGAACGATAAAACTGAACCATGTATGGCCAGCTTTGGAAGGAAGATATATTAATCATCAACTGATCCCCCTGAAGGGGTTAATCTACATATTACCTCCTCTGCTGCCAGATCCCGCAATGTCTTCTCTCTACGTCCTTCCAAATGGGATGTCTGTCAGTACCTGACATCACTTCCTGTCTGTATTCTATAGAGACTTCCTGTCTGGGTAGAGGTGAGATCACCATCTTGTGGAGCTCAGAGGAACTGCAGCTCAAGAATCGTCTCGTAGTGTGAACTCAGCCTTGTGCTGTGTGTGTATGTACTGTATATCCTTCCCCTTTCTCTCCTCCCTGAGTGTGTATGAAGAGGCGGAGCTCTGAGTGTGTATGAAGGGGCAGAGCTCGTAAGTGTGTATGAAGAGGTGGAGCTCTGAGTGTATATGAAGAGGTGGAGCCCTGACTGTGTATGACGAGGCGGAGCTCAGATTGTGTATGAAGGGGCGGAGCTCTGAGTGTCTATGAAGAGGCGGAGCTCTGAGTGTGTATGAAGAGGCGGAGCTCCTGCTGGAACAGCGGTCTAAGGAGGAGTCTAGGAGGGAGACTAACAGAAAGCGCAGCAGACTTGCAGGAGTGAGCGAGGAGCATCCAGTTCCTTTGCCATCGGAGGTGAGGAGAGTGTGAAGGATGTTGGTGACTCTGGTAGATGAAAAGCTGGGAGTCATATTGCTCTGGTGAGTGGGGAAGCACCACTAAGGGGGCTCCCTCACCATCACGTGTGGAAGAGGTGGAAGAAGGCGTGGCTACACTACAGCTGCCACAGTTTGGGGCACCGAGAACTTTACACCTTATCAACTTTTCATTGATTGGTGGACTTTTTTAGATAAATAAGATAATTGTAGAGGCAAAGTGGAAGCAGTGGACTTGCAGGGAACACTATATTGAGCACAAAATATTGTATGATTACATGAATTTGCACAGATTTTTACTTTATTTAATATAGCAGCAAATATTAAAGAAGTAGGTGCAAAGTGGAAGCAGTGGATCTGCAGAGAACAGCATCTTGAGCACAAAGCACTTTATGTTGTATATGAATTTGCACATGGATCAGTTTACTTCATTTATTGATAAACACCATAAGATCAGTGAAGTAGGTGTAAAGTGGAAGCAGTAGATCTGCAGAGAATATTATTTGAGCTCCTAGCACTTTATATATGAATGTCTCCACATATTTTAGTGTATTTGTGATGATTTATGTGCACACACAATAGGACAGCGCTGTGACACATAATGCTCTTCTAGTTGATAAAGGGAATACTTATAACACTCAGAGCTCCGCCTCTTCATACACACTCAGAGCTCCGCCTCCTCATACACACTCAAAGCTCCGCCTCTTCATACATACTCACAGCTTTGCCTCTTCATACACACTCACAGCTCTGCCTCTTCATACACACTCACAGCTCCGCCTCCTCATACACACTCACAGCTCCGCCTCTTCATACACTCACAGCTCCGCCTCTTTATACACACTCAGGGAGGAGAGAAAGGGGAAGGATTTACAGTACATACACACACAGCACAAGGCCGTGTTCACACTATGAGACGTTTCTCAGGGCTGCAGTTCCTCTGAGCTCCACAAGGTGATGATCTCACCTCCAACCAGAGGTATCTATGAAAGATAGGAAGCCATGTCAGATACAGACAGGAAGTGATATCATATACGGACAGGTAGGCTCCCTACCATAGTGTCCTCCCAACTAGCTCTCTTAAATATGCCCGTCTCTTAGGGTTGCCACTTCATCCCTTAAAACCCTAACACATATTGATTACACAGGTTTTGTGGCTGATTAAGGTGGTAATTAAACTCACTTGGTGTCTTACCTGCATTAAATTAGCCTCAGAACCT
>CM053028.1:574073765-574136387 GCA_028564925.1 Lithobates sylvaticus | reverse complement strand
TTGTCCCCATGTTGATGAGGACAAGGGCCTCTTCCCGACAACCCTGGCCGTTGGTTGTCGGGGTCTGCGGGCGGGGGCTTATCGGAATCTGGGAACCCCCTTTAATAAGGGGGCCCCCAGATCCCGGCCCCCCACCCTATGTGAATGAGTATGGGGTACGATGTACCCCTACCCATTCACCTAAGGTGTAAAATGTAAAGTAAAAAAAAACACCCACACTTTTGAAAAAATAGTTTATTGCACTGCTCCGGGGGGTCTTCTTCCGTCTTGGGGGTCTTCTCGCCGGACTCCCCCGCCATTTACCAAGCTCTTTTACCGAGCGGGGGAAGTCCGGCTACCTTCTTCGTCGTCGCCGCCGTCTGGGGGTCTCGATCCGCCTTCGGGGGTCTTCTTCCGTCTTGGGGGTCTTCTCGCCGGACTCCTCCGCTCTCTTCTGCTCTTTTACCTAGCTCTTTCACGAGGGGAGGAGTCCGGCTACCTTCTTCGTCGTCGCCGCCGTCGTCTGGGGGTCTCGATCCGCCTTCGGGGGTCTTCCGGGGGTCTCTTCTGTTCTTGCGGCGGTCGTCGTCTTCCGCGCCGCCGGCGCCTTCTTCTTCTTGTCCTTCTTCTTGTCCTTCTTGTTCTTCTTCTTCTTCCGATGTTGACCCGACGCTCTCTCTGCCCGGAATGCCTGTGCCGCTCAGCGCTCGGACTTATATAGGGACATGGGGGACAGGGTCACATGTTCATGTCACATGGTGACCCCCGCCCCCTTGCGATGTCACAGTCCCAGCATCCTCCGGGACTGTGACAACACAAGGGGGCGGGGTCACCATGTGACATGTGCATGTGACCCTGTCCCCCATGTCCCTATATAAGTCCGAGCGCTGAGCGGCACAGGCATTCCGGGCAGAGAGAGCGTCGGGTCAACATCGGAAGAAGAAGAAGAACAAGAAGGACAAGAAGAAGGACAAGAAGAAGAAGGCGCCGGCGGCGCGGAAGACGACGACCGCCGCAAGAACAGAAGAGACCCCCGGA
This sequence comes from Lithobates sylvaticus, assembly GCA_028564925.1. Taxonomy (NCBI): domain Eukaryota; kingdom Metazoa; phylum Chordata; class Amphibia; order Anura; family Ranidae; genus Lithobates; species Lithobates sylvaticus. Next base: position 574,135,370 of record CM053028.1, on the reverse strand, counting down.
AGACCCCCGAAGGCGGATCGAGACCCCCAGACGACGGCGGCGACGACGAAGAAGGTAGCCGGACTCCTCCCCTCGTGAAAGAGCTAGGTAAAAGAGCAGAAGAGAGCGGAGGAGTCCGGCGAGAAGACCCCCAAGACGGAAGAAGACCCCCGAAGGCGGATCGAGACCCCCAGACGGCGCGACGACGAAGAAGGTAGCCGGACTTCCCCCGCTCGGTAAAAGAGCTTGGTAAATGGCGGGGGAGTCCGGCGAGAAGACCCCCAAGACGGAAGAAGACCCCCGGAGCAGTGCAATAAACTATTTTTTCAAAAGTGTGGGTGTTTTTTTTTACTTTACATTTTACACCTTAGGTGAATGGGTAGGGGTACATCGTACCCCATACTCATTCACATAGGGTGGGGGGCCGGGATCTGGGGGCCCCTTATTAAAGGGGGTTCCCAGATTCCGATAAGCCCCCGCCCGCAGACCCCGACAACCAACGGCCAGGGTTGTCGGGAAGAGGCCCTTGTCCTCATCAACATGGGGACAAGGTGCTTTGGGGTGGGGGGGCCGCACGGCCCCCCTTTCCCCAGGGCACCCCCCATGTTGAGGGCACGCGGCCTGGTACGGCTCAGGAGGGGGGGGGCGCTCGTTCGTCCCCACCCCTTTCCTGGCCTGCCAGGCTGCGTGCTCGGATGAGGGTCTGACTTGGATTTGGGGGGAACCCCCACGCCGTTTTTTCGGCGTGGGGATTCCCTTTAAATCCATGCCAGCTTGCGGAGCTAGCGCGGCGGCATTTATTGCCTACGCTAGCTACGTAACCTGAAGTTACGTTCGAAATGAACGGACTGCTCCGTGTGTGGGCAAGTCCGTTCATTTTCAAAAGTCCCGCGGACTTTTGGCCGGCGGATTATCCGCTGGAGAAGTCCGTGCGTGTGTGGGCAAGTCCACACCCTCGGAAAGTCCAGCGGACCTAGCTGGAAAGTCCCGCGGGATTGTCCGCTGGACTAGGTCCGCCGGCAAAAGTCCCTACGTGTGTACGAGGCATTAGACTGACATAGCAATGACGTATCTTTGTGTTCAAACATTAACACCGCCCAGGAATAAACCAGAAGTGTTAGAAGTAACCGAGCTGAACTTGTCTCAGAGTGTGTTTACTTCTAGAGTGCATGCACATCTACACTTTCTATTTAGAAACAGCAGTAGATAACCTTGAGCTCGATTGAAGTTCTTAACCTTCACAATATGGCTTATCAGAATGAGCCATCAGGAGGGGCAAGTGTTGCAGCTGCTTTTAGCATTGTTAGGGATCGCAGACATGATTGATTCAGGAGATGTTTGGAGACTGCGTTTATGGCTGAACCCAGTGTACAAGTATATAGTATCACAGGGCTGATCCACTCTATTTAAACCAGCTCTGCAAGATCAAGTCAGTGATTTTCCTTTGAAAGTACAACCAAGTGACAGAAGACAGCATCACATCCAATTTCCAAAATACTAATTTTCTTACAAACAGTAAACTGTCAGGATTAGTGGAGGACAGTAACCAGTTAATGGGTCTGTGAAGTTTCTAGCCTGATCCAGCAGTAAATCCTCCAAAAAAAAACTAACCCATCAAACAATCTGTGCAGCACACACAAAGCTCTGTCTAAATAGCTGATTATAAGCTGAAATGGTTAATAGCTGCTACAGAGTCTTCCAGAAATCGTATCATTGTGATCAGGCAATGTGCAGGTCAGGTTAGGCCAGGGGTGCCTAACCAGTGGCCCGGGGGCCACATGTGGCCCATGGAGCCCTCTGATGTGGCCCGCGACCTCCTGCTTTGGGATGGAATAGAATAGAATACTGTTATTAAAGGTCAGTTTATTACTAAAATCACAGTGTATATATAAGGGCATATCTGTTCTGCAGTGGTTACTGGGCTGCTTTCAAACTGATCCGCAGATGCAGAGCAGTGCACCTGCGGGGTTACCTGCACTGAGCCATAGACTTCTGTTATTTCCTGCGAGTTTGGTGAGCTTTCTCAAAGTGCACCAAGCCTGCAGAATATAATAGAAGTCTATTGCAAAGTGCAGGAAAGCCAAAGGTACACTGCGTTGCACCCGCGGTGCGGGAAAACCGCATGGGGAACAGTGAGAAAGCAGCCTTGTGCCCATTTCACACGGTCTGTCTGACCCAATTGGACCCTCCATTCACCTCTAAGGCATGGCACTTGTAAACCGACTTGTGTCCCACCTCCAATCCGATCCGTTAAAAAAAAAAAAAAAGTTTAGTGGGCTGTGTCCGTGTCTGCAGAGCGGACACGGACCTGCCATCCGCCTGCTCCGCTCATTGTGGCCCGCAACCGGTTACCAAGTCGCTTAAGTGGCCCTCGTGCTTCAAAAGGTTGGGCACCCCTGGGTTAGGCAGATAAAAAAAAAAAGTAACCAGCAAGACAAGAGGGAGGGGAGGCTGATCGGTAACCTGTACACTGCCTGATCACATAGATATTTGGAAGACACTGCAGTCAGCCAGCAACATGTTACTGTGCTCCCGACGATCCTGTTGTTTCCATTCAGCCACAGCTGCGTGTCCTGCAGAACTTTTATTGCTGCTGTAGTCATACCTTCTTGTGTCTCCCTCCTGACTCCCTCATTCAGTCCCACTCCAGCACTGTTTACAGTCAAATTTGAGCGGCTGGAGAGGGGAAGGGCTACACTTTTTTTTTTATTACTTTGCATTCTTTCATTTACTGTTTGTATTGCCCGGGCCCCCCCTGCTGGCCTGGCCCGGTACAACAGGGCCAGTTGTACGGGCTTATCAGCGGCCCTGACTGTGAGGACCTTATTTATATTGACCGAGGCTTTGATAAAACCCGATTGCACATGGTAAATCAAAGTTGGTAAAATATCAGCCAAGCGAGAGGCCACAATATTAGAAAGTATTTTCACATCTAAGTTTGATAAAGAGATAGGTTGATAGGACCAAGGTTCTAAGGGATCTTTGCCTTTCTTAGCTAATAGTTTAATATATCCCTGATTGCCAGTTGACAAATAGGTGCAGCCTGACCAAATCCTATTATATATGTCTGCCAAAGTTGGATGAAGAAAATCTTTAAACCATTTAAATAATTTCCCAGTAAACCCATCAGGGCCAGGGGCTTTATTGTTTGGTAAATGCTATATAACTTTCATTATTTCAACAGAGGAGACAGTAGGGTTGCCACCTCATCTCTTTAAACCCGAACACATATGAATTACACAGGTTCTGAGGCTAATTTAATGCAGGTAAGGCACCAAGTGAGTTTAATTACCACCTTAATCAGCCACAAAACCTGTGTAATCAATATGTGTTAGGGTTTTAAGGGATGAAGTGGCAACCCTAAGAGACGGGCATATTTAAGAGAGCTAGTTGGGAGGACACTATGGTAGGGAGCCTACCTGTCCGTATATGATATCACTTCCTGTCTGTATCTGACATGGCTTCCTATCTTTCATAGATACCTCTGGTTGGAGGTGAGATCATCACCTTGTGGAGCTCAGAGGAACTGCAGCCCTGAGAAACGTCTCATAGTGTGAACACGGCCTTGTGCTGTGTGTGTATGTACTGTAAATCCTTCCCCTTTCTCTCCTCCCTGAGTGTGTATAAAGAGGCGGAGCTGTGAGTGTGTATGAAGAGGCGGAGCTGTGAGTGTGTATGAGGAGGCGGAGCTGTGAGTGTGTATGAGGAGGCAGAGCTGTGAGTGTGTATGAAGAGGCAAAGCTGTGAGTATGTATGAAGAGGCGGAGCTTTGAGTGTGTATGAGGAGGCGGAGCTCTGAGTGTGTATGAAGAGGCGGAGCTCTGAGTGTTATAAGTATTCCCTTTATCACCTAGAAGAGCATTATGTGTCACAGCGCTGTCCTATTGTGTGTGCACATAAATCATCACAAATACACTAAAATATGTGGAGACATTCATATATAAAGTGCTAGGGGCTCAAATAATATTCTCTGCAGATCTACTGCTTCCACTTTACACCTACTTCACTGATCGTATGGTGTTTATCAATAAATGAAGTAAACTGATCCATGTGCAAATTCATATACAACATAAAGTGCTTTGTGCTCAAGACGCTGTTCTCTGCAGATCCACTGCTTCCACTTTGCACCTACTTCTTTAATATTTGCTGATATATTAAATAAAGTAAAAATCTGTGCAAATTCATGTAATCATACAATATTTTGTGCTCAATATAGTGTTCTCTGCAAGTCCACTGCTTCCACTTTGCCTCTACAATTATCTTATTTAACTAAAAAAGTCCACCAATCAATGAAAAGTTGATACGGTGTAAAGTTCTCAGTGCTCCAAACTGTGCCAGCTGTAGTGTAGCCACGCCCTCTTCCACCTCTTCCACACGTGATGGTGAGGGCGCCCCCTTAGTTGTGCTTCCCCACTCACCAGAGCAATACGACTCCCAGCTTTTCATCTACCAGAGTCACCAACATCCTTCACACTCTCCTCACCTCCGATGGCAAAGAAACCGGATCCTCCTCGCTCACTCCTGCAAGTCTGCTGCGCTTTCTGTCAGTCTCCCTTCTAGACTCCTCCTCAGACCGCTGTTCCAGCAGGAGCTCCGCCTCTTCATAGACACTCAGAGCTCCGCCTCTTCATAGACACTCAGAGCTCCGCCTCTTCATAGACACTCAGAGCTCCGCCTCTTCATAGACACTCAGAGCTCCGCCCCTTCATACACAATCAGAGCTCCGCCTCGTCATACACACTCAGGGCTCCGACCCTTCATACACCCTCAGAGCTCCGCCTCATAATACACACTCAGGGAGGAGAGAAAGGGGAAGGATATACAGTACATACACACAGCACAAGGCTGAGTTCACACTATGAGACGATTCTTGAGCTGCAGTTCCTCTGAGCTCCACAAGATGGTGATCTCACCTCTACCCAGACAGGAAGTCTCTATGGAATACAGACAGGAAGTGATGTCAGGTACTGACAGACATCCCATTTGGAAGGACGTAGAGAGAAGACATTGCGGGATCTGGCAGCAGAGGAGGTAATATGTAGATTAACCCCTTCAGGGGGATCAGTTGATGATTAATATATCTTCCTTTCAAATCTGGCCATACATGGTTCAGTTTTATCGTTCAGCCAGCGGGATGAGAGGAAAAAAAACGAAGTGATTCCCCCATCCACACATTGGAGGGGGATGGGGGAATCCTCCCCGCTGCACTATTGTATTCTACACAGATCAGTGATGAAGCTATTGGCTGCAGCCGCTGATCGAGTGACTTTTATCCGGCAGTGACCACACATGGATGGAAATGTGACCGATCCCTGCTGAACCAGCTGAATTTCCATGTATCTATGGTCACCATAAGTGACTTCCTCCCCTCCCCCTGCCTGTTGTTTCCTTGGATTGATTTTCTGTGTAGTGACCCCGGCTTCATCTCTTGGATGCGCTCGTCTGTTGCTTGTCCTAACCTTTATCCTGATTCCTGGATCTCCTCCTCATTTATCCTCCATATCCTCTTACACAGCTTTTCTCCACACCTGCAGTGACCCTGGGGGCAGCTGTTGCAAATACAGTGGGTGTATTGTGCCATCTGCACAGTGTACGCCTAAAGATACCCCAATTGCTGGTGTGCTGCTGATCCTATCCGCAGGCATCTGTAGCAATTACAGGGGGTGAATTGTGCCATCTGCAAAGTGTGTGCCTAAAGCTACCCCAATTGCTGGTGTTCTCATAATAATAATAATAATACTACAGGCAGGCAGTTGATTCTGCTAGCTGCAGTATATCAGTATATATGTCCCAGCTTTGTGCAGCTACATCTCCCTGCAGGCCATTAGTATGTCTGGAAGGCCAACAAGGAGAGGCAGACAGTCACGAGGCAATAAAAGAGGGCAAGCAGGCTCTGTGTCTAGAGGCAAAAGTGCTGGTCGTGGACACGGTGCATCCTCATCAGCACGTGGCCATGGGACACGCTCGTCCTTGGACGTGTGGAGCCGCAACATGGCGAAGACTTGGTAGAGTGGATGACCAAGCCATCCTCATCCTCTCTCGCCCAGGCTCAGGGTACTGGCAAAGCTGCTGCCAACACAGCCTCTTCCCTAGGCTCAATGGCATCAGTCACTCATTCCCTAGCCCCACCATGTCCTCCTGAGGAGTCCCCCGAACTGTTTGAGCACAGTGTTGGGTACATGCTCCATGAGGATGCCCAGCATTTTGAAGGCTCTGATGATGATACCCAGCTAGAGGAAGGCAGTAACGTGAGCCCAGAGAGAGGGGATGCCCAAGAAGGACAGCAATCTGGCAGTCATGTTCCCCCAGCTGCAGCATACTGCCAGGTTAGCTCCAGTGATGAGGAGGGAGGGGATGATGTGGTCACTGACTCCACGTGGGTGCCTGAGAGGAGGAGGAGGCACATATCCAATGAGGCAGGATGCCCTCCAGGGGCCACCTTAAGGGCAGCACACCGACTGCATCACACCGCACAGCTGCGCATGTGTAGGGCGCTGCCTCTGCGCGTTATTCCAAAAGTTCTTTGGTGTGGGCCTTTTTTGAGACGAGTGCATCAGATCGCACCGCTGCTATTTGCAACATATGTCTCAAGCGTATCTCGCATTGCCAAAACATCAGCTGCTTGGGCACCACATGCTTGACCAGACATATGTCGACCTGCCATACAGTTCGTTGGCAAGCGTACCTAAAAGACCCACGCCAAAGAACAAAGCGGACCTCTCCTTGCTCCTCATCAGCTGGGGTCTCCAACCTCACTATACCTTCAATCCTCTCTGAAACCTGCACTGAGAGGAATGAAGGTGTAGAATTAGGTGTGTCACAGCCAAGTACTTGCGGGCAATCTGCTATCGGTACACCGACGTCCGATTGTACCAGGCCAATTTCCCTGCCCCAGCTGCTGCACCGTCGAAAGAAGTTCATTCCCAGCCATCCACATGCCCAGCGGTTGAATGCTAGCTTGGGTAAATTGCTAGCACTTCAACTTCTGACTTTTCAGTTGGTAGACTCTGCCCCCTTCCGTGAGTTTGTGGAATGTGCGGTTCCTCAGTGGCAGGTTCCTAAATGCCTTTTTCTCACGGAAGCGATTCTGGCTCTCTACCGGCATGTGGAAGGCAATGTCTTGGCCTCGCTGGACAGGGCGGTCAGTGGTAAGGTGCATATTACCGCTGACTCATGGTCCAGAAGGCATGGACAGGCACATTACCTATCTTTCACTGCGCATTGGGTGACTCTTCTGGCAGCTGGGAAGGATGCAGGACAAGGTGCAGTAGTGTTGGAGGTTGTTCCGCCACCACGTCTCCAAAATGCTACTACTGGTGATTCTGACACACTTCTCTCCTCCACCCCCTCCTCTTCTTCCTCCATGGCCTCTTCCTGTGCTTTGTCCTCGGAAACCAGCGGTGCTCCGTAGGCGTTCAAGGGGCTATGCAAGTATGCAGGCAAAAAGGTGCCATGCGGTGCTTGCGCTGGTGTGCTTGGGGGACAGGAGCCACACTGGGGCAGAGGTTCTGTCAGCTTTGCAGGGGCAGGCTGAGAGGTGGTTGACGCCACGCCAGCTTAAGCCAGGAATGGTGGTTTGCGACAATGGCACCAACCTCCTTGCCGTCACAGAGGAAGCAGAGGATAAAACATCTTCAGGAAGCCTTGCAGAAAGGTCTGTGCAACGCGTTCCCAGAGACTGGGAGGTTCGAAATTCCTGGTCCTGGACAACGTGTTGCTTAGGGTTCGGTCAGTCACAGAAGGAGCGGGGGGAGAAGGTGGCCGTCTGACTGATGCGTTCAGACAATTTTTTAGTCCGCAGCCCCAAGGTATGATCGGTTCCAGCAACCATCGCCAGCGTCTAATTTACACGGTCCAGGATTACCTAGGGGCAAGGTCAGACTTGGACACCTTTCCCCCCAAAAATCCTCTGGGTTATTGGGTCTTGAGGATGGATCACTGGCCAGAGCTTGCTTAGTATGCAATTGAGCTACTGGCCTGTCCTGCATCCAGCGTTCTTTTGTAACGCACATTCAGTGCTGCTGGAGGCTTTGTAACCGATCACAGGGTGCGCCTGTCCACCGACTCGGTTGATCGACTGATCTTCATAAAAATGAATCAGTCTTGGATCACCACCAGCTACCAAGCACCTGATGCTGATGTAACCGAATAATTTTTTTGAAATGCTGAGTGACTATCCTCTTCCTCCTCAATGATCATGCTGATAGCTTGTAAGAACATTTTTGGTTCTGGGCGCCACCACCAGTGGCTAAGGCCCAATTTTTCAGCCCCTGTTTAACAGGACAGTGTAATTACAATTTTTGATGCAATATTTTGCAGCAGGGCTCATTCCTGTGCTCCAACTAGAGTATCTGTGAGGTGTTGCAGTGTTGTGGCACCAGTGGCTAAGGCCCAATTTTTCTGCCTCTGTTCAACAGGTGCATGTAATTACAATTCTTGATCTAATATTTCACAGCAGGGCCCGTTCCAGCACCCACCAAGAGTAACTGTGAGGACTTGTAGTGTTGTGGCACCAGCACCACCACCAAAGGCCCAATTTTTCTGCCCCTGTTCAACAGGTGCATGTAATTACAATTCTTGATATAATATTTCACAGCAGGGCCAGTTCCAGCGCCCACCAAGAGTAACTGTGAGGACTTGTAGTGTGGCACCAGCACCACCTAAGGCCCAATTTTTCTACTACTGTTCAACAATGGCATGTAATTACAATTCTTGATATAATAGTTCACAGCAGAGCGCTCCAGTGCCCACCAAGAGTCACTTTGAGGGCTTACAGTGTTGTGGCAACACCAACACCTTAGGCCCAAATTTCTGCAGAGCATATAGGGCAGGCCCCTACTTTCAAACATCCAACTTACAAATGTCTCCTACTTGCAAACGGAAGGAGACAACAGGAAGTGAGATGAAATCTACCCCTAGGAAGGGAAATTCTCTCCTGTAAGAGTTGATATGGGAAAAACGTGTCTCTTCTCCACTTATGCTTTATCCCAATCCTTGTTTTACTAAAAACCGTGCCCAGACAGCAAAAATGTTACAGGGATAATAACCCTTCCCTATGTTTTCCAAAAAGCTTAAAAATAGATTTTTTGACTGGAGCTACACTTTAAAAGTGTACCAGTTAAAAATTACAAACGGATTCTACATAACAACAAACCTACACAGTCCCTGTCTTGTTTGCACCCCTGTATACTGCTGTTCAGAGTATATAGGGCCTGGGGGACCTACGCCTTTCCTTTTTTTAATTTGGGCACGGGGTTCCCCTTAATATCCATACAAGACCCAAAGGGGCTGGTAATGGGCAGGGGGGGTACCCATGCCATTTTTCTCAATGATTTTCATCCATATTGCCGGGACCAGACATTACATTAAAATCGCAAGCAGTTTTAAATGACTTTTTTTCCGTTAGAAATTTCATTTTATTCAGGGACTGTTCTAAACACGGGAAATGCATGCCACTTCACAGGCATACTATAGACACCCCCAGGCACGATACTTAAAGGAATATTTCACTTTTTTTTCACTTTAAGTGTCATTAAAATCAGTGCTCCCAAAAAAACGTCCATTTTTAAAACTTTTTTTGCATTGATACATGTCCCCTGGGGCAGAACCTGGGTCCCCAAACACTTTTTAGGACAATAACTTGCATATTAGCCTTTAAAATGAGCACTTTTGATTTTGAACCTTCGAGTCCCATAGACTTAAATGGGGTTCTAAAGTTTGCACAAATTTTCGGTCCGTTCGCAGGTTCTGGTGTGAACCGGGGGGTTGTTCGGCTCTTCCCTAGCCGTGAATAACGAAAAGCTGGGTAAGTCTTTTGAGATGAGGATAGTGACACCTTAAGTACATTGTCTAAAATTGTGTTCCATTCCTCATCTGAAATACACCCTATGTCATCTCCCCATCTAGCTCTACAGCTCAAAGTCATTGCCTTAGAGACATGACAAAGAAGGGAGCCATATATAGAAGAAATGTGTCCCTTCCTGGATGATGACATAATTAGATGTGTAAGCACCACAGGTCTAGTAAGCTAACAGGTGGAGGTCATAGCCTGCGCCGCGATAACGTGCCTAAGTTGTAAGTATTGGAAGAACAAAGTATTGGGCAGATTAAATTCTGTGCGCAGGGATTGGAAGTCTCAGAGTATGCCCCCACAGTATAGTTATGGAATATAGTTTACTCCGTTCCTTGACCAATTAGAAAAGTTTTGTAGCTTGTTTAGTTCTGGGTAGTTACAGTTATTCCAGATACGTGACCAGTTTGTGTACCCCTTGTATTGAGGGTGTTGTTTGGTTTTGTTCCATATTTTATCTCTAAGTAGGAATGTGGGGTATTGATTCAGGGCACCCAGTTCACCTGCCTCTATGCACTTCACAAGTCCATCACCAGACAACTGTGTACGCACTATATTCCGGATGGGATCAGAGGACTATGGGTAAAGCCAGCCCTTTAAGTGTTGCAGCTGAGTTGCCATGAAATAATAAAATGGGTTTGGGACTGCTAGGCCACCCGAGTCCTTTGCTTCCTGTAAGGTTTCCAATTTAATTCCTGACAGATTTCTATATGGTGAAGGTCAAAGTTCACTTTTCAGTTTAGAAGAGGTAGGACGCACCCAGCAACAATGATTTGGATTGAACGAGAGCCTCATATAGAGGGCCCCTCAAATCTCCCCATCTAAATGTCCCTCCAGCCAGAGTATATATGTCCTATGACATCACACTGACCTCACAGTTCCTCCCACCACTGTACCTCCATCTGGATTGTTTTCTGATGCTCTTAGGATGTGGGCGGACCCTTGGTATTCTCACTTGCAAAGTGGGACTGTTGGTCCTGTGTTGTATGTAATTACATGTGGGTCCTGTGTGTGGGTAAATTATACTTCCGTCTGAAATGGGGCTTTAATATAATGGACTCCTCAATTGTGAGGTGAGGAGCACTCTGGTAATGTCATTTGCTTTTGCTCTTTGTGTTCAGATGTAGAGTTTTCCTCCTGTGAAGTCTGGAGATCATATGACCATCACATTGCCTCCACCTCCCTCCCTGATAGAATAGAGAAATACAAAGAAGATTCTAGAAGTCACCAGAGAGATGATGGAGGAGAGGTGAGCGGTGCTGGGAATTCTGGGACATTATCCAGTAACAGACAAGGGATGTGTCTGGATGGTGACTGTATCATTGTGTGTGTCAGGTTCCTATAAGGTGTCAGGATGTCACTGTCTATTTCTCCATGGAGGAGTGGGAGTATTTAGGACACAAGGATCTCTACAAGGACGTCATGATGGACAATCAGCCGCCCCTCACATCACCGGGTAAGAGGAGACTTTTTTTGTAAAGGAGAGAGCAGTACGGAGGCTCCACCTAGATCCCCCATCATCTGATAAACACATAGAAACAATGTATTCAGTCAGTGTGTGTGTTTCCTACAGATGGATCCAGTAATGGGAACCCACCAGAGAGATGTCCCCGTCCTCTGTATTCCCGGGATTCCACACAGGAAGGTCACACCATCCCCCACCATCATCAGGTAGACGAGGAACAATCACTGATAGTATCATTAGGATCTGTACATTATCTGCATTGTTACAATTGATGCAATTGTTATTCCATATTCAGAGTGGAAACCTGAGAGATTCTAAAGTTGAGGTTAAAAAAGAGATAAAAGAGGAGGATGACGAGGATGGGGTGATGGAGGAGTCTCTAACAGAACACAAAGATCTGTACCAGGACACCATGGCGGAGTCATCCAACTACAGAAACCCACCAGAGAGATGTCCCCGTCCTCTGTATTCCCGGGATTCCACACAGGAAGGTCACACCATCCCCCACCATCATCAGGTAGATGATTGACAATTATTGGTAGTTCTGATTTATACACAGCATGTTTGTTACAATGAATGTTTTATTATATATTTAGAGTGGAACCCTCAGGGATTATAATATTGTTGTTAAAGAAGAGTATAAAGAGGAGGATGAGGAGTATGGAGTGATGGAGGAGTTTTCAGAAGGACACAAGGATGAAATGGAGCCACCAAATACCAGGAACCCACCAGAGAGATGTCCCCGTCCTCTGTATTCTTGGGATTCCACACAGGAAGGTCACACCGTCCCCCACTGTTACAAGGTTGGTGGAGCGGAGCATCTCAAACATAGATTTGTGAAGATGATGTGTGGATTGTTATGAAAGCTTATAGTCTACCAATTACATTTTATTTTTCTTGGTTTAGGGTGAAGATCTGATAGATATAAAGGCTGAGATTAAAGCAGAAGAAGAAGAGAGGTATGTGAGGGATGATCAGCAGTCTATGGAGGAGGATGGAATAACGGGGACATTTATAGAGGAGGACACTCCTACAGAGATCAGTACAGGTGGGTCATTAACACTAAATACATTCCTCCACCCATACTGCTCACTGATTGGTCAAGAGTAGGGCGGGAACTGGGTGATATCAGCCTGTAATCCCCTGGTCACTTTCCTGAGCTGTGTTCCCCGTCCTGTATTCCTGTATTTCTCTCGGATAATCTTCCTTCTCTGTGCTGCAGGCACAATTTATGTATCTAGACTGGATTTAGGGAGATTCTGGGGTTCTGCTGGCACAAACGTTTGACTTTTACCATAGGCATTACTTGACCTAGGCACCTGGGGTATGAGTCTTGGGTATCCTTGCCTGAGTCTAGTAAGATCTCAGATTCTCCCTAGGTTTCTTGCTCTGTTGTCTGCTGGCTGTGCCGGGTGGAGGGATATGTCTGTATAGTCTCAGACCCAAGTCACTGAGTGCAGTCTCAGGAGATGGGAGGCAGCGGTGTGGGACCTCTGCAACTCGTCTCATGTAAACATTTAATCTTCCACTGATTACTGAATACCAATATTATGAGTCCTGACCCTTACACTGTATAATTTATATTGTACATCACATACTCCTGACCCCTGCACTATATACTCCATGTTGTATATTACACCATTCTGATACTATATAGTCCTATCTGTTGAATCTTGTACAATATGTTGTACATTACATAGTCCTGACCTCTGCTCTCTCCCCTCTACCCACTGCTATATATATATATGACATAATATAATAGTATTCGCTTTTGTTACACCCATTTCCTACCAGATGGACATTTTATATCTGATGATTTGATTGGAGCACCGACTTTTACATGTTGATAATAATGTGATAATATCCTCAGACTTTGGAATCTTAAACAGAAAGTGATAATGAGGGAGGAGTCAATAACCCAATGATGGGGGTCTTCAGGATCAGTCCAGTCTCTATCTTGGTTGTTCTCCCCCCATCCTCACTCTCTGATCTCTGGTGTGGCTCAGCCCCGCTGTTATTCATGACTAAATCATGGGCTAAATAAAGAAGTGCAGGACTTCTTGTGTTGGGAAGATGGCAGTGATAGAGTTGGGCCAAACACCCCCCTGTTCGGTTTGCAGCAGAACTCCTGATAAAAACAGAGAAAAAGTTCTGATCTGAACGGCAAACCCTATTTAAGTCTATGGGACCCTAACTTGAAAAATCAAAAGTGCCCATTTTGAAGGCTTATATGCAAGCAATTGGCCAAAAAGGGTATGGAGGCCTGGGTACTGTCCTGGGGGACATATATTAATGCAAAAATGTTTTTTTTAAAAAGATTGTTTTTACAGGAGCAGTGATTTTAATGATGCTTAAAGTACAATAATAAAAAATTATTTTAACTAGTTTCTGCCTGCCCAACCACTGTCAAATGACGGCGGGCAGCTCTCGTTCTGGAACACCGTATAGAACAGCATCCCAGAATGGCGGCATTCGCGCTGGGGGTGCTCAGCGCAGCAATTGTGGCCACGCCGTGTTGCTAGGACGAGGCGCAACCTCAATCTCTGTAAAGAGCCACATCCGCGGCTCTTTAACCATGTGATTGGCTGTGTCCAATCACAGCCGGTCACATGTAAACACGGAGAAGCTGGTAATCGGCGCTCATTGCCTCACACTGACAGTGTGTTGCGAGGAGAGCTGATCAGCGGCATCTCCTCGCAGGGGGCACTGATCATCAGTGCCCTGATTTCTATTATAGCGTCATTGCAGTGGCGTTACAGTGCCTGCCATTGCCCACCAGTGCCAGCAATCAGTGCCCACCACTGCCCACAAGTGGCACCAATCAGTGGCCATTAGTGATGCCAGTCAATGCTGGCTATCAGTCCCACCCATCACTGCTGTCCATCAGTGCCACCCATCAGTACCACCTATCCGTGCCACCTATCAGTTAGGGCTGGGGAAAAATCAAAATCGATTTGAATCTTGAATCGAGTTGAGAGTTCAAATCCATTTTTTTTTTTTTCACCAGGACCGGCGCTGATACCGCGCCGGTCCTGAGGAGCTGCGGGCAGGAGCCGCGGCCTCACCTAAAAAACTCCTGCCCGCAGCTTCTCAGGCCCAGCGCAGTGTCCACCAAAAAAAAAAACTTGATTTGAATCGTGAATCTGCAAATTTTTTTTTTTTTTTAAATCTTTTTTTTTTTTTGGAGAAAATCGCCCAGCTCTACTATCAGTGCCACCTATCAGTGGTCATCAGTCCCCATAAGTGTGGCATATTAGTGCCTCCCCATTAGTTCCACCTAATCAGTGCCCATAAGTACCACATTATCACTGCCCACCATTTCAGCCTATCAGTGCCGCCTCATGCGCGCACATCAGTGAAGGAGAAAAATTACTTTAATTATAAAATTTACCGAAGAAAACTCTATTAGTGTGAAGAAAATTATAAAAATGTAATTGGGGTACAGTGTAGCATGACCGTGCGCACTTGTCATTCAAAGTGCAACAGCGCTGAAAAGCTGAAAAATGGCCTGGGCAGGAAGGGGGTGTAAGTGCCCAGTAGGAAAGTAGTTAAATATAGTGCCTGGGGGGTCCCCTTAGTCTACCTGTAAAGTGGCCAATCTGTACCATGTATAGAACCTGCTGCAGCAATAATTACATTTCTAAAGAAAAAAATTGTCAAATCATATTTAAAGTGTTACAAATGTAAATTTTTTTTTATTTTTGTTAAAAATAACAAATGTTATACTTACCTGCTTTGTGCAGTGGTTTTGCACAGACAACATAGCTGGATAAAGACAGGCTCAGGTAAGTATGAGGGGGGCTGCTGCACACAGAAGGCTTTTTATCTTAATACAAAGAATGAATGAATTTTTTTTTTTACTAGTAATGGCGGCGATCAGCGATATTTTTTTTATTGTGACTGCAACATTATGGCGGACACATCGGACATTTTTGACACATTTTTGGGACCATTGTCATTTATACAGCAATCAGTGCTATACAAATGCACTGATTCCTGTGTAAATGACACTGGCAGTGAAGGGGTTAACCACTAGGTGGCAGTGTAGGGGTTAAGTGTGTCCTAGGGGCGTGTTTCTAACTGTAGGGGGCGTGGCTGTGTGTTACACATCACTGATCTCTGCTCCGATCACAGGGAGCAGAGATCAGTGACACTATTACTAGGCAGAACGGGGAGATGCTTGTTTACTTTAGCATCTCCCCGTACTTCCGACGTACCTGTACGCCCATTTGCCTGTCCTTGCCATTCTGCTGACGTACATCTGTGTGCGCCGGTCGGGAAGTGGTTAATAAAGGAATTGTCAAAAACTGCCTCCTCACATGGGGGGGGGGGGGGGTGGGATCTGGGGTCCATTTATTAAAGGGGGCTTCCCCATTCTAATAAGCCCTCTGCCCTTAAAGGGGTGGCCTTTTTTGGCCTGCCATGCTGCATGCTCGTATAAGGATCCCACGCATTTTTTTTATTTTGGCGTGGGATTTCCCTTAAAATCTATACCGGGTGGGACCCCTATGCTGTTTTTTTGGTTATTTTTTATTACATTTTTTTTTTCAACTGTCAGCCCCATTGAAGGCTGATGACTCATCGGTTGTCGCCGGCTCCCTGGCCCCGTTCCTTAACAACCAGCTATTCACTGTGCCCTGATTGGCCAAAGCTTTGCCTAATCAGGGCTTATAGAATGCACTGTGCAGCACGGAGTGAATTGCAGGGAATTCCGCGGGACGGACACCTACCGAACGCCCTGCAAATTCATGTGTTTGCCGAACAGGCGATGTTCGGGCCAAACTTTTGCTCAGCCCAAACCATTTGCCCCAACTTTATTGTTCTCCCCCCATCTTCACCTATAATCCCCTCAGCACTGTCACTCCTATAAAAGACAGTTCTCGCTATTTCCTCACTCTCTGACTAAGGTCAATGAATAAAGAAAAGAACCGGTAGGAGATCAGAGGACCCATTTACTAGTTATCTTGAGGGTGGAATTGTAAGATCCTCAGAGACAAAGCTGCCCGATGTGGGCGGAGTCCTGGTTTAGGGGAACCAATCTGCTCATGTCTAGTATTAATATTTTTATTTCTATTTTAGTAGATGGACGGGAGATGAGGAAAACCTCAGAGGATTGTCTCACTTTGTCTCCAGACTGTAAAGTAGAAGATGAGGACATCACACAGTATAGTCCAGGAGAAAACCCGACTACCTTAAATGTCCATCCGGCACCACACAGTGTAGATGGACCATCATATTCCTCTTATCCTGAGGAACCTCAGACTGTGAGGGACGGTGCCGTCCTTCCAACAGATGGGAGGTTTTCCTGTACTGAGTGCGGGAAATGTTTCCATTTTAAATCTGGTCTTAATGTGCATAAAAGATCCCACACAGGAGAGAAGCCGTATTCCTGTCCTGAGTGCGGGAAATGTTTTTCACATATTTCCCATCTTTACAGACATCAGAAATCTCACACAGGGGAGAAGTCACTTTCATGTTCTGAGTGTGGGAAATGTTTTTCACAGATGTACAATCTTTACACACATCAGAGATCTCATAGAGGGGAGAAGCCGTATTCCTGTCCTGAATGCGGGAAATGTTTTTCAAGAAAGTCCAGTCTTTACACACATCAGAGATTGCACACGGGGGAGAAGCCACTTTCCTGTTCTGAGTGCGGGAAATGTTTTTTAGATAAATCTAATCTTAAAACACATCAGAGATCTCACACAGGACAGAAGGCATACTCCTGTCCTGAGTGTGGGAAATGTTTTTCACGTAATTCTAGTCTTTACACACATCAGAGATCCCATTTGGGGGAGAAGCCGTATTCCTGTCCTGAGTGTGGAAAATGTTTTTCACGTAATTCTAGTCTTTACACACATCAGAGATCCCATTTGGGGGAGAAGCCGTATTCCTGTCCTGAGTGTGGGAAAAGTTTTTCACGGAAGTCCAATCTGTACACTCATCAGAGATCTCACACAGGGGAGAAGCCGTATTCCTGTCCTGAGTGTGGGAAATGTTTTTCAGATAAGTCCAATCTTAATGCACATCAGAGATTGCACATGGAGGAAAAGCCACTTTCCTGTTCTGAGTGAATGAATTGTTCCTCACTGAAGTCCTGTCTTCCTGTACATCAGGGATCCCACACAACCCTCGAGGTGTATTAGTACCTTGAGTGCAGGAAATGACTTCTATATGAATGTTGCTGGACATCACAGCTCTCATGTGGGGAAGAAGCACACCCTGATATACACCTCAGATATACCTCATGGCTGATCTTCATCATTTAAGAAACAGTTCATAAGGAGATCACCAAAGACACGGCTGAAGTGTTGTACCGTGTTGGCAATTGATATCAGTAGAAAAATAAAAATTGATTACCTTTCATTGGCTGAGTACATTTTTTTTGGTGTAAGCTTTCACAAACACTTATGCCGCGTACACACGATCGGAATTCTCGTCGGAAAAAACTCTGACGGTTTTTCAGACGGAATTCCGCTCAAGCTGTGTTGCCTACACACGGTCACACCAAATTCCGACGGTCAATAACACAGCGGCATAATACACGTCCGACAGCACTATAAAAGGGAAGTTTAATGCTTCTGAGCATGCGTCGAATTGTTTCCGAGCATGCGTCGGAATTTTGCGTGTCGGAATTGCATACACACGGTCTCAACAGGTTCTCAATTCAAAGTCCGTCGGAAATTCCGACAGAAAAAGACCGTTGGGCATACACACGGTCGGAAAATCTGATGAAAAGCTCCCATTGGACTGTTTCCATCGGAAATTCCGACCGTGTGTACGCCGCATTAGAGATCTATTTAAAAAAAAAAAAAACTTGGACAAATGTGAGAAGCTATCAACCAGCCTTGACAAATGTTGGTTGAAGTTTACTTCATACAGTGATTTTCTATGATCTTTGGCTCCATCTAGTGACCATAAGGCAATATTGCACTATTCTTCCTGATTTTGTTATTTCAGAAAAAATGCTGCGTTATGGTCAGTAGCTGGAGCTGACGACCATGGGAAATCACTGTGAATATGACAAGAATTTGTCATGGCGGGATGAATGCTTATCACATTCTTTCAACAAATTTTTTACAAATCCATTCCTTAGTTATTTGTAGGATCCATGCCTGATGAAGTCAATTGAAAGATCATACTCGTACAATTACTTGATCAGGCATGGTTCCTACAAATAACTGAGAAATCGTACTCATACAATGACTTCATCACGCATGGTTCCTACAAAGAATTGAGAGATCGTACTCTACTCATACAATGACTTCATCAGGCATGGTTCCTACAAAGAACTGAGAGATCGTACTAATACAATTACTTCATCATGCATGGTTCCTACAAATAACTGAGAGATTGTTTTCATACAATTACTTCATCGGGCATTGTTCCTATCAATAACTGAGAAATCGTATTCATACAATGACTTCATCAGACATGGTTCCTACAAATAACTGAGAGATCGTACTCCTACAATTATTAACTGCTTATGGACGGTCCGCCCACAATGTACCGCAGACGGGCGGCCCGTGCATACACAGCGATATACCAGTACATTGCTGGTGTCAGGAAAGGTTTCACCTGCTAGTGGCCATGTGACTCCCAGATCTATGGGCTGCAGGTCCGGTGTCCACCAGCAGTCGGAGGCTAACGGTCAGAAGAGGATTCACCTGCTGGTGGCACTGTGGTCCCAGATCTTTAGGCTGTAGTTCCAGTACCCACAAGCGTTTGTCTATCGGCAGTCAGGAGCTGACATCATCACCTAAAATCAGGCATCACCTGATGCTGATTGCAGGAGGTGTATTTAAACCTGGTGAATGCTATTGGACTTTGCCTTGGTATTTTCTCCTTGTGCCCCTGATCTTTGTTCCTGGACCCTGCATCCCATCTCCTGTTCCTGGACTCTGACCCTGCAGCCTGATTTCTTCCTACCCGCTCAGTCCGTCTCTGGTTCCCTTTCCCTTTCCTGTCTTGTTCCCAGCTCCCCTCTGCTTGATATCCCATGTTTTACCCTGGCTCTGGTACGACTACGATTTGGCTATCCCATGCTCCTGTACATATTGGATTTAGACTGTTGTTTGTTTTCTGTTCACTGGTTGGGTTACACTATTTACTGTATTGGAGGTCCCTTTCAGCTGGCCTCTTCAGGGGTTCAGGATGTGTGCACATCCTAGCACCAACCCCCTACTGTAATTATACACAGCAGGCCAGCTGTGTCCAATCACAGCCCAGAGCCATGTCAACAAAACAGGACCCTGCACAGAGGGAATGATCTCTTTGTTCCTTCTCCTTGCAAAGCATGGAAAGGGAAAACATTGATTTGTAGTAACAATCAGCACACATTAAAGATTAACTAAAGGCAAAATGTTTTGTTAGTTTTAATTAGAGGGGAGAGGGATTAGCACTCCTGTCAGTTTTTATTGCTGTCTGTGCCCCCATTAGGGAGATTTCCCCTCTCCATTTGTCCTGTTTACCATCATTGCATGTAATAAAACAAATTAGGGCTGTTACTGATTAAAATTTTCATGTTCGATTAATCTATTATTTTTTTTAATCAATTAATCGACTAATTTCGATTAATTATAACACACATACAGATCCAACTACTTTTAGCTGATCTCCTTGCATTGCAACTCTGCATTAGTCAGCAGTAAATGTGGTATACACTATATACAATCACCCGACACTAGTTAGTCTCCACAATCCATGACTTAACTTCACAGTTCACACAAATACGTTTTAAATTCAAACTGTAGCACTGACCTAAGTAATTGTTTTTTTCCACAGTAGCGTGACAATCCCTCCACCTCCGGTCTAACTAATCTCTCACCTTATGCCATGGACCCCTGTGCAAACAGGTGGTCATGCAAGCGGGTATCAAAAGGGTTAGGGATAATTAAAATTGGTGCGCTAATAGATGCAATCACAATATAAATTTGCAAATCCGTGCAATAAAGTGCAATATATCAATACATATAACATGAAAAAATAAATGTAAACTCAATCTCAATATAAATGTGAAAAATCCGTGCAATAAATAATAAAGTGCAAAATGCCAAAAGTATAAAGATACCAATGAGATAATAATTCAAAATATGATGTATAACCACATAAATATAATATGGTGCCAAACTTAGATACAGTGCTCAAAAACCCGTACACTGCATGTGTGCGGAATAATGACTCAAATATAAAGTGCATGCACAATTAGTATAAAATGTGATAAATGAAATATATAAATACACCCATCCAATATATAAATGGTGTGTGCGCACGCAACATTATATATTTATGTGGTTATACATCAGATTTTGAATTATTATCTCATTGGTATCTTTATACCTTTGGCATTTTGCACTTTATCATTTATTGCACGGATTTTGCACATTTATATTGCGATTGCGTTTACATTTATTTTTTCATTTTATATTAATTGATATATTGCACTTTATTGCACGGATTTGCACATTTATATTGTGATTGCATCTATTAGCGCACCAATTTTAATTATCCATATATTGCCATAGTGAGAGATCACCTACATTGGTTACAGCTTTTAGTTAAAAAATTTGGATTTGAACATAACAGCGCTGGATTACCTCTGTTTTTATTATCAAAAGGGTTAACACGGACCATAAACTTCTCTCACCTCTCCTTAGATCTCAGCAAGGGGGCTAGGTCATGGATAGAAAGAAAAGATCCAAGTGCTCACCACTTAAGTAAAAGATTACATTTTTGTGTTCAAACACAAACTACTCACATAAAGATGATTAAAAACACAGCATGTAAAGCCGACAATCGTGTTAGTTTGGTAGGGCAGCAGCGGGTGACGTCATGCGTAGCTCCTCCCCCGTACGTGTTACGTTCAATCAGAACTTCGACATCACCGGACTCCTCCCCCCTTCCCTTCGTTAGCAGACGGAAGCACTTGGGGAAGGAAGGAGGAGTCCAGTGACGTCGATGTCCATGACGTCAACGGAACTCCCTGAAGACCCGGAAGCCGGCGGAGAGGTGAGTACCGATCCAAAGAATTTTGATTGATCAAAAAAAGTATTGATTAATCAAGGAATTCATCTTTAATTTCCACAGCCCTAAAACAAATCCTACATTTTTGAGTTGTCCCCAGAAAGTAATAGAGGGGAAATCTTCCAATGGGGACATTCTCGTGACCTGGGGCGTCCTCAAGGAATCCCCTTCATTTGCAAGGATTTTCTCTCACTTCCTCATTGGCTATGGGACAAGAATTGAAGTGAAATCTCCCCAATAGGGCAGAGATGGAGAGGAGAAGTAAATCTGACAGGGGTTATAGTCCTCGCTTACTCTATCCAAAATGAAAAAGAATGTTTGCCTATAGTTCTACATTAACACAGCTCCAGCCAGCGCCAGTGTGTTAGATTGCCCACCTCACTATCACAGTCCCATTTTAAGTTGCTGATCACTGCCATTTCTTTTATTAAAAAAAATTAAATAAGTACAAATTCCAGTATATTTACACCATAGTTTGTAGACACGAATATTTTTTTTTTTTTTTACCAAAGACATGTAGCAGAATACATTTTGGTCTAAAAAAATGGTATGAAAAAAATAAGATTTTATTGGATATGTTTTATAGCAGAAAGTAGAGAAAATATTTGTTTTTAAAAAATATATATATATTTTTTAATTTATTTTGTAGCGCTACCCCTGCATGAGCCGCTGATATTTTGCTGAGGTCTTCTTAAGTTTCAGCCCCACAGCCAAGCACATATTATTTCCCGCAGCCAGGTGCACTGTATTTCCCACAACCAGGTACACTGTATTTTCCCACAGCCAGGTGCACAATCTCTCACTCTCATACAGGAGATGGTCAGAGACTGGGGACATGGTACAGGAGATGGTAAGAGACTGGGGACATGGTACAGGAGATGGTCAGAGACTGGGGACATGGTACAGGAGATGATCAGAGACTGCAGACATAGTACAGGAGATGGTCAGAGACTGCAGACATGGTACATGAAATGATCAGAGACTGCAGACATGGTACAGGAGATGGTCAGAGACTGCAGACATGGTACAGGAGATGGTCAGAGAGTGCAGACATGGTACAGGAGATGGTCAGAGACTGCAGTTCCTATGGACGTTAGTAGATAATGGACGATCTGCCCTCTCACCTGACCCAGCGATACCCCCAAGGACAAACCACCCCCCTCCATTAGTACAAACCCCCAGGACAAACCACCCCCCTCCATTAGTACAGACCCCCCAGAACAAACCAGCCCCCTCCATTAGTACAGACCCCCCTATGACAAACCAACCCCCCTCCATTAGTACAGACCCCCCCAGGACAAACCCTCCTCCATTAGTACAGACCCCCCCAGGACAAACCCTCCTCCATTAGTACAGACCCCCCCCCAGGACAAACCCCCCTCCAAACCCCCCTCCATTAGTACAGACCCCCCAAGGACAAACCAATTCCCCTCCATAAGTACAGACCCGCCAGGACAAACCAATTCCCCTCCATTAGTACAGACCCCCCAAGGAAAAACCCCCCCTCCATTAGTACAGACCCTCCAGGACAAACCAATCCCCCTCCATTAGTACAGACCCCTAGGACAAACCAATCCCCCTCCATTAGTACAGACCCCCCAGGACAAACCAATCCAACTCCATTAGTACAGACCCCCCCCAGGACAAACCCCCCGCCCCCTCCATTAGTACAGACCCCCCCAGGACAAACCCCCCTCCCCTCCATTAGTACAGAACCCCCAGGACAAACCCCCCCTCCATTAGTACAGACCTCCCAAGGACAAACCCCCCCCCCCCCTCCATTACGGTACCTAAAAACAGATGGGAGAACAGGTGGAGAACAGATCGCAGCAGGCAGGAGTTAAGACAGAGAGGAGGAGGAAGAGAACACATGTCACTGCAGGCACAGACCGCCCCCTCAGCGACGTCACTGCATGGCTAGTCTCTCTCCACACAGAGACAGCCGCTCCAATCTCCAGCTATTTCGCTCTCCTCCTCTGACAGGAGGAGGGAGAGGGGATGGGCTTGGGAAACACAGTGGTAGCGGCGACAAGCGGGGAGAGCTGCCTCTCAACATGGACAAAGAGAGGAGGGGGGAAGATGGAGGGCAGCACTCTGGCGCTTCAGCACCCCCACCTCTGTGGCACCCGGGTGAACTGCACCTGGCTAGGATCTGCCCTGACAATACCCCCGTAATGGGCGGCACCAGGGGCGAGGCCCCCACCCAGGCCCGCCCCGCCCCATTTTCAGGGCCATTATCGGCGTGAGCTTTCTTTTGGCATATTGCCAAAAAGGCCATTTTCAACCGATATGTTTCGGCGGCCGGAATTTCGGTGCATCCCTACTCCTCACCATGCAGCACTAATGTGCATCCTTAAAATGAATGGGCAATTTATTATTATTTTTTTCTGTTCACTTACCTGATTGATGCCTGTATCTAATTTCACGTCCTCCTTTAGGGGCCTCGGCATCGAACGTCATTTCCGGCTTTGCATTGGCTCCTGGGAGATATTTGTCAGCTTGACATGGCACTGCTCCCGTAACATTTAACATTGGCCTCTATGGAAAATCTTGGTCAGCTTGACATGGCACTGCTCCCGTAACATTTTACATTGGTGTCTATGGAAAATCTTGGTTAGCTTGCCATGGCATGGCTCCAGTAACATTCAACATTGGCATCCATGGAAAATCTTGGTCAGCTTGACATGACACTGCTCCAGTAACATGTTAAATGTTACTGGAGCCGTGCCATGTCAAGCTGACCAAGATTGCAATGCACTGCACATGCGCGAGATCGGCATATAAATTGGTCCTCTGTAGGGCGGCAACTAAAGATTATTTTCATAATTGATTAGTTGGCCAATTATTGTTTAGATTAATCGACTAATTAGATTAATCGACCAATTGGATAAAAAACAAAAAAAAAAGGTTAGTGCATAATTTAGTTAATATTTTTGAATATCTATATGCAGCGGTTAATATAAATATCCAGATATATAGTTGGATAATTAATCCACTCTGAGAATAACAGACAGATAGATGTATTATTAGAGGGTGAATCTGCTACATATCAGAATCAGAGATCAACATTATTTTTAATTAAATGTAAAAAAAGAGGTAAAACAAAAGTAATAAATCTTATATACTACATATAATAATAAATATACCCAGAAGTAGGATATATGGGGATTTTACCTGGGAGTCACACATAAGGATATATGGAGGTTAGAGGGGAAAACTTTTTTATTAAAGTAGAACTGAAAGCTGAGACTTTTTTTATGAATATAATAATTTTGTATAATGCACAATACTGGTAAACTTTTACTTTATGTAATAGTAATCCCTTCTATCACCCTCCACCTTCACTGGGGTCAGATGCTGATCTTCCCTGCACAGAGCCATTAAAGTCATTGTAAATGTTGGATTTCTTTTTTTAAGTTAGGTAATTGTAATGCCTTCTATTTCCCCAGTCTATCAACCTCCAGCTTCTCTGGGTTCAGATGCTGATCTTCCATGCACAGAGTTTCACTGCCTTAGTAATGCCTTAAAGTCATTGTAAATGTCGGATTTCTTTTTTTTTAAACAAACTTGTCATAGTTACCTGCTCTGTGTAATGGTTTTGCACAGAGCAGCCCTGATTCTCCTCTTCTGAATCCCCCCACACGGCACTTCTGGCTCCTCCTGCCTTCAGAGTTCCCGTATACGACGCCACAAAGTATAGTATAGAGTTCCCCTATAGGAAGCTACAAAGTATAGTATATAGTTCCCCTATAGGAAGCTACAATGTATAGTATAGAGTTCCCCTATAGGAATCTGCAAAGTAGAGTATAAAGTTCCCCTATAGGAAGCCGCAAAGTATAATATATAGTTCCCCCATAGGAAGCCGCAAAGTATAGTATAGAGTTGCCCTATAGGAAGGTACAAAGTATAGTATAGAGTTTCCCTATAGGAAGCCGCAAAGTATAGTATAGAGTTCCACTATAAGAAGGTACAAACACTTCTGCCTTTAGAATCACGTGCTTCCTTCTCTTGCCTAGGACTACATGTCCCATGAGGCATTGCTCCCCACACATTCAAGTTCTCAGGCATTTACTGACATGTATGGATGGTGGAATGAGCTGTATTTTCTGATATGTTATTTCAGCCCTACATCTCTGAATCTCCAACCAGTTCATTTCTTTATTCATGGACCTTAGTCAGCGAGTGAGGAAACAACGAGAACTGTCTTTTATAGGAGTGACAGTGATGAGGGGATTATAGGACGAGTGTCCCCACCCCCTCTATCACTCTGTCACGTACCTAGTGGCGAGTCTGGATTGCAGTGGGAGACCTCTCTTACGTCCCAGACTTGCGGCCCCTGGAGATGGGGACAGGGGGCGCAGAAGTCAGAGGAGGCACGAGTGTCTGGAAGGAACAGCAGCTGTAGGCGGACCTCCGGACTAGACCAGCGAAGATAGGAACCAGCAGACAACAGGTGACAGGAACCAGCAGACAGCAGGTGACAGGAACCAGCAGACAACAGGTGACAGGAACCAGCAGACAGCAGGTGACAGGAACCAGCAGACAACAGGTGACAGGAACCAGCAGACAGCAGGTGACAGGAACCAGCAGACAACAGGAACTGGCAGGTATGCAGCGGACTACAGGAACCAGCAGACAACAGGAACTGGCAGGTATGCAGCGGACCACAGGAACCAGCAGACAGCAGGTGACAGGAACCAGCAGACAACAGGAACTGGCAGGTATGCAGCGGACTACAGGAACCAGCAGACAACAGGAACTGGCAGGTATGCAGCGGACCACAGGAACCAGCAGACAGCAGGTGACAGGAACCAGCAGACAACAGGAACTGGCAGGTATGCAGCGGACTACAGGAACCAGCAGACAACAGGAACTGGCAGGTATGCAGCGGACTACAGGAACCAGCAGACAACAGGAACTGGCAGGTATGCAGCGGACTACAGGAACCAGCAGGCAACAGGAACTGGCAGGTATGCAGCGGACTACAGGAACCAGCAGACAACAGGAACTGGCAGGTATGCAGCGGACTACAGGAACCAGCAGACAACAGGAACTGGCAGGTATGCAGCGGACTACAGGACAGGTGCACAGGTAGGTCAGACAAGCCGGGTTTGGTAACAGAGGACACACTGCGGATAAGCCAGGGATAAGCCAGAGAATAGTCGTGGGCAAGCCGGGATCGGGGCAGGCAGGAAGCAGAGCAGGTAGGTAGACAAGCCGGGTCACTGGTGCAGATACAGAGAAGTACAGGATTAACACACGGAACGCTGTAGATCAGGCAGCAAGGATTGCATGGAGATGGCTGGTTTAAATAGCCCGCCTGGCGCCAGTAACCGTGCGCGCGCCCGTCCGAGACCGCGCGCGCGCACCCGTTCGATTCCGCGCATGCGCAGTAGCCCGCGCACCCGTTCGAGCCCGCACACGCAATCGCAGCGGTGGAGAACCACTAGGCCCAGCAGAGCTTTCCTTACATTGCCCCCCCCCAAGGGGCAGCCTCCGGATGCCCAACTGGGAACACTTCTCTGGGTGAGCTTTCTTGAAGGCTTGGATCAAATGCTCGGCATGCAAGTTGGTTTCAGGTTCCCAGGAATTCTCTTCAGAACCGTACCCCTTCCACTTGATGAGGTATTGTATCTGGTTATTTCTCTTTCGACAGTCCATAATTGTCTCCACCTCGAATTCCTCTTCCCCATTGACCATTATCGGGGCTGGGGGATCCGTAGATCGCCCAGGGAAAGAATTGGGGACTGCTGGCTTCAGGAGTGAAACATGGAAGACCGGGTGTACCCGAAGTGACTCTGGCAATTCCAGCTCGTATGCTACCTCGTTGATTTTCCGCTTCACAGCGAAGGGGCCCAAGAATTTGGGGCCTAACTTCCTGGAAGGACAAGTAAGTCGGAGATTCACTGTGGACAGCCATACTTTGTCTCCAGGCTCCAGGACCAATTGCCCCCGTCTGCCCCTGTCAAAGACCTCTTTATTAAGATTCTGTGCCCGAGTCATAGTTTCCTGCAACACTTTATTGTTGGTTGAAAAGAAGTCCACGGTCTCAAACACAGCAGGAACGGCACATTCTGGTACAGAATTTGGCAGGAATGATGGGTGGTA
Organism: Lithobates sylvaticus; assembly: GCA_028564925.1. Lineage (NCBI taxonomy): Eukaryota > Metazoa > Chordata > Amphibia > Anura > Ranidae > Lithobates > Lithobates sylvaticus. Next base: position 574,107,945 of record CM053028.1, on the reverse strand, counting down.
ACCATAGTTGGCAAAGAACGGAGTCTGTTTGGTAGTGGAGTGGGTGGAGTTGTTGTAGGCGAATTCCGCCAATGGCAACAGAGAGAGCCAGTCCTGTTGAGAAAAGGATGAAAAGCAACGCAGATACTGCTCAAGAGTCTGGTTTGTTCTTTCTGTCTGCCCGTTCGTCTGTGGGTGGTAAGCAGAGGATAAAGATAGTTCAATGCCAAGGGAGTTGCAGAGGGCCTTCCAGAACCGAGACGTGAATTGGACGCCCCTGTCCGAGATGATATTTGCTGGAATCCCGTGAAGTCTGACAATGCCTGCAATGAAGGCCTGAGCCGTCTCTGGTGCCGAAGGAGTCCCCTTCATGGGGATAAAGTGGGCCATTTTGGACAGCCGGTCCACTACCACAAAGATGGCCGTATGGCCTTCGGAGGGGGGAAGTTCCACAATGAAGTCCATGGTTATTAGCTTCCACGGCCTTTCCGGAGCAGGTAGGGGTTTGAGTAGCCCCCAAGATTTGGTCCTGCAGCTCTTGTTGCGAGTGCACACCGTACATGATTCCACATACCTTTGGCAGTCTTTTGCCAGTTGGGGCCACCAGAAAGTGCGCTGGACCAGGTCCGTGGTCTTGGCTATGCCGAAATGTCCGGCCAGTACATGGTCATGACATAGCCCAAGTATAGTGACCCGGAGACTTTCTGGAACGAAGATCTTACCACCGGACCAGAATAGGCCATCCTTGGCGGAGACTTCTGGCCTAGCAGGCGGCGGGTCCTCCCTGGACGCCTGCTTGATCCGGCTTAACAGATCTTCATGGAGAAGTAGGAAGTTCTCAGCGGTTAGGATGGTGTCAGGTGGATTGGGCTCCTTAGGATCGATGAACATCCGTGATAAGGCATCAGGTTTGGTGTTTTTGGAGCCCGGCCTGTAGGTAACATGAAAGGCGAACCGGGAGAAGAACAGTGCCCACCTGGCTTGTCGTGGCTTTAGTCTCTTGGCGGCCTTCAGATACTCCAGGTTCTTGTGGTCTGTATATATGAGAATCGGGTGGGCCGCCCCTTCCAACAGGTACCGCCATTCCTCCAATGCCGCCTTGATTGCCAACAGTTCTCGGTCGCCCACGTCGTAGTTCCGCTCAGGAGGCGTCAACTTACGGGAGAAGAACCCAACGGGGAACAGGAGGGCCTTGGGGCCTTGTCTCTGGGATAGTATCGCCCCGACTGCGATTTCCGATGCGTCCACCTCCAAGACAAATGGGAGAGCCGGGTCGGGGTGCTTTAGGATGGAGGCGGAAGTAAAGAGTTTCTTGAGGGCGACAAAGGCGGCCTGGGCCTCGGTTGTCCATTGGAACCGAACCCCTTGTCGGGTTAATTGTGTGATGGGGGAGATGATGGCCGAGAAACCTTTAATAAATTTTCGGTAAAAGTTAGAGAAACCCACAAACCGCTGTACCCCTTTTTTATCCACCGGTGCAGGCCAGTCTAGAATAGCGGAGATCTTCTGGGGGTCCATCTTAATGCCTTCGATGGAGATGATGAGTCCCAGGAACTGTATGCTCTGTTGTTCAAACTCGCACTTCTCGGGTTTAGCATACAGACCATGTTGCCGCAGTCGCCCCAACACGCATCTGACGTGTTGTTGGTGACTGTCCAGGGAAGAAGAAAAGATTAAGATGTCATCTAAGTAGATGATTACAAACAGGTCTAAGTAGTCTCGAAAAATGTCATTAATGAAATGTTGGAACGTGGCAGGGGCGTTACAGAGTCCGAAGGGCATCACAAGGTATTCAAAGTGCCCGAATCGTGTACGGAAGGCGGTCTTCCATTCATTGCCCTTTCGGATGCGTACCAGATTATATGCCCCGCGGAGGTCCAACTTGGTGAAGATGACCGCTGCCCCCAGTCTCTGGAACAACTCGGGGACTAACGGCAAGGGGTAACGATTTTTGATGGTCACCTTGTTCAATTCTCTGTAATCGACACATGGCCGAAGGGAATGATCCTTTTTCTCGACGAAGAAGATGCCGGCTCCGGCAGGTGACGTGGAGGAACGGATAAAGCCCTTTCGTAAGTTATCATCAATGTAGTCTTTAAGGGCGGAGAGCTCCAGCTCGGATAGTGGGAAGATCCTCCCAAAGGGAACTTCAGCTCCAGGGAGAAGCTCAATGGGACAATCGTAGACCCGATGAGGAGGAAGAGTCTCTGCCCCTTTTTTGCTGAAGACATCCAAAAAAGAGTGGTAGGCCTTGGGGACCAGCTGATGGGTCTCGTTGTCCAAACACATCAAGGTAGTTGACTGAGCGTCGGTCCGTGGAAGGCAGTGTTGGGAGCAGTAAGGAGAGGAGAAGGTAATCTCCTTGGTGGACCAGTCAATGCAGGGGTTATGGGCGCGGAGCCAAGGCATGCCCAAAATGACCGGGAACAGTGGGGAAGAAATAATGTCCAGACTCAGTAACTCCTGATGGAGATGATTTATGCATGCCGGCAGAGGTTGCGTTTCTAGGGTGACAGGCCCGGATCTAATGGCTGAACCATCGGCCAGGTGTATCTGTAGTCCCTGGGCCTTGTTCCGTAAGGGGATGCTATGGGCAGTAGCAAAGTCTGAGTCCATGAAGCAACTGCAGGCTCCAGAGTCAATAATGGCGGGGACCATAATGTTCTTTCCGGGGAGCTGTAACAAAATAGAGAGAGCAAGGTGAGAAGAGGCATCGGTAACGGCCATTATCTGGTCAACTGAAGGAGGGCGCCACTTACGGGTCTTGGCTGGACAGGTTCGCACATAGTGCCCTGGCTCCCCGCAGTATAGACACAAATTGTCCCGACGGCGTCTCAGCCGTTCTTCAGGAGTGAGAGCAGGGCGAAGCACACCCAACTGCATGGGCTCAGTTCCTTCGGTGGAGGCAGAGGTTCGACCCGGCGGTGGACCCCTAGGAAAGTAGGGTACCTTTGGCAGCATCCAAGAGGGACGAGGTGGAACAGAGGCCCTCTCAGACCGTCGTTCGCGTAGGCGCCTGTCGATCTGTATAGCCTGGTTGATGAGCTCCTCAAGAGTTGGAGGAACCCCAACCCTAGCAAGTTCATCCTTGAGGGGATCTGACAACCCCAACCGAAACTGGTAGCGGAGGGCCGCATCATTCCAGCTGGTATCAGCACTCCATCTCCTGAATTCAGCAACATAGTCCTCGGCGGGCCTACGCCCTTGGAGTAGAGCATGGAGGGCAGTCTCAGCCGTGGCACAGAGTTGCGGGTCCTCATACATTCGGGCCATTTCATCAAAGAAGGTATTTAGATGAGCAAGTTCCGCGGCCTCCTGTTTAAGCAGACGGTGGGCCCAGAGTTGGGGGTCGTTCTGGAGCAGGGAGATCACAAAGCCCACTTTGGTGGACTCCAAAGAAAATGTTCGGGGCTGTAGTGCAAAAAACAGTTCACATGCACTGCGAAAAGTCCTGAACTTACTACGCTCACCGGAGAACCTCTCAGGTGTGGGTACTCGAGGTTCCGGGGGAAGCATCACGACGGTTGGTGGAGTAGGCTGGCTAGTGGTGAGGCCTGGGGATCCCTGAGTAAGGACATGTTTTTCAAGTCGGGTATAACCTTCCTGTAGGTTAGTGACCGCTTGTGCAAGGCCTGCTAGGTGTAGGCAGAGTTCTTCCATAGGAGAGGCTCCCTGCTCAGACTCGGTCATGGCTGCCTGATACTGTCACGTACCTAGTGGCGAGTCTGGATTGCAGTGGGAGACCTCTCTTACGTCCCAGACTTGCGGCCCCTGGAGATGGGGACAGGGGGCGCAGAAGTCAGAGGAGGCACGAGTGTCTGGAAGGAACAGCAGCTGTAGGCGGACCTCCGGACTAGACCAGCGAAGATAGGAACCAGCAGACAACAGGTGACAGGAACCAGCAGACAGCAGGTGACAGGAACCAGCAGACAACAGGTGACAGGAACCAGCAGACAGCAGGTGACAGGAACCAGCAGACAACAGGTGACAGGAACCAGCAGACAACAGGTGACAGGAACCAGCAGACAGCAGGTGACAGGAACCAGCAGACAACAGGAACTGGCAGGTATGCAGCGGACTACAGGAACCAGCAGACAACAGGAACTGGCAGGTATGCAGCGGACCACAGGAACCAGCAGACAGCAGGTGACAGGAACCAGCAGACAACAGGAACTGGCAGGTATGCAGCGGACTACAGGAACCAGCAGACAACAGGAACTGGCAGGTATGCAGCGGACCACAGGAACCAGCAGACAGCAGGTGACAGGAACCAGCAGACAACAGGAACTGGCAGGTATGCAGCGGACTACAGGAACCAGCAGACAACAGGAACTGGCAGGTATGCAGCGGACTACAGGAACCAGCAGACAACAGGAACTGGCAGGTATGCAGCGGACTACAGGAACCAGCAGGCAACAGGAACTGGCAGGTATGCAGCGGACTACAGGAACCAGCAGACAACAGGAACTGGCAGGTATGCAGCGGACTACAGGAACCAGCAGACAACAGGAACTGGCAGGTATGCAGCGGACTACAGGACAGGTGCACAGGTAGGTCAGACAAGCCGGGTTTGGTAACAGAGGACACACTGCGGATAAGCCAGGGATAAGCCAGAGAATAGTCGTGGGCAAGCCGGGATCGGGGCAGGCAGGAAGCAGAGCAGGTAGGTAGACAAGCCGGGTCACTGGTGCAGATACAGAGAAGTACAGGATTAACACACGGAACGCTGTAGATCAGGCAGCAAGGATTGCATGGAGATGGCTGGTTTAAATAGCCCGCCTGGCGCCAGTAACCGTGCGCGCGCCCGTCCGAGACCGCGCGCGCGCACCCGTTCGATTCCGCGCATGCGCAGTAGCCCGCGCACCCGTTCGAGCCCGCACACGCAATCGCAGCGGTGGAGAACCACTAGGTACTGGACCAGCATTGAGTTATTGGCTTCCCCCCATTATCACTTTCTGTTAAAGGTTCCAAAGTTTGAGAATGTTATCACATTATTATCAACATGTAAAAGTCTGTGTTCCAATCAAATCATCAGATATAAAATGTCCAGCTGGTAGAAAATGGGTGTAAAAGAAGTCAGGACTATGTAATGTACAACTTATTATATAGGATACAACAGTTAGGATTTTATAGTATCAGAATAATGTAATGTACAACATAGAGTATATAGTGCAGGGGTCAGGAGTATGTAATGTACAATATAAACAATATAGTGTAAGGGTCAGGACTCATATTATTGGTATTCAGTAATCAGTGACCTAAATGTTCACATGAGACAAGTTGCAGAGGTCCCACACCGCTGCCTCCCATCTACTGAGACTGAATACATTGTTTCTATGTGTTTTTGAGATGATGTAGGTGGAGCCTCCGTACTGCTCTCTCCTTTACAATAAAGTCTCCTCTTACCCGGTGATGTGAGGGGCGGCTGATTGTCCATCATGACGTCCTTGTAGAGATCCTTGTGTCCTTCTAAATACTCCCACTCCTCCATGGAGAAATAGACAGTGACATCCTGACACCTTATAGGAACCTGACACACACAATGATACAGTCACCATCCAGACACATCCCTTGTCTGTTACTGGATAATGTCCCAGAATTTCCAGCACCGCTCACCTCTCCTGTCAGAAGATTTCACAAATAACACAAATAGTAAATTAAATGACATTCCCTGAATCCTCCTCACCTCCAGGGTCAGGTCTGTTTTTTTATTAAAGCGCCACTTCAGGACTCCGACACTTTGCAGGTTAAAGGTTTGCAATAAGGAATTCTGACATCATTACATAATATACAGGATCAGCAGTTCTGCCTTGGTTGTCTGAATGCAAACGGTCTGCCCACATCCTAAAAGTAACAGAAAAAAAGTTGGATGGAGGGGAATGGGGAGGAGGAGTTTTGAGGCCAGTGTGAAGTCATAGGATTCTAGGGCTGAAACAACTAATCGATAAATCAACAACTAATTGATTATGAAATTAATCCATTACTATTTTCATAATCGATTAATCGGCAAGCCGATTAGTTGGCCGGCATACAGACTCCATTATTTGTTTACATATCAGGAAATACAGTGCAGCACACATACAGCTCAGTACACCTTCCATACATGTCACTAACTTACTCACTAACCGATCCGTTACTGCTGCTCCTCTCGGACAATCCCTTCACTGGCTTCCCCTACCCCACCAACCTCACCTGCAGATATTGCCCAAATCCTCCCCTCCGCTTCTCCCAAGGACCTCCTGCTCTCTAGCTCCCTTGTTACCTCCTCCCATGCTCGCCTTTTTTCCCCACAAATAGAGCTTTCTTTTGGTGGTATTTGATCACCTCTGCGGTTTTTCTTTTTGGCGCTATAAACAAAAAAATAGTGACAATTTTGAAAAAAAAAACATTATTTTTTACTTTTTGCTACAATAAATATCCCCCAAAAATATATAAAAAACATATTTTTTCCTCAGTTTAAGCCGATACGTATTCTTCTACATATTTTTGGTAAAAAAATCGCAATAAGCGTTTATTGATTGTTTTGTGCAAAAGTTATAGCGTCTACAAAATAGGGGATAGTTTTATGGCATTTTTATTAATCTTTTTTTTTTACTAGTAATGGCGTCGATCAGTGATTTTTATGGTGACTGCGACATTATGGCAGACACTTTTCACGCTATTTTGGGACCATTCACATTTATACAGTGATCAGTGCGATTAAAAATGCATTGATTACTGTGTAAATGTGACTGGCGGTGAAGGGGTTAACCACTAGGGGGCACTGTAGGGGTTAAGTGTGTCCTAGGGAGCGATTCCAACTGTGGGGGGGGCTACGTGTGACACATCACTGATCACCGCTCCCGATATGCCTGTACGTGCCCTTCTGCCGACGTATATTGGCGTAAGCCGGTCAGCAAGTGGTTAAAGTACAATGGCAAATGAACTATCCTATGGCTATACCATATACCCTTTTCCCCAACCAAGTTGTATCCCCCAATAAACAAAAAAAAACAAAATCAGCAAAAGACTGTTCATTGTCTCTGCAAGTGATGTATGGGAGTCTGGCAGCGGGGTGATTTGGTGGATGTTTGTTACTAGTGGCAACTACACCGCTACAAAAGCTATTGTGGAGCCACTTATTAGGAGGATGATGGAGATCTGGTGAGCACACAACCGGAGTGTGAGCACCAAGAGAGCACGGGATTGGTGTTTGGGGAAGGAGGTGTTTTGTAGTGCACTACGCAGGGTTTGCTGGAGCATATACTGAGATGTGGTGAAAAAAAGCTTTTGGAGATATTTATTGGTGGTAATATCATTAATTGAATTATAAATGAGACATTTGATGGACTTTGCTAATAGGCTGCAGTAGATCTGCTGAGACATATGTAGCGGCCATAACCCACAGAGGGGCGGCCTTGACTTTTGGGCTTACCTTGGCTTGTTGGTGAATGTCCAGGGGTTCCCAGGGTTAGTACCCAACAACTTTGGATGCTGACACATAAAAAGTCCTTTTGAAGGTTTTTATATCTGCAGTGGTAACATCCAACATAGCACAGTCTCAGATAGGAATAGAGGGCAAGGGTGAAGAAACTCAGGCACCTTGAACTGCTGACATCCACTGAATGTCTTTAATCAACCCAGAGAGTAGCCACTCGCAGCTGGGTACTTCAATGCCTGACAAGCCTCTAGCCAGAGGTATGGCAGCCAACAATGTGATTCGGAAACTTGCAAAAAGTCTCTGACAAAGAATAAAGTTGCAACCGAAGGTGAATAGGAACCTTCCTCACAGTACCTGGAACTTTCTCTGTCTCCTTGGCAGCACTGTGGAAGTGTGGATTCTTTAGTGTCCATACAACTCAGCTTCCAGGCTCTTACTGAGATGCCAGCTTGTTGGCCCTCCTCCGAAGATTCCTCCCGTGGTCACTTGTATGAGCTGTGGTGCCCCTCCAATAATGAGAGCACACTGGGACACCTGGAATCCTCCTTCAGTTACTGGGCCTCTGGCTCTGAGACTCGGGATCAGACGGATCCTTTCCCCAGACCATGCGGGTCTATGGGGCTAGTCAAACTGACCATGTTTGCGGGACGGCCAGCGATTCTAGGCCCAGAACCAGGAAGCAGGACAGCGGCCGAACCCCGAACACGTGACTTCAACACCTTAAGTACCCTTCCCCAGACTACACAGCGGGGCCAGACGCACCCACTGATTGGCTCCGGGGGAAGACTGATACCAGAGACGTTCAACCAGGCCTGGTTCTAGGCCTGTCATGTGTACCTCACTGCACCCATGACCAGACAGAACCCTAGTACAGCCCAGCCAAACTGATGCTAAAGTAAACCTGTACAATTAACCCTCAGAACCCCATTACTGTTCTGAGGGAGAAAACTAAATTTCCATGTATAGTGCACACTTGTTAAAGTGTGACCGCTACACATAAAAAGGTAAATGGGTGCTAATAGGCTGCAGGAGACCTGCTCAAAAAGAAAAAAAACACAAATGGATGCCTATAAGCTACATGAGATTTGCTAAGAAAAAAGGAGGGGGTTGAAAAGAAGCAGATCTCCAACAGCTTATTAGCACCCAACCCCCCCCTTCCCTTTTTTTTAGCAGATCTCCTGCAGCCTATTAGCATCTATTTCCTTTGCTGGGGAATAAAATGGTGGTTGATTTGTTTTCCTTTATTTCATTTTATTTAAGTTGTGTGTTCATGTGCCACCAACCAGAACATTATAACCACCCACCAGAACATTATGATCACCTTTCTAATATTGAGTAGGTCCCACTTCTGCTGTCATCAAGGCATGAACCCCACCAAACAAAGCATCACACGGCCTCCCCCGGCTTGCCTTCTTCCCATACTGCATCCTGGTGCCATCTCTTCCCCAGGTAAGTGACACACCCCTCCATCCACATGATGGAAAAGAAAATGTCATTCATCAGACCAGGTCACCTTCTTCCATTGTCTGTAGTACAGTTCTGAGGCTCATGTGCCATTGTAGGTGCTTTTGGCTGTGGACACGGGTCAGCATGGACACCCTGACCCATCTGCGGCTACACAGCCCCATACACAACAAACTTCAACATGTTCACTTGCTACCTAATATATCCCACCCACTTCCAAATACCATTGTAATGAGATAATCAATGTTATTTACCTGACAGTGGTGATAATCTTAAGGCTGATCGGTGTACAGTACATACACACAGCACAAGGCCGTGTTCACGATACGAGATGTTTCTCTGGGCTGCAGTTCCTCTGAGCTCCACAAGGTGGTGATCTCACTTCTACCCACACTGGAAGTCTCTATGAAATATAGACAGGAAGTGATGTCAGGTACAGACAGGAAGTTGCGGGTGAGAGGTGAGTCGGGAGGAAGTAGAGAGAAGACGTTGCTGGAATTGGCAGCAGAGGAGGTAATAAGATTATTTTTTATTTACACCCAGTAACCCCTGTCATGTCCGTCCTCTTCCTCCATAGTCACTGTAATGTCTTTTATCTCCAGCAGACGATGATACACACATATATAGTGTGGAAACCTAGATTAACCCCTTCAGGGGCAGAACATTTCCCCACTTACGTGGCCGGAACATTCTCTTCATTTTGGAGATTAATTCTAGTCATATGTTCCTCTAAACAAACAGCACTGACAATACATAGACAAGATAATGACCATCCTGACCATACATGGCCTACAAAGGGCAAACATTACACCACACAGGCAGCAAATGGGCAATCATACATTACAATATGAAGCCAACACAAAGAGCAAACCAGCTCAGAAAGCAAACAAATCCAACATAGAAAAGGAAATATCAGTCCAAGAGGGTCCCGAGTCCTCAAAGATTTACAAACACAAAACAGTCCAAACTGAATGTGTTCCCATGGGGGCAATAGTTGTTAAATGTCTAGCAACCCTCCTATTACCCCCTCACATCCACATCCTATTATTGTGTGACCAATACCATCCAAATAATTCTTACTTTCATTTCCCAAAGTTATCCGTCTAAAAGGAGACCTGTATATATCAAATGACGGCACCAATGAGGATGGAGGAGGACCGGAGTCACATGACTGAGAAGATACTAAACCTCACCCTGGAGATCATCTACCTGCTGACTGGAGAGGTGAGGAGGATTCTGGGAGGTCCCATGACATCACTCTTATCTCTATTAATAAAGGAGGTGGATTCTGGGATTCTAACATGATATTTCTATTGGTTCCTCAATACAGAGATTTCCTCTTGTGAAGTCAGGTGATCATATGACCATCACAGTGCCTCCATGTGACTCCCTAAAACCTGAGAGACACAACATGGAGAAGATTCTAGAAGTCACCAAGAAGATGATGGAGCTGCTGACAGGAGAGGTGAGCGGTGCTGGGAATTCTGGGACATTATCCAGTAACAGACAAGGGATGTGTCTGGATGGTGACTGTATCATTGTGTGTGTCAGGTTCCTATAAGGTGTCAGGATGTCACTGTCTATTTCTCCATGGAGGAGTGGGAGTATTTAGAAGGACACAAGGATCTCTACAAGGACGTCATGATGGACAATCAGCCGCCCCTCACATCACCGGGTAAGAGGAGACTTTATTGTAAAGGAGAGAGCAGTACGGAGGGTCCACCTAGATCTCCCATCATCTGATAAACACATAGAAACAATGTATTCAGTCAGTGTGTGTGTTTCCTACAGATGGATCCAGTAATGGGAACCCACCAGAGAGATGTCCCCGTCCTCTGTATTCCCGGGATTCCACACAGGAAGGTCACACCATCCCTCACCATGACCAGGTAGATAATTGACAATTATTAGTAGTTTTGATTTATACACAGCGTGTTTGTTACAATGAATGTTTTATTATATCTTTCAGAGTGGAGACCTCTGGGATGATAATATTGTTGTAAAAAAAGAATATAAAGAGGGTTATGAGTATGGAGTGATGGAGGAGTTTTCAGAAGGCCAGAAGAATATGATGGAGCCACCTAATACTATGAACCCATCAGAGAGATGTCCCTGTTCTCTGTATTCCCCGGATTCAACACAGAAAGATCACACCATCCCTCAACATTACAAGGTTGGTGGGACAGAACATCGAGAACACGGACTTATTGAGACAATATGTGGATTTGTTTTGGTGATGTCACAATATTAAAGCTTATGTTGTACAGATGTTATTGTTGATCTTTCTCTTGGTTTAGGGTGAAGATCTAATAGATAAAAAAGTTGATGTTAAAGCAGAAGAGAGGTGTTTGAGGGATGATCAGCAGTCTGCAGAGGTGGGCGGAATAATTGGGACATCAAAGATCAGCAAAGGTGAATCATTAACACTAAATACATTACATACTCCTGACCCCTGCACTATATACTCTATGTTGTACATTACATAGTCCTGACTTCTGCTCTCCCCCCTCTACCCACAGCTATATATACACATAATATGTATTCTATTTTGTTACACCCATTTCCTACCAGCTGGACATTTTATATCTGATGATGTTATTGGAGCACAGACTTTTACATGTTGATAATAATGTGATAATATCCTCAAACTTTGGAACCTTAAACAGAAATTAATAATGAGGGAGGAGATAATAACCCCATGATGGTGGTCTTCAGGATCAGTCCAGTCTTGATCTTGGTTGTAGAGATGAGCAGAACTCCTGAACAAAGGAAAAGTTTTAACCCGAACGGCAAACCCATTGAAGTCTATGGGAGCCGAACAGGAAAAATCAAAAGTGCCCATTTTGTAGGCTTATATACAAGTAATTTGGCCATAAAAGGGTATGGGAGGCTGGGCACTGTCCTGGGGACATTTACCAATGCAAAAAACAAATTTCATTGACAAATGCAAGATAGTTATTCCAGGAGCAGTGATTTTAATGATGCTTAAAGTGCAACAATAAACATGAAAAATATTGTGCCTGGGTGGTCCACTTAGTGGTGCATCTGTACCATGTATAGAACCTGCTGCAGTAAAACTGACATTTCTAAAGAAAGAAAGAAAAAAAAAATAGTCAAATAACATTTAAATTGACTTTAGTTGCAATTGCAGGTATCAAGTAGCAGCTATTGAAAAAGAAAGGAAAAAACTGTGTGGGGTTCCCACAGGACACACCGTCGAGTTTGTATTTTAAATGTAATCCACGCCAAAATAAAAAAAGCAGCTGCAGCAAAAATGAAAATTCTAACGAAAAAACCCAAGTCACATCACATTTAATTTGACTTGCATTTACAATTGCCGTCACCCGGCTAATGAAGAAAAAACAGAATGGGGTCCCTACCAGACCCTTATCCAAACATACAGCCTCTCAGGTCAGAAACAAGCTCCCCCCACCCCCTCCTGAACTATACCAGGCAACATGCCCTCAACATGGGGGGTTGCTTTGGATCAGGGGAGGCTCTGCCCCCCCACCTCAAAGCACCTTGTCCCCAAGTTGATAAGGCAAAGGTCTCTTCCCCACAACCCTTGGCTGTGGTTGTGGGGGTCTGCGGATGGGGGGGTTATCGGAATCTGGAAGCCCCCCTATATAAATGAGTATGTGGTACATTGTACCCCTGCGCATTCACCAAAAAAGTGTTAAAAAGTAATAAAAGCTCAAAGACAGTTTTTGACAAGTTCTTTATTAAAAAAATAAAAATAAATGGTGTCCCCGATGTAGATCCAGATCCATCATCAATCACGCCGCCTGCCGACCTGAAAAAAGCTCTTTGCTCGTTGATGGCTGACCGCTGAATGCCTCCTCTGGCGTTTGACAGTTCTTATATAGGTAAGATTGCACCGCCCCCTTGTGACGTCACAGGCGAGTGCACAAGGCCACCAGGTGACATTGTTCGGTGGCCTTGCCCCTTCCCTATATGAGAACTGTCAAACAGCGGAGAAGGCATTTGTGAGTCTATGAAGACGGAGCATTTTTTTGGTTCTTTTATGGGTGTGGCGGGCGGCATGATTGACGATGGATCTACAGCGGGGGACATTGTTTTTTATTTTTTAATAAAGGATTTGTCAAAAATGGTCTGTGTTTTTATTACTTTTTGGTGAGAGGGTAGGTACCCATACTCATTCACATGGGGGGGGGGGTGGGATCTGGGGGTCCCCCTTCTTAAAGGGGGCTCCCAGGTTCCAAAAAGCCCCCTGCCCGCAGACCCCGGCAACCACCGGCCAGGGTTGTGGGGATAAGGCCCTTGCCAGGCTACATGCTCGGATAAGGGTCTGGTAAAAACTGGGGGGCCCCACACCATATATTTTTTTTTTCAACTGTGAGCGGGGAACCCCATTGACATCTGATGACTCATCTAGTGCTAAGGATGCTGCGACCGGTTTCCTGGCCTCATTCCAGCTTCTACTGTGCCATGATTTGGCAAAGCTTTTCCCAATCAGGGAGCAGAATGCACTGGGGCAAACACCTGCTGAACACCCTGCAAATTCGGGTGTTCCCCAAACAGGGCGAACAGACAATGTTCGGCCGGAACTCCTGCTTGGACCAAACAGTTTGCCCAACACTACTTAGTTGTTTACCCCATTCTCACTCTCTGACCTCTGGTGGGGCTCAGCCCCGCTGTTTTTCATGACTAAATCATGGACTAAATAAGGAAGTGCAGGACTTCTTGTGTTGGGAAGATGGCAATGAGTGATAGAGGGGGTGGGGACACTCGTCCTATAATCCCCTCATCACTGTCACTCCTATAAAAGACAGTTCTCGTTGTTTCCTCACTCTGACTAAGGTCCATGAATAAAGAAATTAACTGGTAGGAGATCAGAGGACCCATTTACTAGTTACCTTGAGGGGGGAATTGTAAGATCCTCAGAGACAAAGCTGCCTGATGTGGGCGGAGTCCTGGTTTAGGGGAACCAATCTGCTCATGTCTAGTAATAATCTTTTTATTTCTGTTTTAGTAGATGGACGGGAGATGAGGAAAACCTCAGAGGATTGTCTCACTTTGTCTCCAGACTGTAAAGTAGAAGATGAGGACATCACACAGTATAGTCCAGGAGAAAACCCAACTACCTCAAATGTCCATCCGGCACCACACAGTTTAGATGGACCATCGTATTCCTCTTATCCTGAGGAACCTCAGACTGTGAGGGACGGTGCCGTCCTTCCAACAGAGAAGAGCTTTTCCTGTACTGAGTGTGGGAAATGTTTCCGTTTTGAATCCAATCTTAATGTGCATAAGAGATCTCACACAGGGGAAAAGCCGTATTCCTGTCCTCAATGCGGGAAATGTTTTTCACACAAGTCTAATCTTTACATACATCAGAGATCTCACACAGGGGAAAAGCCTCATTCATGTCCTGAGTGTGGGAAATGTTTTTCACAGAAGTCACATCTTTCCATACATCAGCGATCACACACAGGGGAGAAGCCGTATTCCTGTGCTGAGTGTGGGAAGTGTTTTTCACAAAAGTCTGATCTTTACAGACATCAGAGATCTCACACGGGGGAAAAGCTGCATTCCTGTCCTGAGTGCGGGAAATGTTTTTCAATGAAGTCCCATCTTAACAGACATCAGAGATCGCACACGGGGGATAAGCCGTATTCCTGTCCTGAGTGCGGGAAATGTTTTTCAGACAGGTCCGGTCTTTACAAACATCAGAAATATCACACGGGGGAGAAGCCACATTCCTGTCCTGAGTGCGGCAAATGTTTTTCAGAGAAGTACAATCTTTGCAGACATCAGAGATCTCACACGGGGGAGAAGCCGTATTCCAGTCCTGAGTGAGGGAATTGTTCCTCACTGAAGTCCTGTCTTCCTGTACATCAGGTATCCCACACAACCCTCGAGGTGTATTAGTGCCTTGAGTGCGGGAAATGTCTTCTATATGAATGTTGCTGGACATCACAGCTCTCATGTGGGGAAGAAGCACACCCTGATATACACCCCAGATATACTCCATGGCTGATCTTCATCATGTAAGAAACAGTTCATAAGGAGATCAGAGATCACCAAAGACATGGATGAAGTAGTGTACCATGTTGGCCATTAATAGCAGTAGAAAATAAAAATGGAGTCATTACCTTTCATTGTGGTGTAAGATTTCACAAACACTAATGCCCCGTACACACGGTCGGAAATTCCGACCACAAAATCCGTCGGTTTTTTTCCAACGGATTTTGTCCGATACTGGTGTTACATACACACGGTCGGACAAAGTTGTCGGAAAATCTGATCATCCTGAACGTGGTGACGTTCGTTGCGTACGACGGGACTACGTAGAGGCTAGTAGCCAATAGCTTTGGTCTTGTAATGTGATCTGAGCATGCGTGGCACTTTGTCCGTCGGAATTCGCTACAAACGATCGGAAAAAGTCCGATAGGACTTTGTTGTCGGAAAATTTGAGAGCAGGAGATAAAACTTTGTCCGTCGGAAAATCCGACGGAAAAAGTCCGATGGAGCCTACACACGGTCGGAATTTCCAACAACATTGTCCGATAGGACATTTTCCGTCAGAAAATCCGACCGTGTGTATGGGGCATTAGAGGCAGGGCCGCTGATGAGGCAGTAGAAGCGGCCCTCCCATGCTGGGCTTGGCCCTCATCACAGGGGGCCGGGCAGATATAATGCTCATTTATGGACTGCTGGTGCAGTTGTTGTTAAACTGAACGCTATCAGTTTGACAGAGGGGCCCAGGAGGTGACAGCAGTGAGGGGGCTTTTGTTTTATTGTTGTCATGCAGGTGAATAAAACACCACATGTTCTGACCATGTAATAAAGGTCCAGGCGCTCGGTGGCGGGCGCATGAAGGCTTTTCCTGGTGGTACTCAGTAAGGCTGTAGCCAGGAGGCTGAGGGATCAGAGGTGGGACTCCAGCAGTGAGTGCACACGAAGGTGAAGGGCACACAAGTGTTAGAATTTCTATGAAGGAATAAAAATGATATTTTATCATAGTTCTCTCAGTTTATTCTATGAAAAATTTAAAGACTAACTTTCTGTGAACTCCTGGGTTAAGTTAATGATACAATGCCTGAGAAGGACTGTTTGTTGAGATAAAGAGCCACTATTGACCTCAAATAACCCGACAAAAATCTCAATCAAATAGACACAATTTCTTCTCACATAAACAGAATGAAAGTGAAATAAAACTATACCTCTGTGGTAACGAGAACTTCAGAGATCACAGACATGGAACTGTGGAAAGGACAAAAATGTTTGCCCAGGTGAAGAAAATTCATTATCCTTGGACTGTTTAGACTAGACATGTATGGTTCGTTTCATTCTGAATTAATATTCGGACGTATTTTTTCATTATTCAGAGATTCGGATATATCCGAATACATAGTTACATAGTAGGTGAGGTCGAAAAAAGACACAAGTCCAACCTATGTGTGTGATTATATGTCAGTATTACATTGTATATCCCTGTATGTTGCGGTCGTTCAGGTGCTTATCTAATAGTTTCTTGAAACTATAGATGCTCCCTGCTGAGACCATCGCATGTGGAAGGGAATTCCACATCTTTGCCACTCTTACAGTAAAGAACCCTCTACGTAGTTAAAGGTTAAACCTCTTTTCTTATCATTTTAGTGGCCATGAGTCTTGTTAAACTCCCTTCCGCAAAAAAGTTTTATCCCTATTGTGGGGTCACCAGTAATGGTATTTGTAAATTTAAATCATATCCCCTCTCAAGCGTCTCTTCTCCAGCGAGAATAAGTTCAGTGCTCGCAACCTTTCCTCGTAACTAATATCCTCCAGACCCTTTATTAGCTTTGTTGCCCTTCTTTGTACTCGCTCCATTTCCAGTACATCCTTCCTGAGGACTGGTGCCCTGAACTGGACAGTATACTCTAGGTGCGGCCGGACCAGAGTCTTGTAGAGTGGGAGAATTATCGTTTTATAATACCTGAATTATAATATAAAAAATTTTTACCAAATGCTCCGAATAACGTTACGAAATTTGTCCGAATTTCGGAAATTCAAATTGAATTTTACATTGAATTCCAGTTGAATTTTAACTACACATTGCTGACTAGACACCAGTGACTATATGAGCTGGGATGAGCCCCATCCCTCGCCGACACTCCTGAAGCACATTCGGTATCATCTACATTACTCCCCACATCCATTAAGCCTGAGCGACACACTAACAAACTGTGGGTCACAGTGGTTACCTGCTGTTAGGGACAAATTCTGGATGCAGAGAGATTTTATCCAAGGGCAAAAATGTATCCTTACTAGACATGTGCACAACAAAAAAATTTGTTTATTTTCATTTCGTTTTTTTCGGTTCCAAAAAAAAAATGTTTTTTTTTGTTTCGTTTTTTTCGTTTCCGTTGATTCGTAACGGTTCGTACATTCGTAAGTCGTCGGTGTTCGGATTCGTAACGATCCGTACATTCGTAAGTCGTCGGTGTTCGTATTCGTAACGATTCGTACATTCGTAAGAGTTATTTTTTCGTTGATTTGTTTTTTCGTTAGTTTAATTTTCGGACGCATTCGTATTTATTCGTACATTCGTAACATTTGTAGATTCGTAATCGGAGCATAATTCATAATTTTATGTAATGTGTATGCTATTATTACATTTTAATACATTTTTTTGTTCAATAGAGACACGGAAAATTACAAATCGAAAAAAAAAGTTACGAATCGAAAAAAAAAGTTACGAATGTACGAATTTTTTTGTTCAATCCATTCGAAGCACGTTTAGCAGCACCATTGTAAGGGACACGGAAAATTACCAATTCAACAAAAAAAGAAAGTTACGAATGTACGAATTTTTTCGTTCGTTTTCGTTTTTCGGATTTTCTTCATTAGTACATTCGTTGTTTCTAATTATTTTTTTTTTTTTCGGATTTTCGTTGTTTTTTTCGGATTCGTTCCATTCGAATGATTCGTTAATCGGATTCATACGATTCGAACGATTCGTTATTCGGATTCGTACATTCGTACGAAAATGAACGAACGAAAATAATGGACAGACAGCCTTGGCTCTTTCCAGCCCATCACTCAGATGTACAGGTGGAGCAGAGATTGGAACATCTGAGATCCCGGGTGCAGGTATTTGCAGTATACTTGCTGCACCATGGTCATGTATGATGTATGAATGAGACCAAAGACTGGATTCTAGATAACCTTACTGTGCAAGTTGAGCAGGTACAAGGGGCAACATATTGTGGTGGGCAGTAAATTCAGTGATTTATTTAAACCTTAAAAAAAATGTGTCCTTAGAAATTTTATGAAATGTTGTTTTTTTTTTTTGAAAAAAAACTTTTTTTAAAAAAAATTATAGTTTGAACATATTTCTGCAGGATTTTGTTGTACTTATTTGGACAACCTCCGTGTTAGATATTTTGAGTTAATAAATATTTTAAGTGATAAAAGTTTCTGAACGAAAAATATATGAAACGTATGAATTTATGTACGGTAATTAGTGATGGTCTTTGAAGGTCACAGGGACAGAGAGATATGGCTTTGCTGTATAGATACATCTATTTTTGAGTTACTATGTCAGGACAATGGGTGGAGTTATGCTACTTATCTTTAGACTGAACCATATAAGGTATATATGCAAATATGGGTGTTACTAGGATATGCTGACATTACATTATGAAACAGTATAAGAATGATGAGGATTGTATGGTAGGTAGGAAGGGAGGTGGAGAGAGTGAAGGAGAGAAGAGGTAGAGAGGTGGGAAGAGAAGGGACTCTACACTTTGGAGAATGTAACATCAGAAGTCTCACCCTCATTCTGAGGCCATCACCATGCCATATGTTACCAGATGTCAGTCTTGTCTTTGCTTACCTTTCTGAACAAATAAAACAAGCTTTCTGGAAGTATTGTACGAACAAAGGATTCTTCAATTTCTACTCCTAAAAGTAAGTTGGAAATGCGGCCTTGGATAAAGACATACAAATCTCCTCTACACACACCTGTGAGGTTGTAAACTATGTAGAGTTTTTACTACTAACTATATTTTCTTCACTCTGTTAATGTATATAAACTTCTTGTAGGGAAGTGTATTATTTATATCTATTTTCTAGTCATTAAAGCTGGGGGGAATGGGTCTCATCTACTGTCTGGCTATAATTATTTTGGCAGAGAACAGTGTTTCATGCAGGAATGTTTTAGTGAATTTGCCTATCTCCAAATCAGGGAATATCCCCAGTAGGCAGTGTTTGGGGTCAAGGGTCAAAGGGGATCCCATGTCGTCATGGAGGAAATCTACAATCTGCTTCTATAGACTCTGAAGGACCGGACATGCCCAGATTAAATGGAAGAACGTGCCCGTCGCCTGGTTACACATTGTACATGAGGCGACTTTTAGGGGGGGGGGGGGTGAGATATGTTCGGTGCACAATATACAACTGGGTCAATCTGTCAGAAAGTTTGGGGGATACAGTCTTGCATGAATCCAGTGCTTCACTCCACTCCTCATCCTCTAATAACCTGGATCCTGCAACAGTCGGGCTGATGCACTCTCTAGGTCTTTTGACATTCAGGATGAGGAGCCCACCTCTGAACCTGAGTCAATCATTCCAACCTCATGTGTTCTTGCCTATTCTACCCTGGACTCAAAAATTCCTCCTGGTAAGACCTTCGTTCCAATCAAGTTAAGAACCAAGATCCTTCATTGGGGCCATGATTCCAAGGTGGCAGGTCTTGCCGGGGCCCTCCGATTTTTCTTCCTCATCAGCCACCACTACTGGTGGCCTACTCTTTGTTCTAATGTTAGACTACGTTAAGGCTTGTCATGTCTGTGCCCAGTCTAAATCCTCCACACAAGCTCCTGCTGGTCTGCTCATGCTTTTACCTATTCCTAGGGAGCCTTGTTCTCACATCGCCATGGACTTCATCACCGATCTTCCACCTTCTGATAAGAATACGGTAATTTGGTTGGTAATTAATCGATTCTCCAAGATGGCCCATTTTGTTCCTCTTCCTGGTCTCACTTCTGCTCCTGGAATTATAGAGATAAAAAAAACGCGCTGTCTAGACCATGAATAAAGCTGCCAGCACAACAGAAAAAAAAAAAAAAAATATTTTAGTGTTTCAGCGGCTATGCAATGTTGTTAATAACATTTCCGGCTGCTTTTTTTTGACAGCTTCAATTACCTGACTTCTTTAACACTTCAGCTGTCAACAGGGGAGACCCACTGACAGCTCAAAGAACGGAGCCTGAAAGTTTCGGTTTGAGGTATCCATGCATTTGCACAAATAGGCGGCACTGATGGGGTATCGAGTACCGATACTTGTGAAAATACTCGGTATCAGCATCGATACCAATACTAGTATTGGTGCAACCCTATTTCAAACTCCAGATCTCTAAAAGCCTCAGGATCTCAAACTCCTTTCATGTATCCCTTGAACCTTTTAGTTCTCAATAAATTCTCCCATCCTCTCGCTACCTTGACTCCAGTCTCTGAGGATGATCAGGAGTATAAGGCCAGGTGACAGATGCACACCATTGGGGTCAGGAGTGAACAGCTAAGGTAGTGGACCCTATGGCTGACTGCTGCGGATGGAGCTCTGGGTGGTTCAGGAAAGCAGGTCCTCTGGTGCACCAACACGGATCACACTGGGAGCTAGAGCATGAGATTCCCAAGGGCGAGTCAAAGAGACAGTAGGTGTTCACCAGGGCCTCTAATGGTGGGGAGGGACTTCTCTGCAACTGGCTTCAGGTTGTGGCCCCCAGGGTCTCCCAGCTCATGCTCACAGTAGGCTACTGGAAGATAGAAAGGAAGCAGCAGACCAGGACAAGGGATAGTCAGGAGATAAGCCAAAAAAGTCAGAGTAACAAGCAGACAGGGATAGTCAAAGAACATGCCAAAGGTCAGGGTATGAAGCGGACAAGGATAGTCAATAACAAGCTAAGGACGGTAAACAGAATCATAGAGCACACAGGAAGCCAAACTTACGATATTGCTCAGGCAAGGCAGGCTTGTAGAGCAAAGTGTTAAATAGTGTATCCTGTAGAGGCTAGGGCGGAGCCACGCTGAGGGAAGATTACATAACCATGCAGGTGTGAAAGCGCAGGCCCTAAGGCTGATACACAGACCAGAGGTAAGCAGACAGACAGGGCATGAAAGTATTACTGCAGATTCATGACAACCCAATGATGGTGTCAATGAAATAAAATAAGCAACATCCATTGTTTTAGTGAGATAAAATAAGCCCCATCATTGGTTTAAGGGAGATAAAATAAGTCCCATTGTTGGTGTCAGTAAGATAAAACTTCTTGTCGTGTCTGTCATTTTTATTAATTATCTCCTACAAAGCTTTCTCGGCGCTGCAGTTCCTCTGAGCTCCACAAGGTGGTGATATCACTTCTACACAGACAGGAAATCTCTATGGAATACAGGAAGTGATGTCAGGTGAAGACAGGAAGTTCCATGTGATACAAAGCAGGAGACATTGCTGGAAGTGGCAGCAGAGAAGGTAAGAAGATCTTATTTTCTATTTACACCCAGTAACCCCCCCGTCATGTCCGTCCTCTTCCTCCATAGTCACCATGAGCTATCATTTATGGAGAGTAGTCGCTGGGAATGGATCGATTTTTTCGTCAGCATGTGTGTTTTTTTTGGTGGGCATCATTCCTTATTAATGATATAGATCTACATTGTTGGATAATTGATAAAGGATTTACTTTGGGGAAATCTTTTTATTAACTGCTTGCTGCCTGCCGACCGTCAAATGACGGCGGGGCGGTGCAGCTCTAGTCCCATATGACGGCGTCCCAGAACGGCTGCTCTCGCGGGCGTGCCATGTTGCTAAGACACGGTGCGACCCCGATCTCTGTAAAGAGCTGCGTCCGCAGCTCTTTAACCATGTTCAATCACTGCCGGTCACATGTAAACACAGAGATGATGTGTGGGGAGGAAAGCCGATCAGCGGCATCTCCACACAGGGGGACATCTAAGAATATAATCAGGGCACTGATCACCAGTGCCCTGATTACAATATAGTGTCACAAATCAGTGCCCACCAATGCCAGCAATCAGAGCCCACCAAGTGCCACCAATCAATGCCCATTAGCAATGCCAGTCAGCACTGGCAATCAGTGCCGACTATCAGTGCTGCCCATCACTGCTCTCAATCAATTCCCATCAGTGCCGCCTATTTGTGCCCATCAGTGCCGCCTATTTGTGCGAATCAGTGCCACCTATTAGTGACCATAAGTGCAGCATATTAGTGCCACCTCATCAATGCCCACCAGTTCAGCCTATCAGTGCCCATGAGTGCCGCCTCATCAGCGTACATCAGTGAAGGCGAAAAATTACAAAACTTACTGACATAAAAAAAGTAAAAAACATTTTTTTTTTTTTGTAAAAAATAAAAAACCCAGCAGTGATTAAATACAACCACAAGAAAGCTCTATTTGTGTCAAGAAAAGTGTTTGGGTACAGTGTAGCATGACGGCACAATTGTCATTCAAAGTGCGACAGCGCTGAAAGCTGAAAAATGGCCTGGGCAGGAAGGGGGTGTAAATGCAAGTGGTTAATAAAGGACTGGTCATATAGTGTGAGTGATGTCTATTTACTATTTTCATTATTTATCTCTGAGTAACCCGGGGTAGAATAATCACATTTCATTAAGTATTTTGTATTTACACAAGTTCCACTCACAGCACATAGATAGCGTATTCTAGGGTTGCCACCTTTTCATCAAGCCAAACCCGAACACTTTGGCGCACAACTATTTTTTGCAATACAGTCCCCCTTGGTCAGTCTGTACCCCAGTACATCCCCCTAGGTCAGTCTGTACCCCAGTACATCCCCCTAGGTCAGTCTGTACCCCAGTACATCCCCATAGGTCAGTCTGTACCCCAGTACATCCCCCTAGGTCAGTCTGTACCCCAGTACATCCCCCTAGGTCAGTCTGTACCCCAGTACATCCCCCCTAGGTCAGTCTGTACCCCAGTACAGTCCCCCTTGGTCAGTCTGTAACCCAGTACATCCTCCTAAGTCAGTCTGTAACCCAGTACATCCTCCTAAGTCAGTCTGTAACCCAGTACATCCTCCTAAGTCAGCCTGTAACCCAGTACATCCTCCTAAGTCAGCCTGTAACCCAGTACATCCTCCTAAGTCAGCCTGTAACCCAGTACATCCTCCTAAGTCAGCCTGTAACCCAGTACATCCTCCTAGGTCAGCCTGTAACCCAGTACATCCTCCTAGGTCAGCCTGTAACCCAGTACATCCTCCTAGGTCAGCCTGTAACCCAGTACATCCTCCTAGGTCAGCCTGTAACCCAGTACATCCTCCTAGGTCAGCCTGTAACCCAGTACATCCTCCTAGGTCAGCCTGTAACCCAGTACATCCTCCTAGGTCAGCCTGTAACCCAGTACATCCTCCTAGGTCAGCCTGTAACCCAGTACATCCTCCTAGGTCAGCCTGTAACCCAGTACATCCTCCTAGGTCAGCCTGTAACCCAGTACATCCTCCTAGGTCAGCCTGTAACCCAGTACATCCTCCTAGGTCAGCCTGTAACCCAGTACATCCTCCTAGGTCAGCCTGTAACCCAGTACATCCTCCTAGGTCAGCCTGTACCCCAGTACAGTCCCCCTAGGTCAGTCTGTCCTCCAGAATAATCCCTCTTGGTCAGCCTGTCCCCGGTATAATAGCCCCCCCCCCCCACCAAAATAATTAAAAGCACTGAAAACTGACGAAAGGGGAGAGGGGGGTAAGAGGACTGGTTCTGCAGGGCTGTCACTGATGTGTCCAGGTTTCAGGTGGACTGAAACCTGGACACAGGATCTAAAACCCGGGCTGTCCGGGTGAATCCTGGAAAGGTGGTAACCCTAGTGTATTCCCATATACCTTTTTGTATTTTTATTGTTTAATACATAGCTCAGATTCTTCCTCTAGGACAACTCGTATAAACTAGATAAAGAATGGAAAAAAAATCCATATAGTTAGATATCCTTTACCTATTCTTCCATAATGACTACTTTGTGCTATTGAGTGATCCTCGTAGGCAGATATCTGCCCCATAGAGAAGAAAAAAAGAAGAGAAGGAAAGGGGAAAAAAAAAAAAAGAAAAGACACATACAAACATACGCAAAACATGGACAGACCTACACAAACCTCTGAGAAGCCCCCTCTGGACCATCAATCTAATCACCCAAGCCAAATCTGACTCTCACTCATATACATTTACTTTTTCAAAGATTGGATCTCAACATGTCCGAACTCAAGTATTCGACCACAATTCCATAAACTTATGATGGCATCCCTGTATGATTGCCGTTATTTCCTCCATTTCAGCAACCCACTCCTTAATAGTGGGAGAGACTCTTGTACTCCAGTGTCTGGGTATGATTATTCGCGCAGCAGAGATATTAGATAAGGGAGCAATCCTTTTGTGACATCTCGCATAGAGCCTGGGTATATAGATAATAAGGCTATTTCTGGGGATTTCTGATAAGATAAGCTCGAGACAGAGAAGCAGATTTGAAATATAGACTCACAAAATTATTTAATTTGTGGGCAGGTCCACCATATATGAATCATTGTACCTACATCTCTTCCGCATCGCCAACACTCCTCAGGGTAGATCTGAGAAATTCTTTGTAGCCTTGCCAGGCATCTTTACCATCTAGTTAATATTTTATAGTTCTTTTCTTTGTATATAAGTTGAAGAGCTAGATTTGAAGGTAAACCAAAAAGCTTTCTTCCATTCTTCTACAAGTATCAGATGGCCCAATTCTCTCTCCCAGTCTCTGATGTAATATGGGCTTAAGGGAAATTACGTGAGATAAAAGTATACCATATAGCGTTGAAATAGTATTGGAACACCCTGTAAGCCCACTGCAGAGGGACTCAAAACTGAGTTAAGTCCCTATGGAGTGGGGTCATTTTGGATAAATGTCTATGTAGCGCCGACACTTTTTCAAAGTGTGCGCTATTTTTGTAAATTTTGTTTTTTTCCCAGAACTGTAACTGAGTTTTGGGGTTAATTATTCTAGGTTATACTTTGTCATCAGTTTGGCTGGGCTGTACTAGAGTTCTGCCTGGTCATAGGTGAGGTGAGCACCTGTGACCGGCTGAGAACGCAGTCTGGTTGGACGCATTGGGTACCAATCTTTTCCCGGAGCCAATCAGTGAGCGCGTCTGGCCCCGATATGTATTCCAGGAAGGGTTACTTAAGGTGCTGAAGTCACGCGACTGGGGCTCTTGCTTGCTTTTTGGTTCTGGTTCCGGTCCGGACCAGCCCCGTGAGGGGTCTCGGTCCAGGAGCGTCTGCTGACCCTGTAAGCCTGGTCATCCTGACCAGTCCCAGAGGCCCTCATGGTCTGGGTTGGGGATCCATCCGTTTCCGAGCCTTGGAACTGGCTAGTTTGAGGTGCAGTAACTGAAGGAGGATTCTGAAGTGTCCAGGTGTCCTCTCAGGATTGGAGAGGCCCAGCAACTCGACAAGCGACCAGGGGAGGACTCTTCGGAGGAGGGCCATGCACAAAGCTGGCTGCTCGGTAAGAGCCTGGGAGCTGAGATGTATGGACACTAGTTGAATTCACATTTCGTCGGATCGGCTAAAAGATACAGGTACCATAGGAAAAGTTCCTAACCCATCCTTTGGTTACAACCAAGTCTGTGGCAGAGACTTTGCTAAGTCCAAATCACTTGTTGGCTGCTAGATCTACAAACAAGGGTTTATCCAACAGTGAATTATCCAGTTGCGAGTGGCTACTCCCTGGATCATCTAGAGAGACATTTATTTGAATGTCAGCTGTTCTACAGTGCCTGAGCTTTATCACCCATACCCTCTATTCCCAACTGAGAGACTGTGTTCTGTTTCAACGGTTTGTTGCAAATAAAAATCCTCAAAAGGACTTTGAGTGTCAGTCTCAGCAATTACTGGGTACGAACCCCTACATGAAAACGCCAAGCTACAAGGAGGAGGTAATTGGTAAGCACAGAATTTCATAGCCGCCCCGCAGAGGGTTATTGGCGCTACATCTATAATTTAAAGCTGGAGGTAATGAAACCACTGACCCGCATAATTGCATTCAGTAGTCATTATGGTATTAAAGAGGTGGTCCACCTAAAAAAAAATATATAAAAGCCAGCAGCTACAAATACTGCAGCTGCTGACTACTACTACTTTAATAAATGGACACTTACCTGTCCAAGGGTCCAGTGATGTCGGCAGCCAAAGCCGATCAATCGCTCGGCTCTCGGAAGCTGCCGCCGCCATTCTCGGCGAGGGAATCAGAAAGTGAAGCGTTGCGGCTTCACTTCCCGGGTTCCCTACTGCGCATGCGCGAGTCGCTCTGCGCATTCTAACTTGTCCCCGCTATCTCTTGGGACCTGTGTGTGTCCCAGCAGACAGCGCAGGGGGACGGGAAGAGGCGTAGACTCCCGTGTCTTAGACAGGTATCTGCACCCCCCCTGAAAGGTGCCAAATGTGACACCGGAGGGGGGTCCCTGAAAAGCGGAGGTTCAATTTTTTGTGTGAACCTCCGCTTTAAGTGCCTGAAGTCCTTTTTGATGACAAAGCTTGTGTAATCAGCAAAGGATTTGGCAGTGTCCATTGTAAGAACCCTGGCGACATGCCAGGCAAACATTTTGGATTCCCCATTATCAGTGTTAATGGGCCTGGTACTGAGGAAACCCCCTACCTTCGAACAAGACTGGGTCAAGGGTGGGAGTGTTTGTCTAAATGGGAATAATTTAGGTGCAGTCCATGGATGGGAGGTCAGGGGCACCTCGATTGTTTGCTGTTTAATAGCTACCCATTGTTTTGTTCTCTCACAATGGAACCAGTCCAATATTCTTGTCAATACTAAAGCTGTGTAATAAAATTCCATCTGCGGTAGACCTGCTCCTCCCTCTATCTTCCGGTTTACCAGAATATTGTAACGACTAAATCAATATACGCTTATTGCAATTTTTTTTTTTTTTACCAAAAATATGTAGTAGAATACATATCGGCCTAAACTGAGGAAAAAAAATAGTTTTTTTTATATATTTTTTAGGGATGTTTATTATAGCAAAAGGTAAAAAATATAGCTTTCTTTCAAAATTGTCGCTCTTTTTTTGTTTATAGCGCAAAAAATAAAAGCAGCAGAGGTGATCAAATACCACCAAAAGAATGTAAATTTTGTTTGGGAGCAATGCCACACGACCGCGAAATTGTCAGTTAAAGTGACGCAGTGCCGAATCGCAAAAAGTGCTCTGGTCAGGAAGGGGGTAAAATCTTCCGGGGGGGGTGAAGCGGTTAGAGACCGAAAGAAAGTCAGAGGAAGAGCTATGGGCCATATTTGGTATAAATACAAAAAGCGAGGTAAGATATCCATCTTATATATTGCCATTCTCCCTAACCAAGGGTGTTTCCCTTTGGCCATATACTGCAATCTACTAATTGTGGAATTAAGTAAGGGAAGATAATTCAGTTCATATATTTTTTCCTCTAAGGGGGCAATATTCACCCCTAAATATTTAAGGCATTGTAATTCCCATTGAAGATAAGTGAGATCCCAGTGAGATAACGCCTACAACATACACTTATATATTGTACTCCACAAATCAAGCACTGTTTGAATATTCCAAAAGTTTTTATATTGTCATATTGTTAACCTTTTTTATATAATTTTTGTAATAAACGTCTTTTCTAACATATACTATCTAGTGTTCTATCTGGGGTTATATATTTTACATGCCTTAAAAGTCCAAACCCTTAGGGGACCTCCTCTTCCCTTTTTTTAATTCCCATTGAAAGGGGAAGTTATTTTCTAGCATTTCTTTTTCCGTTATTGAGAACGTTATATTGAGACAAGATTTTGCGACATTTACTTTAACCGCTTCAATACCCGCCCATAGTCATATGACGCCCACAAGGTGGATCTACCATCCTGGGTGGGCGTCATATGACGTCCTCGGATTCCCGGCCGCCTGGGGGGCGCCCGCGCGCCCGCGGCATCGCTCGGGACCCGGTGCGAGTGCCCGGCGGCCGCGATGTCCGCCGGGCACCCGCGATTGAGACCGATCATGTGATCCCAGTATGGAGGAACACATGATCGGTCTCCTCCCCTTAAGTCCCCTCCCCCTACAGTTAGAATCACTCCTATAGGGACACACATTAACCCCTCCAGCGCCCTCTAGTGTTAACCCCTTCCCTGCCAGTCACATTTACACAGTAATCATTGCAATTTTATAGCAACGATCGCTGTGTAAATGTAAATGGTTCCAAAAATGTGTCAAAAGTGTCCGAAGTGTCCGCCGCAATGTCGCAGTCATGAAAAAAAAAAATCGCAGATCCCCGCCATTACTAGTAAAAAAAAAAAAAAAAAAAAAATTCAATAAATCTATCCCCTATTTTGTAGACGCTATAACTTTTGCGCAAACCGATCAATATACGCTTATTGCAATTTTTTTTACCAAAAATATGTAGAAGAATACGTATCGGCCTAAACTGAGGAAAAAAATTGTTTTTTTTTTAAAAATAATGGGATATTTATTATAGCAAAAAGTAAAAAATATTGTGTTTTTTTTCAAAATTGTCGCTCTTCTTTTGTTTATAGCGCAAAAAATAAAAACCGCAGGGGCGATCAAATACCACCAAAAGAAAGCTCTATTTGTGGGAAAAAAAGGACGTCAATTTTGTTTGGGTGTAACGTTGCACGACCGCGCAATTGTTAGTTAAAACGACGCAGTGCCGAATCGCAAAAAGTGCTCTGGTAAGGAAGGGTGTTTAAAAGCCCTGTATTGAAGTGGTTAAAATTGCTATATAAACCGAATTGTTCCAACTCATAGAGAATATTCAGAAAAGCTATTTTTGGATTGGATACATATATAAGTAAGTTAACTGAAAAGATACTTAGTTTATGTGAATTATTGCCCACCTGGACCCCTTGGATTGAGGGATTTGACCGTAGAGCAGCCGCCAGGTGTTCCATGGCCAAAATATACAGATTTGGTAAAAGCTGACAACCCTGGTGTGTCCCATTAGAAATTTTAACAGGCAAAGATAATGTCCCATTAACCTTTATTCTTGCTGATAGAGCAGTATATAATGCCATTATTTTCTGTACAAATTCCCCTGGAAGACCTATTTGTTCCAAGGTTGCTATCATGAACTTCCAATCTAGGCGATCAAAAGCCTTTTCCGCATCTAAAGATAAAAGACAAAGCAGGCTATTTGATCTCCGGGCATATTGTATCAGAAGGCTTGTCTTTAGGATATTATCCCGAGCTAGCCTATTTGGTGAAAATCCCACCTGGTCTAACCCTAATAGAGAGGGAATCATAGTTTGTAAACTAATAATTTGGCATACATTTTTAAGTCCACATTTATCAAAGAAATGGGCCTGTAGCTAAAACACTGAGTAGGATCTGGTTTTGCTATGAGAGTGATATGTGCCTCCTGTGCCTGTTTAGTAAATGAACAATCTGGTTTGATTTAATTATATAAATTACACAGGACTGGACTAATAGTATCTCCAAATTGCCTATAAAATATACTTAGAAATCCATCAGGCCCCGGACTTTTACCTGGTTTCAAAGATTTGATGGCCTGGGTGACTTCTGCCAATGCAAAAGGAGTCAGAAGGCTCTTTGCCTTCTCTTCCAACACACTGGGTAGGCCACAGAGTTGGGAATAACTAATGCTGCATACACACGATCGGAATTCTCGTTGGAAAAAGCTCTGATGGTTTTCCCGTCGGAATTCCGCTCAAACTGTCTTGCCTACACACGGTCACACCAAATTCCGACTGTCAATAACACTGCATCATACAACACGTTTGACGGCACTATAAAAGGAAAGTTTAATGCTTCCGAGCATGCGTCAATTTTTTTCTGAGCATGCGTCGGAATTTTGCATGTCGGAATTACATACACACGATCGGAATTTCCGATAGAATGTTTTTCCGTTGGAAAAATTAAGAACAGGCTCTCAATCTAAAGTCCGTCGGAAATGCCGACAGAAAAAGACCGATGGCCATACATGTGTACGCGGCATTAATCTATCTGGTGTTGATACACTAGAGTCCTTTTAAGTTGTATAATGAAGAATACTAGTCATGGAATGTAAAATCTATTTGTTCACTAGCACAAACAGGGCCCCGCTGAGCATAACGCACTTTAGGGATATAACTAGAAATCACAGGGCCCCATAGCAAAATGTTGTATGGGCCCCCCCCCCCCCCCACAAAAAAATGGCGGGGCTTAAATTAAATAGTGGGCGTGGTTTAAAGGGCGGGGCTCAAAGGGTGTGTGGTTCGAGTCTGAGAAGAAAGAAAGAGCCCAGATCCTACACCACAATAGCAATATATGTATTCCAGAAAGTTTAATCAACAGATAAAGATACTCCAAACACCTGGTGTTAGCGCTTCAATAATCCTCACCTGTGCCCAATGCAGCGTGGTCTGCCCATGCCCAATACTGCCTCACCTGTGCCCAATGCAGCGTGGTCTGTGCCCAATACTGCCTCACCTGTGCCCAATGCAGCGTGTCCTGTGCCCAATACAGCATGTCCAGTGTCCAATGCAGCCTCACCTGTGCCCAAAGCAGCATGGCCAGTGCCCAATACTGCCTCACCTGTGCCCAATACTGCCTCACCTGTGCCCACTTGTGCCCAATGCAACGTGTCCAGTGCCCAATGCAGCCTCACCTGTGCCCAATGCAGCCTCACCCGTGCCCAATGCAGCCTCACCTTTGCCCAATGCAGCGTGGCCTCACCTGTGCCCAATGCAGCATGACCCGTGCCCAATTCAGCATGACCCGTGCCCAATGCAGCGTGGCCTGCCCATGCCCAATGCAGCCTGACCCGTGCCCAATTCAGCATGACCCGTGCCCAATGCAGCGTGGCCTGCCCATGCCCAATGCAGCCTGACCCGTGCCCAATGCAGCCTCACCTTTGCCCAATGCAGCGTGGCCCCACCCATGCCCAATGCAGCCTGACCCATGCCCAATGCAGCCTGACCCATGCCCAATGCAGCCTCCCCCGTGCCCAATGCAGCCTCCCCCGTGCCCAATGCAGCCTCCCCCGTGCCCAATGCAGCCTCCCCCGTGCCCAATGCAGCCTCCCCCGTGCCCAATGCAGCCTCCCCCGTGCCCAATGCAGCCTCCCCCGTGCCCAATGCAGCCTCCCCCCGTGCCCAATGCAGCCTCACCCGTGCCCAATGCAGCCTCACCCGTGCCCAATGCAGCCTCACCCGTGCCCAATGCAGCCTCTCTCGTGCCCAATGCAGCCTCTCTCGTGCCCAATGCAGCCTCTCTAGTGCCCAATGCAGCCTCCCCCGTGCCCAATGCAGCCTCACCTGTGCAGTGGAAGAGGTGAGCCAGACTGCAGCAGCCCTTATTGGCGAGCGTGGGGCTCTCTCAGATTGGGGGGGGGGGGGGGCGAGCACCGGCCGCACGGTCCCCCAGCCAGGGGAAGTGAGGAGAGGAAGAGGCGCGCTGTCCAGCAGAGCGCTGTAATAGCTAACATTTGAATGCCCTGTGAGTTCCCGGGGCTCAACGTCACATAGCCCCACCTCTTGGCCCGGCGCCTTTGATGACGTCACATGTCCCGCATTGGACCGGCGTTCTGTCTATCAAAAGCGTCGGGCCAAGAGGTGGGGCTATGTGACGGTGAGCCCCGGGAACTCACAGGGCATTCAAATAAAAGCTATTACACAGTGCTCTGCTGCCTTGTACGGACAGCGCGCCTCTTCCTCTCCTCACTTCCCCTGGCTGGGGGACCGTGCGGGCAGTGCTCGCCACCCCCCCCCCTGGGCCCCGGCAGTATGCTTTCCTCCTCCTCCCCAGGGGCCCCCCCAGGGTTTTGGGGAAGAGACCCTTTGCAAAATACACTTCCCATATTGAGGACATTTGGCCTGGCATAGTTCAGTGGGGTGGGCGCATGCTTGCCCCCTGTTTCTGCCTGCCCACTCAGATGCGGGCCCCATAGCGGCCGCGTGTGTCGCTATGGCGGTAGTTCCGCCACTGAACAGAAACCTTTCACTATTACCAGCTCCAATGCACTGACATCATGGCTGTTTTCAGACCCCCCACTGGGCATAGGGACACGCTGTGAAGACTGCAGCTTCTCACTCTGCAGTTAGGCCTGTTGGTGCTTCATACAAACATCTGTTTCCAGTCAAAGGACAAGAAATAAAGTCTTCTCCCTGATAGTAAAATAAAAGTTATTCTGGGTCTTCTACTTCTGTTGGACAAAGCAGGCCAAGTACAGGTTTGCTGGGAACACAACAAACGCTAGGTTACCCGATTTACATGTTCCAATTCCCACTAAGGGCAGTCCATCTATTAACCCCTTATATCCCCATTCTAATATTATACAACCCATACAGTTTAGATAATTCCCTGCTATTCATTTACAGAGAAACCCACATAGGTCACATGACCACATCAATAAGGATGGAGGAGGACCGGAGTCACATGACTGAGAGGATACTAAACCTCACTCTGGAGATGATCCACCTGCTGACTGGAGAGGTGAGGAAGATTATCTCTATTAATAAAACACAGACCTGACCCGAGAGGTCACATGACATCACTTCTTATCTCTATTAATAAAACACAGACATGACCGGAGAGGTGAGGAGGATTCTGGGAGGTCACATGACATCACTTCTTATCTATACTAATAAAACACAGACCTGACCAGAGAGGTGAGGAGGATTTAACATGATATTCCTATTGTTTCCTTAATACAGAGATTTCCTCTTTTGAAGTCAGGTGATAATATGACCATCACAGTGCCTCCATGTGACTCCCTAAAACCGGAGAGACACAACATGGAGAAGATTCTAGAAGTCACCAAGAAGATGATGGAGCTGCTGACAGGAGAGGTGAGCGGTGCTGGGAATTCTGGGACATTATCCAGTAACAGACAAGGGATGTGTCTGGATGGTGACTGTATCATTGTGTGTGTCAGGTTCCTATAAGGTGTCAGGATGTCACTGTCTATTTCTCCATGGAGGAGTGGGAGTATTTAGAAGGACACAAGGATCTCTACAAGGACGTCATGATGGACAATCAGCCGCCCCTCACATCACCGGGTAAGAGGAGACTTTATTGTAAAGGAGAGAGCAGTACGGAGGCTCCACCTAGATCCCCCATCATCTGATAAACACATAGAAACAATGTATTCAGTCAGTGTGTGTGTTTCCTACAGATGGATCCAGTAATGGGAACCCACCAGAGAGATGTCCCCGTCCTATGTATGAAAAAAAGTGTAAAGAATACTGCGCTGTCCAAAAATTTCTATAAATAATATCCCATAACATTGACTATAGAATAAAATTTTTTGTGTACAATAAAAAACCAAACAATAAAAATTAAACAAGCTGCTGCAGTTGTGAATGTGAGATACCCACACCAACAAGACCAATATAAAACAAACAACTGCGCTGCAAATATTGTGCACTAATGACACAAATTAGTATAAACCAACATACATTGGAATTGACACAACAATTTTAGACCTCCTTGTACCAATGAAGTCCGTGATGGCATAAAACAATCGTATAAAACCAAAAAAAGGAAATAAAAGTGAAAAAAACAAACAATAGTGATCGATTGTTTTTATAAAGTTCAATGTGATTTGTGAAAAACACACAATAAGCGTATGAGAAGTTCCAGAGACTCCACAGTGCTCTCATTCGATAAACAGCAGTTCAAAAGTGTGATCCAGATAAGAACAAGAAAAACACCTCCACCGTCCAGTCACACTGACCCTTACCGGATTGTGCGACCCCCTGTCACAGAGGTCACACTAGCTTGTGGCTTTAATCCCGGCCAGGGAAATCCAGAGACTTTACCAGGTTACTTCAGAATGGATGGTGTGGGCTCAGATAGGGTCAAACAGGGAGCATGGAACGAAAGAGACAATCCATAGTGTACCTCTTTATTTTGCAGAATCCAGTGCCGACATGTGACTTTGAAACTACTTCCTTCTGAGCCTGGAGCCTCAGAAGGAAGTAGTTTCAAAGTCACATGTCGGCACTGGATTCTGCAAAATAAAGAGGTACACTATGGATTGTCTCTTTCGTTCCATGCTCCCTGTTTGACCCTATCTGAGCCCACACCATCCATTCTGAAGTAACCTGGTAAAGTCTCTGGATTTCCCTGGCCGGGATTAAAGCCACAAGCTAGTGTGACCTCTGTGACAGGGGGTCGCACAATCCGGTAAGGGTCAGTGTGACTGGACGGTGGAGGTGTTTTTCTTGTTCTTATCTGGATCACACTTTTGAACTGCTGTTTATCGAATGAGAGCACTGTGGAGTCTCTGGAACTTCTCATACGCTTATTGTGTGTTTTTCACAAATCACATTGAAC
>CM053028.1:573857238-574073270 GCA_028564925.1 Lithobates sylvaticus | reverse complement strand
ATACATTAGGGCTCTCTTAGCAGAGGGCGATGGGATTGGCCAAAGCATGCAGGTCAGGTGCATGCTTTGGCCAATCATCATACAGCAATGCACTGCGATCTCGCAGTGCATTATGGGGCATTACACGGGCGCGCAAATTTCCTGCAAACGACCCATAATGTTCGTTCTTTGGTGAACACCCGATGTTCGAGTCGAACTTATGTTCGACCCGAACATCAAGCTCATCCCTAATGATGACACTGTACTGTACTGGTGACTAGGGATGGGCCCGGTGTTCAATTCGAACCCATGTTCGAATCGAACATCGGCCGTTCGTCCGCTCGTCGAATTCAGAAATCTGCAGGCCGTTCGCATCAAATTTGTGTGATGCGAACGGCCCGCAATGCACTGCTCCAGTCGCAGTGCATTGCTGGCTGATGATTGGCCAAGCATGCACTGTGACCCTGCATGCTTGGCCAATCATAGCGCCAGCAGCGAGGAGAGCAATAATAATGCTTAAAGTGAAACAATAAAAGTGTAATATTCCTTTAAATTTCGTACCTGGGAGGTGTCTATAATATGCCTGTGAAGGGGCGCATGTTTCCCGTGCTTAGAACTGTCCCTGCACAAAGTGTAATTTTTGCAGGAAAAAAAAGCTATTGAAAATGACTCGCGGCTAATGAATTGCCGAATCCCGTAACACAGAGAACAGTCATTCATTGAAAGTCATTGATAAAAAAATAAAAAATAAATAAAAAAAAAGCGTGGGGGTTCCCCCAAATTCAATTACCAGGCCCTTCAGGTCTGCTATGGATATTAAGGGGAACCCTGCTTCAAATTTAAAAAAAAATGACATGGGGGTCCCCCTAAATATCCATACCAGACCCTTCAGGTCTGGGATGGATTTTAAGGGGAACCCCGGGCCCAAAAAAAAATGGCATGGGGTCCCCCTCAAAATCCATACCAGACCCTTATCCGAGCACGCAACCTGGCAGGCCGCAGGAAAAGAGGGGGGGACAAGAGCGCCCCCCCCTCCTGAACCGTACTAGGCCACATGCCCTCAACATTGGGAGGGTGCTTTGGGGGCCGTCCCCCGCCCCCTTTGACGTTATGGGGAAAGCCATTGGAAAGTCCCCATGACGTCACTGTTCGTCAGAGGGGG
The DNA here is from genome assembly GCA_028564925.1 of Lithobates sylvaticus. Lineage (NCBI taxonomy): Eukaryota > Metazoa > Chordata > Amphibia > Anura > Ranidae > Lithobates > Lithobates sylvaticus. Next base: position 574,072,129 of record CM053028.1, on the reverse strand, counting down.
CGGGGTCACCAGGTGGCCCCGCCCTCCGTTATAAAAGAGCTGTCAGACGCAGCGAAGCCTCACACAGCGGGAGCCTCCTATTGCGCAGAGCGGCCCGACACAGAAGAACAGACGCCGACGCCGTGGAAGAAGATGCCGGACGAGAAGACCAGAGCAAGAAGAAGCGGATCGGAGGAAGAAGAAGATGGAAGAGGATAGAAGAAGAAGATGAAGAAACCGAAGGATGAAGAAAGGAAGAAGGAAGACCAGAAGAAAGAAGATGAAAGAAGATTTTAATAAAGGAATTGTCAAAGACCGTCTCCTGTCATTTTTAAAATTTTTGTCACTTTTTTGGTGAAATGGTAGGGGTACTTTTGTACCCCCTTACCATTTCACACGGGGGGGCGGGATCTGGGGGTCCCCTTGTTAAAGGGGCTTCCAGATTCCGATAAGCCCCCCGCCCGCAGACCCCCACAACCAATGGCCAGGGTTGTGGGGAAGAGGCCCTTGTCCCCATCAACATGGGGACATGGTGCTTTGAGGGGTCACAGACCCCCAAAGCACCCTCCCAATGTTGAGGGCATGTGGCCTGGTACGGTTCAGGAGGGGGGGGCGCGGTTTTGTCCCCCCTCTTTTCCTGCGGCCTGCCAGGTTGCGTGCTCGGATAAGGGTCTGGTATAGATATTTAGGGGGACACTTGCGCTTTTTAAATTTGAAGCGGGGTTCCCCTTAATATCCATAGCAGACCTGAAGGGCCTGGTAATTGAATTTGGGGGAACCCCCACGCTTTTTTTTTTTTTATCAATGACTTTCAATGAATGACTGTTCTCTGTGTTACGGGAGACGGCAATTCATTAGCCGCGAGTGATTTTAAATAGCTTTTTTTCCTGCAAAAATTACACTTTGTGCAGGGACAGTTCTAAGCACGGGAAACATGCGCCCCTTCACAGGCATACTATAGACACCCCCCAGGTACGAAATTTAAGGAATATTACACTTTATTGTTTCACTTTAAGCATTATTAAAATCACTGCTCCTGAAAAAACTGCAGTTTTTTAAAAAAAGATTTGCATTGATACATGTCCCCTGGGGCAGGACCCAGGTCCCCAAACACTTTTTATGACAATAACTTGCATATAGGCTTTTAAAATTAGCACTTGAGATTTCTCCCATAGACTTTTACAGGGTGCTCGCGGCTTTTCGAATTTCCCGCGAACACCCCAAATTGTTCGCTGTTCGCTGAACAGGCGAACAGGCAATGTTCGAGTCGAACTCGAAGCTCATCCCTACTATTGATCATTCATTTCAGTGTGGGCAAAGTGCAGGGAAAGAGGATTGATTAGGCAGGGACAGTGTGAACTGTGGTCTGTGAACTATTGATCATCCATTTCAGTGTGGGCAAAGTGCAGGGAAAGAAGATTGATTAGGCAGGGACAGTGTAACTGTGAACTATTGATCATTCATTTCAGTGTGGGCAAAGTGCAGGAAAATAGGATTGATTAGGCAGGGACAGTGTGAACTGTGGTCTGTGAACTATTGATCATTCATTTCTGTGTGGGCAAAGTGCAGGGAAAGAGGATTGATTAGGCAGGGACAGTGTGAACTGTGAACTATTGTGGTGGGAGAATATTGCGCCAAACTTACAAAGGGGAGAAAAGCTGCTAGCACAACAATTAGACATAAATTGTAAAGAACACGGTATACAAAAGTGCAGCGCTGAGATAAATAATCAAGTGTCCCTGATTTTCACATGAGGTCCCACTGGAGTAGAGCAGCCTGTGGGAACTCAATGTGAGCCAGGAGTATAATAATTAAATAAACCTTACAGGTGAATGGTGCCAGCTGGATTACTCTGCTGGTATAAACACAAATTCAAGGGATTGAAAGTGTCATTAAATGGTAAAAGTGTAAATAAAATCTCAATAATAGAGGTGGAAAGGGTGTTAAAACCCCGGTCTGGTATGAACAAGGTGCGAATCACCCCCGGATCAGGGGAAGGTCCCCTATTTGGTCTCCGTCAGGGGTCAATGGTCTTGTGTCACCCCAGCTAATGGTGTGTGAACAGCAGGTTTTTCTGGGGGATGAAAATAAAGTTTATGTAGTGCTGACACTTTAAGCCAGCATCACATGTACTTCCTTACTTAAGGGCATATACTGCTAATCTATAGCCAACTTTGGTTGAACCAGATATGTAATATGTATCTGGTCTAACCTTACATCCAGCAAGAACACAAAGTATGGGGGGTAGCCCCTAAAGCTGACTTGGGTAGTGACCCCCTTCAGTACATGCCTACATCAGCCATCCATACAAACAAAAGGCAATATGCAAGAAGTCTTGATTAGTGGGGGCACAATAACACAAAAGTTCAGTCTGCAGTGTCTTCGCTAGATATGGTACATCACTGGAGATATTCAAGATGTGCAGTTGGTCTGACAAGCTCTAAGTGCAAACGGTAAACGATAAAGGTGGGTACTCTTACCAGAGTTGATGGACTCACTCCTCTCGGAGTGAGTCAGCAGAGCTTGTATCGGGTACACCGGACAGATAGCGGATATGTTGCGATATATTGTGTCCCACTGGGCCGTTCCTCCAGGTGCCGATGCAGTCGCTTACCTGCGATTCGATGGAAGTGCCCAGTTTACAGGGTAGGTAGTGGTAAAACTTCCAAGGGGGATCCTTATCCACAGCAACTCAGGTGGAGAGAAAAGCAGAGAGACAGAGGCAACTCCTCATAGTGTGAAACCAATTTCCCAATTGGTATTTATTGGATAAAAAGTTTTAAAATAACATTTGCGCAAAAAAGTTAAAAGGTGGCTCCGGTAGACATCCAACCCTACATGTTTCGCCTGCTGAAGGCTTCAACTGGGGTATATGTCTACCAGCCACCATGTCTACTGTATATATACCTTAGTATTAGGATTAGAAATGACACACAGCTGATTAATGGCTCCCGGGTCCTCACTTCCGGCATCGCTAGCGTGCGTTCCACGCTCAGACTAGGTCTAAAGCCTGGGTGATGTCATCTAAAGGCATCGAGAAGCCAAGCCTCATTTTCAGATTCATGTGTGGCCTATCAGCGACAGCTTACATTAGTCAGCCAATGGTCGCCTGGGTGTAACAAAAGGAGTGGCTAACATTAGTGTGCCAATCCATGAAAACAACGTCATAGAGGAGGAACTTATCCTACACTGAACTCTGGGCGTTGATGGAAAGTATTAGGGCACCAATCCGGTCACGTATTAGAATGCGCATGCGCACTAGCACACAAGTCGGGAGAGACCGAAGGGTCTATACAAATAGACTCGATCCTGTGTTCGGTCGCGCATGCGCAAGTAGACGGACATGTTAGTGATAGGAACTATGGGGAGGAATAGATACGCCCCATATGGGAAGTGACTCTCAGTTTACGATGGAATGGGCAATTGCGCTTGCGCGCTACCAACACCAGAAGAGTCCGCAGTTTTAGGGAAGAGAGAGTGTCCTGTCATAGCCTGACACATCAGCCTGGTTCACCATCTCTTTGTCATAATATTGGCATATCAATGGAAGCATATATAATAGCATGTATAGCTAAAAAAAAATTTTTTATTTTATTTTACATGAACCTAATTCTCATCTAAGTGTGAACGGAATACAATTGGGCCCTCATTACTGCTGCTTATGATTCTAGTCGGCAAAAATATGTGTCGACTCATAAAATAAGATAAGAGAGGGATTCTGGATATAAGCCAGCTCTACTTCATGTCAAGATGATGGCTAAGGAAGAAAGAGGTGTATGCAGACTAAAGTTTAAGGAAGTAAAAACGTGCGGTACATAACCGGCTATGGGCAAATGGTTTAGATCTTAGTGTGAGGGGGCCACCAGACTCCAAAATTCTTGAAAAGTTCTAATCTCCATTTACAGAAAATGAGGATCCAGGGGCCAGTACAATTTGTGACATATTTTCATATTTTTCTTAAAAGCATGTTAAACAACCATAGACATACTAAATTACTTCTGATGTGATAGACAATCTAAATTACTTCTGATATGATGGACAATCTAAATGGAACATTTTCAACATGTTGATGGGTTAGAAAACTCTTATAATAGCGTTATTTCTGAACATAATTATCTGTAAGGTATTCCAATCAGGATTTGTTTATAAATGCGTTGATGTCCCATTCAATGTTGAGGCCATACGGCGAATAACTCTTCAGGGAGTATATCCAAAAGGTCTCTAATTTGGACACACCCCTAATGTTTGACTCGCCCCTCCAATTGGGGACAAATCTATCTATAACCTGAAACTTTGTCCCTGTCGGATTCCTGTTGTGATATATCCGATAATGTTTGGGGACATTGTGGTCGGTACGGCCTTTTTTGATGCCTGCGATATGTTCGTTGCACCTTACGGCAAACGTGCGAATAGTTCTACCCACATATTGTTTGCCGCAAGGGCACGTGATGAGATACACCACATATCGAGTTTGGCATGTCAGAAAGTGTTTCATTTTAAATTCTTGTCCAGTGGCACTCGATGTAAACGTTTCAGTTTTTTTCCTTCCATAGACATTGTGTAAACACACGTTGCATCTACGGCAGGGAAAGAAACCCTTCATGTCCTGAAAAAAAGAGGGGACAATGGGGGGGTCAGATACACTGGGGGCTATCCGGCCTCCCAAGGAGGGAGCCCCTCTGTAGATCACCCCTGCTTTCTCTGGGAGGAGGGGACCTAGGATCCTATCGTTTTTGAGGACTCTCCAATGTTTGGAAATAATCTCTTTAATCTGTCTATGTGAGTGATTTTAAATAGCTTTTTTTCCTGCAAAAATTACACTTTGTGCAGGGACAGTTCTAAGCACGGGAAACATGCGCCCCTTCACAGGCATACTATAGACACCCCCCAGGTACGAAATTTAAAGGAATATTACACTTTATTGTTTCACTTTAAGCATTATTAAAATCACTGCTCCTGAAAAAACTGCAGTTTTTTAAAAAAAGATTTGCATTGATACATGTCCCCTGGGGCAGGACCCAGGTCCCCAAACACTTTTTATGACAATAACTTGCATATAGGCTTTTAAAATTAGCACTTGAGATTTCTCCCATAGACTTTTACAGGGTGCTCGCGGCTTTTCGAATTTCCCGCGAACACCCCAAATTGTTCGCTGTTCGCTGAACAGGCGAACAGGCAATGTTCGAGTCGAACTCGAAGCTCATCCCTACTATTGATCATTCATTTCAGTGTGGGCAAAGTGCAGGGAAAGAGGATTGATTAGGCAGGGACAGTGTGAACTGTGGTCTGTGAACTATTGATCATCCATTTCAGTGTGGGCAAAGTGCAGGGAAAGAAGATTGATTAGGCAGGGACAGTGTAACTGTGAACTATTGATCATTCATTTCAGTGTGGGCAAAGTGCAGGAAAATAGGATTGATTAGGCAGGGACAGTGTGAACTGTGGTCTGTGAACTATTGATCATTCATTTCTGTGTGGGCAAAGTGCAGGGAAAGAGGATTGATTAGGCAGGGACAGTGTGAACTGTGAACTATTGATCAGGGAAAGAGGAATAATAGGCAGGGATAGTGTGTTCTTCTCAGGCATCTGCGTGTGGGGAAAGTGCTGTTCTCTATAAATACAGCCCTCTGCAGGAGTTAGTGTTTGTGCTGTGTGAGTCCAGCAGCACAGCACAGCACAGTATAAACCTGCACCTGTATCTACCATTTTGTGCAGTTCTGCATTAATCCAGCCATCTGCAGGAGTTAGTGTGTGTGTTGTGTGACTCCAGCACAATATACACTACCCAATAGCTGTTTTTCCCATCTCCCTGCAGGCCATTACAATGTCTGGAAGGCCAACAAGGAGAGGCAGACAGTCACGAGCCAAGAAAAGAGGGCAAGCAGGCTCTGTGTCTAGAGACAACAGTGCTGGTCGTGGACTCGGTGCATCGTCATCAGCACGCGGCCATGGGACACGCTTGTCCTTATTTTCGGCAGCTGGACATGTTAAACCGCATAATGCCGAAGGCTTGGTAGAGTGGATGACCAAGCCCTCCTTATCCTCCTCATCCTCTCTCACCCAGGCTCAGGGTACTGGCAAAGCAGCTGCCAACGCATACTCAATGTCATCAGGCACCCCTTCCCTAGACCCACCATGTCCTCCTAAAAAGAGTCCCCCAAACTGTTTGAGCACAGTTTTGGGTACATGCTCCAGGAAGATGCCCAGCGTTTTGAAGGCTCTGATGATGATACCCAGCTAGAGGAAGGCAGTAGCGTGAGCGCAGAGAGAGGGGATGCTCAAGGACAGCAATCTGGCAGTCATGTTTCACCAGCTGCAGCTTACTGCCAGGTTTGCTCCAGTGGTGAAGAGGGAGGGGATGATGAGGTCACTGACTCCACATGGGTGCCTGAAGGGTGAGAGGAGGCGGCACATCTCTAACGAGGCAGGATGCCCTTCGGGGGCCAGCTTGAGGCCAGCACACCAACTGAATCACACCGCAGAGCTCCGCCTGTGCAGGGCGCTGCCTCTGCACGTTATTACAAAAGTTCTTTATTGTGGCCCATTTTTGAGACGAGTGCATCAGATCGCACCGCTGCTATTTGCAACATATGTCTCAAGCATATCTCGCATGGCCAAAACATCAGCCGCTTGGGCACCACAAGCATGACCAGACATATGTTGACCTGCCATGCAGCTCGTTGGCAAGCGCACCTTAAAGACCCACACCAAAGAACAAAGCAGACCTCTCCTTGCTCCTCATCAGCTGGGATCTCCAACCCCACTATATCTTCAGTCCTCTCTGAAAGCTGCTCTGAGCGGAATGAAGGTGTAGAATTAGGTGTGTCACAGCCAAGTACTTGCGGGCACTCTGCTAGCAGTACACCGACGTCCAATTGTACCAGGCAAATTTCCCTGCCCCAGCTGCTGGACCGTCGAAAGAAGTTCCCTCCCAGCCATCCACATGCCCAGCGGTTGAATGCTAGCTTGGCTAAATTGCTAGCACTTCAACTGCTGCTTTTCAGTTGGTAGACTCAGCCCCCTTCCGTGAGTTTGTTCAATGTGCGGTTTCCTCAGTGGCAGGTTCCCAAACGCCACTTTTTCTCACGGAAGGCGATTCCGGCTCTCTACCGGCATGTGGAAGGCAATGTCCTTGCCTCGCTGGACAGGGCGGTCAGTGGTAAGGTGCATATTACCGCTAGACATGGGAACTGCCAAAAAATTCGTTTAGTTTCGTTTCGTCCCGTTTTCGTATATAAAAAAAATTCGTAATTCGTAATTCGTGTACGAAATTCCGTTCGAATTCGTACGAAATACGAAATTCGGACGAATCGTAATTTTTTTTACGAATCGTTAGTAAAGTTACGAATCGTTACGAATCGTTACGAATCGTTAACGCGGCTAATGAATTGTTGGTTCTCATAACACAGAGAACAATTCGAATCCAACTACAAATATCGAATTTCAATTTCAAGTTACGAATCGTTATGAATAGTTACGAATCGTTCCGAATCGTTATGAATAGTTACGAATCGTTACGAATCGTTATGAATAGTTACGAATCGTTAGTAAATCCAACTACCAATATCGAATTTCAACTAATTTGAACGAAATTATTATAGCAGATATAACGAATGAATTCGAATGACAAAGTGTCATTTTTGCAGAAAAAAAAAAAAAAAAGCGTAGGGGTCCCCCCAAATTCAATAACCAGGCCCTTCAGGTCTGGTATGGATATTAAGGGGGACCCCAGCCAAAAAAAAAAAAAAAAATGGCGTGGGGTCCCCCCCAAATATCCATACCAGACCCTTCAGGTCTGGGATGGATTTTAAGGGGAACCCCGGCCAAAACATAAATAAAAAAATGGCGTGGGGTCCCCCTCAAAATCCATACCAGACCCTTTATCCGAGCACGCAACCTGGCAGGCCGCAGGAAAGGAGGGGGGGACGAGAGCGGCCCCCCCTCCCGCCTGAACCGTACCAGGCCACATGCCCTCAACATTGGGAGGGTGCTTTGGGGTCCCCCCCAAAGCACCTTGTCCCCATGTTGATGAGGACAAGGGCCTCATCCCCACAACCGTGCCCGGTGGTTGTGGGGGTCTGCGGGCGGGGGGCTTATCGGAATCTGGAAGCCCCCTTTAACAAGGGGACCCCCAGATCCCGCCCCCCCCCCCTGTGTGAAATGGTAAGGGGGTACAAAAGTACCCCTACCATTTCACCAAAAAAGTGTCAAAAATGGTAAAAATGACAGGAGACGGTCTTTGACAATTCCTTTATTAAAATCTTCTTTCTTCTTTCTTCTGGTCTTCCTTCTTCATCTTCTCCTTCCGGCATCTTCTTCCATCTTCTTCTTCCTTCGATTCGCTTCTTCTTGCTCCGGTCTTCTCGTCCTTCTCGTCCGGCGTCGTCCTTCTCGTCCGGCATCGGCGTCTCTTCTCGCAGGCCGCTCCTCGCAATGGGAGGCTCCCGCTCTGTGAGGCTCCGCTCCGGGTGACAGGTCTTTTATAACGAAGGCACCTGGTGACCCCGCCCCCTCTGACGCACGGGGACGTCATGTGGAATTCCCTATGGCTTTCCCCATGACGTCAGAGGGGGGGCGGGGTCACCAGGTCCCTTCGTTATACAAGACCTGTCACCCGGAGCGAAGCCTCACAGAGCGGGAGCCTCCCATTGCGAGGAGCGGCCTGCGAGAAGAGACGACGATGCCGGACGAGAAGGACGACGCCGGACGAGAAGGACGAGAAGACCGGAGGAAGAAGAAGCGAATCGAAGGAAGAAGAAGATGGAAGAAGATGGAAGAAGATGCCGGAAGGAGAAGATGAAGAAGGAAGACCAGAAGAAAGAAGAAAGAAGATTTTAATAAAGGAATTGTCAAAGACCGTCTCCTGTCATTTTTACAATTTTTGACACTTTTTTGGTGAAATGGTAGGGGTACTTTTGTACCCCCTTACCATTTCACACAGGGGGGGGGGCCGGGATCTGGGGGTCCCCTTGTTAAAGGGGGCTTCCAGATTCCGATAAGCCCCCCGCCCGCAGACCCCCACAACCACCGGGCACGGTTGTGGGGATGAGGCCCTTGTCCTCATCAACATGGGGACAAGGTGCTTTGGGGGGGACCCCAAAGCACCCTCCCAATGTTGAGGGCATGTGGCCTGGTACGGTTCAGGCGGGAGGGGGGGCCGCTCTCGTCCCCCCCTCCTTTCCTGCGGCCTGCCAGGTTGCGTGCTCGGATAAGGGTCTGGTATGGATTTTATGGGGGACCCCACGCCATTTTTTTTTGGCTAGGGTTCCCCTTAAAATCCATCCCAGACCTCAAGGGTCTGGTATGGATTTTGAGGGGGACCCTACGCCATTTTTTTTTTTTTTTTTGGCTGGGGTCCCCCTTAATATCCATCCCAGACCTGAAGGGCCTGGTTATTGAATTTGGGGGGACCCCTACGCTTTTTTTTATCAATGACTTCAATGAATGACTGTTCTCTGTGTTACGGATCCAACAATTCATTTGCCGGCAATAGCTGCGAGTGATTTTAAATAGTTTTTTTTTCCTGCAAAAATGACACTGCAGGAACAGTTCTCTATATTAGATATACTGAATCTCGAAGCATTCGAAGCATTCGAAGCATTCGTTATATCCGCTATTATAATTTCTTTCATATTAGTTGAAATTAGATATTTGTTAGTTACAATACAACATTCGAATTGTTCTCTGTATTACGGGAATCGGCAATTAGCCGCGAGTGATTTTAAATGTCTTTTTTTTCCTGCAAAAATGACACATTGTACAGAGAGAGTTCTAAACACGGGAAACATGACCCCTTCTATATACTATATACTCTATAGTATGTCTATGAAGGGGGCATGTTTCCCGTGTTTAGAACTCTCTCTGTACAATGTGTCATTTTTGCAGGAAAAAAAAAATATTTAAAATCACTCGCGGCTAATTGCCGATTCCCGTAATACAGAGAACAATTCGAATACAACAACTAACAAATATGTAATTTCAACTAATATGAAAGAAATTATAATAGCGGATATAACGAATGCTTCGAATGATTCGAGATTCAGTATATCTAATATAGGGAACTGTTCCTGCAGTGTCATTTTTGCAGGAAAAAAAAAATATTTAAAATCGAGTCGCGGCTATTGCCGGCAAATGAATTGTTGGATCCGTAATACAGAGAACAGTCATTCATTGAAGTCATTGATAAAAAAATGCGTAGGGGTCCCCCCAAATTCAATAACCAGGCCCTTCAGGTCTGGGATGGATATTAAGGGGGACCCCCAGCCAAAAAAAAAAAAAAAAAAATGGCGTAGGGTCCCCCTCAAAATCCATACCAGACCCTTGAGGTCTGGGATGGATTTTAAGGGGAACCCTAGCCAAAAAAAATGGCGTGGGGTCCCCCATAAAATCCATACCAGACCCTTATCCGAGCACGCAACCTGGCAGGCCGCAGGAAAGGAGGGGGGGACGAGAGCGGCCCCCCCTCCCGCCTGAACCGTACCAGGCCACATGCCCTCAACATTGGGAGGGTGCTTTGGGGTCCCCCCCAAAGCACCTTGTCCCCATGTTGATGAGGACAAGGGCCTCATCCCCACAACCGTGCCCGGTGGTTGTGGGGGTCTGCGGGCGGGGGGCTTATCGGAATCTGGAAGCCCCCTTTAACAAGGGGACCCCCAGATCCCGCCCCCCCCTGTGTGAAATGGTAAGGGGGTACAAAAGTACCCCTACCATTTCACCAAAAAAGTGTCAAAAATTGTAAAAATGACAGGAGACGGTCTTTGACAATTCCTTTATTAAAATCTTCTTTCTTCTTTCTTCTTCCTTCTTCATCTTCTCCTTCCGGCATCTTCTTCCATCTTCTTCCATCTTCTTCTTCCTTCGATTCGCTTCTTCTTCCTCCGGTCTTCTCGTCCTTCTCGTCCGGCGTCGTCCTTCTCGTCCGGCATCGTCGTCTCTTCTCGCAGGCCGCTCCTCGCAATGGGAGGCTCCCGCTCTGTGAGGCTTCGCTCCGGGTGACAGGTCTTTTATAACGAAGGCACCTGGTGACCCCGCCCCCCCTCTGACGTCATGGGGAAAGCCATAGGGAATTCCCATGACGTCCCCGTGCGTCAGAGGGGGCGGGGTCACCAGGTGCCTTCGTTATAAAAGACCTGTCACCCGGAGCGGAGCCTCACAGAGCGGGAGCCTCCCATTGCGAGGAGCGGCCTGCGAGAAGAGACGACGATGCCGGACGAGAAGGACGACGCCGGACGAGAAGGACGAGAAGACCGGAGGAAGAAGAAGCGAATCGAAGGAAGAAGAAGATGGAAGAAGATGAGGAAGGAGAAGATGAAGAAAGAAGAAAGAAGGAAGACCAGAAGAAAGAAGATTTTAATAAAGGAATTGTCAAAGACCGTCTCCTGTCATTTTTACCATTTTTGCCACTTTTTTGGTGAAATGGTAGGGGTACTTTTGTACCCCCTTACCATTTCACACAGGGGGGGGCCGGCATCTGGGGGTCCCCTTGTTAAAGGGGGCTTCCAGATTCCGATAAGCCCCCCGCCCGCAGACCCCCACAACCACCGGCCAGGGTTGTGGGGATGAGGCCCTTGTCCTCATCAACATGGGGACAAGGTGCTTTGGGGGGGACCCCAAAGCACCCTCCCAATGTTGAGGGCATGTGGCCTGGTACGGTTCAGGCGGGAGGGGGGGGGCGCTCTCGTCCCCCCTCCTTTCCTGCGGCCTGCCAGGTTGCGTGCTCGGATAAAGGGTCTGGTATGGATTTTGAGGGGGACCCCCACGCCATTTTTTTTTTTTTTTTTTGGCCGGGGTTCCCCTTAAAATCCATCCCAGACCTGAAGGGTCTGGTATGGATATTTGGGGGGGACCCTACGCCATTTTTTTTTTTTTTTTTTTGGCTGGGGTCCCCCTTAATATCCATACCAGACCTGAAGGGCCTGGTTATTGAATTTGGGGGGACCCCTACGCTTTTTTTTTTTTGTATATCAATGAATGACTGTTTTTTAAATAGCTTTTTTTTCTGCAAAAATGACACTTTGTCATTCTAATTCATTCGAATGCATTCGCATTCATTCGAATTCATTCGTTATATCTGCTATAATAATTTCGTTTGAATTAGTTGAAATTTGATATTGGTAGTTGGATTCGAATAATTTGGAGCTGAAATTCGTAAACGGAATTTTTCCTGCAAAAATGACACTTTGTCATTCGAATTCATTCGAATTCATTCGAATTCATTCGAATCATTCGGCGACGAAATTCGTAAACGGAATTTCGTATTCCGTACGGAATTCGTAAAAAAAAAAATTCGTACTACAGATTCGTAAATTCGTACGAATTTCGAAAAATTCGTACGAATTACGAATTCGTACGAAACGAATCGCACATGTCTAATTACCGCTGACTCATGGTCCAGCAGGCATGGACAGGGACGTTACCTGTCTTTCACGGCCCATTGGGTCACTGGCAGCTGGGAAGGATGCAGGACAAGGTGCATTAGTGTTGGAGGTTGTTCCGCCACCACGCCTCCAAAATGCTACTACTGGTTGTGACACACCTCTCTCCTCCACCCCCTCCTATTCTTCTTCCTCCATGGCCTCTTCAAGTGTTCTGTCCTCGGAACAAGCGGTGCTCCGTAGGCGTCCAAGGGGCTACGCAAGTACGCAGGCAAAAAGATGCCATGCCGGGCTTGCGCTGGTGTGTTTGGGGGACAGGAGCCACACTGGGGCAGAGGTTCTGTCAGCTCTGCAGGGGCAGGCCGGGAGGTGGTTGACGCCACACCAGCTTAAGCCAGGAATGGTGGTTTGTGACAATGGCACCAACCTCCTCTCTGCCCTGCGACAGGAACAACTGACCCATGTGCCCTGTATGGCTCACGTCCTTAACCTGGTGGTGCAGCAGTTCTTGGGCAGGTATCCAGGCTTACAGGATGTCCTGAGGCAGGCCAGGAAAGTCTGTGTGCATTTCCGCCGATCGTATAATGCCAGTGCTCAGCTGGCTGAGCTGCAAAAGGAGTTGAACCTGCCCAAGAACCGCCTCATATGTGACATGCCCACCAGGTGGAACTCAACGTTGGCCATGCTGCAGCGATTGCACATGCAGCAGAGGGCCATCAATGAGTACCTGTGCGACTACAGCACCAGGACAGGGTCAGGGGAGCTCTGATTTTTTTCAACCACGCCAGTGGAGCATGATCAGGGATGCATGCACTGTCCTGTCACCATTTGAGGAGGCCACGAGAATGGTGAGCAGTGACAGTGCATGCATCAGTGACACTGTACCTCTTGTCCACCTGTTGGAGCATACCCTGCGTGGGATAATGGACAGGGCACTTGAGGCAGAACAGAGGCAGGAAGAGGAGGACTTCCTTGCCTCTCAAGGCCCCCTTTATCCAGACAGTGTTCCTTCTCTCCCACCCATCACACAGGAAGAGGAGGAGGAGGAGGAGGATGTGTGAGCATGGAGGTGTAGCCTGGCACTCAGCATCATCAGCAGCAGTCTTTTAGGGATGATTTACAGTCCGAACAAACCAGTGGACTTGTACGTGGCTGTGAGGAGGTGGCTGCGGATCATGTTGTCCTCAGTGACCCAGAAGACTCCGGACCGAATGCCTCAGCTAACCTACGTTGCATGGCCTCGATCCTGCAAAGCCTGCGGAAGGATCCTCGTATTCTTCGGATCAAGGAGAGGGACCATTACTGGCTGGCCACTCTCCTTGATCCACAGTACAAGGGTAAGGTTGCGGACCTTATCTTGCCGTTGCAGAGGGAGCAGAGGATGAGACATCAGGGAGGCCTTGCAGAAAGGTCTGTGCAACGCGTTCCCAGAGACTGGGAGGTTACAAACTCCTGGTCCTGGACGACGAGTTGCTGAGGCTTCGGTCAGTAGCAGAAGGAGAGGTGGGGAAGGTGGACGTCTGACCGAAGCGTTCAGACAATTTTTTAGTCCGCAGCCCCAAGGTATGATCGGTTCCAGCAACCAATCGCCAGCGTCTGATATACATGGTGCAGGAATACCTAGGGGCAAGGTCAGACTTGGACACCTTTCCCACCGAAAATCCTCTGGCTTACTGGGTCTTGAGGATGGATCACTGGCCAGAGCTTGCACAGTATGCAATTGAGCTACTGGCCTGCATCCAGCGTTCTTTTTCGGAACGCACATTCAGTGCTGCTGGTGGCTTTGTCACCGATCACAGGGTGCGCCTGTCCACCGACTCGGTTGATCGACTGACCTTCATAAAGATGAATCAGTATTGGATCACCACCAGCTACCAGTCACCTGAAGCGGATATAACAGAATAATTTATAATGTCACATCCCTTCAAGACTGCCTATGCTGATGCTGAGTGACTGTCCTGTTGACTGACTATCCTCTTCCTCCTCAATGATCCTGATGATAGCTTGGAAGAACATTTTTGTTTCTGGGTGCCACCACCAGTGGCTAAGGCCCAATTTTTCAGCCCCTGTTTAACAGGGGCTTGTAATTACAATTTTTTATGAAATGCTTTGCAACAGGTCTGATTGCTGTGCTCCAAGTACAGTATCTGTGAGGGGTTGCAGTGTTGTGGCACCAGCACCAGTGCCTAAGGCACAATTTTTCAGCCCCTGTTTAACAGGGGCGTGTAATTACAATTTTTTATGAAATGCTTTGCAACAGGTCTCATTGCTGTGCTCCAAGTACAGTATCTGTGAGGGGTTGCAGTGTTGTGGCACCAGCACCAGTGCCTAAGGAACAATTTTTCAGCCCCTGTTTAACAGGGGCTTGTAATTACAATTTTTTATGCAATGCTTTGCAACAGGTCTCATTGCTGTGCTCCAAGTACAGTATCTGTGAGGGGTTGCAGTGTTGTGGCACCAGCACCAGTGCCTAAGGCACAATTTTTCAGCCCCTGTTTAACAGGGGCGTGTAATTACAATTTTTTATGCAATGCTTTGCAACAGGTTTCATTGCTGTGCTCCAAGTACAGTAACTGTGAGGGGTTGCAGTGTTGTGGCACCAGCACAAGTGCCTAAGGCACAATTTTTCAGCCCCTGTTTAAAAGGGGCGTGTAATTACAATTCTTGATCTAAAATTCACAGCAGGGCCCATTCCTGCGCCCACCTAGAGTAACTGTGAGGGCTTACAGTCTTGTGGCAACACCGTCCACCACCACCACCACCAAAGGCCCAATTTTTCTGCCCCTGTTCAACAGGTGCATGTAATTACAAATCTTGATCTAATAATTCACAGCAGGGCCCATTCCTGCGCCCACCAAGAGTAACTGTGAGGGCTTACAGTCTTGTGGCAACACCGTCCACCACCACCACCAAAGGCCCAATTTTTCTGCCCTGTTCAACAGGTGCATGCAATTACAAATCTTGATCTAATAATTCACAGCAGGGCCCATTCCTGCGGCCACCAAGAGTAACTGTGAGGGCTTACAGTCTTGTAGCAACACAGTCCACCACCACCAACAAAGGCCCAATTTTTCCTGCCACTGTTCAACAGGTGCATTCAATTACAATTCCTGATATAATAATACACAGCAGGGCCCATTCCAGTGCCCACCAAGAGTAACTGTGAGGGCTTACAGTGTTGTGGCTACACCAACATCTAATGGGGCAAATTTCTGCAGAGTATATACGGCAGGCCCTTACTTTCAAACATCCAACTTACAAACGACTCCTACTTGCAAACGGAAGGAGAAAACAGGAAGTGAGAGGAAATCTACCCCTAGGAAGGGAAATTCTCTCCTGTTAGATTTAATTTGGGAAAAAGGTATCTCCTCTCTACTGATGCTTTATCACCAATCCTTGTTTCAATAAAAACCCCACTTTTCCAAAAACATTTGTAATTGGGACGGAAAGTGAGGTGAAATGTTCTGAACAGGTGCACAGACAGCAAAACAAATGTTACAGGGGTGATAACCCTTCCCTATGTTTTCCAAAAAGCTTAAAAATAGATTTACCTGTTCAAAATTACAAACAGATTGTACTTAAGAATAAACCTACAGTCCCTGTCTTGTTTGCACCGCCTGTATACTGCTGTTCAGAGTATATAGGGTTGGAGGTATAGGGTTTTTTTTTGGGTGCGGGGTTCCCCTTAATATCCATACAAGACCCAAAGGGGCTGGTAATGGGCTGGGCTGGGAGGGGGGGGGGGGGTGATGGGGTAGCCATGCCATTTTTCTCAAAGATTTTCATCCATATTGCCAGGACAAGACATGACATTAAAACTGCAAGCAGTTTTAAATGGCTTCTTTTTTTCCTTTACAAATGTCATTTTGTGCAGGGACAGTTCTAAACACGGGAAACACATGCCACTTCACAGGCATACTTTACACACCCCCAGGTACCATATTTAAAGGAATATTTCACTTTTTTTTCACTTTATGCATCATTAAAATGACTGCTCCCGAAAAAACGTCCGTTTTTAAAACTTCTTTTTGCATTGATACATGTCCCCTGGGCAGGACCCGGGTCCCCAAACCTTTTTTATGACAATAACATGCATATTGGCCGTTATAAATAGCACTTTAAATTTTGAACGTTCGCGTCCATTGTAACTAATAGGGTTCTAACGTCCACGCAAACTTTCGGTCCGTTCACAGGTTCTGGTGCGAACCGAACCCAGGGGTGTTCGGCTCATCCCTACTGGTGACACCCTCATCACCTCACACCAGTCATATGATGACACTGTACTGCACTGGTGACACCCTGATCACCCCACACCAGTCATATGATGACGCTGTACTGCACTGGTGACACCCTGATCACTTCCACACCAGTCATATGATGACACTGTACTGCACTGGTGACACCCTGATCACCCCACACCAGTCATATGATAACGCTGTACTGCACTAGTGACACACTGATCACCCCACACCAGTCATATGATGATGCTGTACTGGACTGGTGACCAGTGATGTAAGTAACTGAGTTAAAATAAACTGAGTTACGTAACTCAGTTACTTTAGAGGGTAACTAGTAATCTAACTGATTACTTTTCCCCTCATGGTAACTCAGTTCCCATTACTTTGGCTTAGTTACCCCAATTACATCTACCATCACTAGATGGCAGTAGTGTAATTCCGGTGTCCTGCCAAAAAAGTTCCCCAGCCGGATAAGGACACCCTGTACTGTGCAGGCGCAGCGCTTGCGCAGTACGAAGGACTACGGGGCTTCCGAAAATTGCCGAACCTAAACAGCTCTGAGTGAACTCTACACCGCGCAGGCGCAGTTAACATGTAATTGTACGAGGCGATGCCGCACCCTCATGATGCTCGTGCTACTCTGCAAGGGGCGTCTATCGTGTAACTAAGGGGCGGGTCTAGTATTACTGTAACCAAGGGGCGCATTTATTATTATTGTTATATATCGAGCTCTGCCCATTAATTTAACATTCGCCCTCTTCTGTAGCCATCCGCCCCTTACACGATATAATAATAATAGACCCGCCACTTGCTTACACGCTATAACAGATCTGCCCCTTGGTTAGAGTAATAATAGAGCAGCCCCTTGGTTACACGATATATAACAATAATAAATGCGCCCCTTGGTTACAGTAATACTAGACCCGCTCCTTAGTTACATGTATAGAATATTTAAAAAAAAAAAGTCAGTTACTTTGCTGCGTAACTAATTACTTTTCCAATGTAGTAACTGAGTTACTAACGCAATTACTTTTTGGGAGAAGTAATTTGTAACTTAACTAAATTACTTTTTTAAAGTAAGATGACCAACACTGCTGGTGACACCCTGATCACCCCACATTAGTCATATGATGACGCTGTACTGCACTGGTGACACCCTGATCACCCCACACCAGTCATATGATGACGCTGTACTGCACTGGTGACACCCTGATCACCTCACACCAGTCATATGATGACGCTGTACTGCACTGGTGACACCCTGATCACCTCACACCAGTCATATGATGACGCTGTACTGCACTGGTGACACCCTGATCACCCCACACCAGTCATATGATGACGCTGTCCTGCACTGGTGACACCCTGATCACACCACACCAGTCATATGATGACGCTGTACTGCACTGGTGACACCCTGATCACCGCCACACCAGTCATATGATGACGCTGTACTGGACTGGTGACATCCTGATCACCCCACACCAGTCATATTTTGACACTGTACTGTACTGGTGACACCCTGATCACCCCACACCAGTCATATGATGAAGCTGTACTGGTGACACCCTGATCACCGCCACACCAGTCAGATGATGACACTGTACTGCATTGGTAACACCCTGATCACCCCATACCAGTCATATGATGACGCTGTACTGCACTGGTGACACCCTGATCACCCCACACCAGTCATAAGATGATGCTGTACTGCACTGGTGACACCCTGATCACCTTACACCAGTCATATGATGGCGCTGTACTGGACTGGTGACATCCTGATCACCCCACACCAGTCATATTTTGATACTGTACTGTACTGCTGACACCCTGATCACCCCACACCAGTCATATGATGAAGCTGTACTGGTGACACCCTGATCACCGCCACACCAGTCATATGATGACACTGTACTGCATTGGTAACACCCTGATCACCCCATACCAGTCATATGATGACGCTGTACTGCACTGGTGACACCCTGATCACCCCACACCAGTCATATGATGACACTGTACTGGACTGGTGACACCCTGATCACCCCACAACAGTCATATGATGATGCTCTACTGTACTGGTGAGTACGGTTGTTTTTAAAAGTTTTTGTTGCATTGATACATTTCCCCAGGAGCAAGACCCAGGTCCCCATACACTTGTTATGGCAAAAACTTGAATATAATCATTTAAAATGAGCACTTTTGATTTTTCATGTTCGCGTCCCATAGACTTTAACAGTGTTCGCACAAATTTTTTGCCTGTTCGTGGTGCTCTGGTGCGAACTGAACTGGGGGGTGTTCGGCTCATCCCTATTGGTGACATAATTGCCCAAATCTGGGGATCAGGAGCCATTTCCACCCTTTACTCTCGGCTGGGGTTCTTTGTATCCATATAACAGACGTTCTACATGACTAAATCTGACATGAATTTTACTGCAAAATCAAAGGGGCAAAAATGTCTCCCCCCAAGCAGTAATATATTTCTATCCCCCTTGGTGGGAGTGGAGATACGGCAGAAATACGGCTTCTCACCTTTGTGCAGTATTTGATGTGTGTGATAAAAGGACGTATCTGAAAAACATTTCCCGCACTCATAACAGTACGGTTTGTCCCCTGTGAGATCTTTTTTGCACATTAAGACTAGATTTAAAAAACAAAAACACTTCCCGCACTCAGGACAGGAAAAGCTCTTCTCTGTTGGAAGGACGGCACCGTCCTTCACAGTCTAAGGTTCCTCAGGATAAGAGGAATACGATGGTCCATCTACACTGTGTGGTGCCGGATGGACATTTGAGGTAGCCGGGTTTTCTCCTGGACTATACTGTGTGATGTCCTCATCTTCTACTTTACAGTCTGGAGACAAAGTGAGACAATCCTCTGAGGTTTTCCTCATCTCCCGTCCATCTACTAAAATAGAAATACAAAGATTATTACTAGACATGAGCAGATTGGTTCCCCTAAACCAGGACTCTGCCCACATTGGGCAGATTTGTCTCTGAGGATCTTACAATTCCCACCTCAAGGTAACTATTAAATGGGTCCTCTGATCTCCTACCAGTTCATTTCTTTATTCATGGACCTTAGTCAGAGAGTGAGGAAACAACGAGAACTGTCTTTTATAGGAGTGACAGTGATGAGGGGATTATAGGACGAGTGTCCCCACCCCCTCTATCACTCATTGCCATCTTCCCAACACAAGAAATACTGAAATTCCTTATTTACAGAGGCGGCTCTCTAATTTGGCAAATTTGGTGGTCGCCTAAGGCCTTGCACTTAGAGGGGCCTCACGGCCACCTAATTTGCCTACCATGTGTGTGGGAGGGAATGTCCCCTGTTTGTGTCCCTGGGCTGGACTGGCTGTAGGGAATGCCCAGGGCCGTATGTCCTAACAAGAGCTGCCTTCCCCCAAGCTCCCCTTTCACTCACTGTGTATGGCTGCTTAAACAGACTCCCCCACCCACCACACACTCTGCCAATCAGAGGTTACACCACAACAGGGCCCTGCATCCAATGAGGACGCTGCTGACATCTCCCTCCTCACCCACCACGTGTGCCTGGCTCCCTGTACTGTGTATGCAGCGGGTGCTCAGAGGAGCATGAAGATGGCGGGAGGAGACCAGAGATGACGAGGGGTGGTGTGCCTAGGACTGGACACAGGTGAGCTGTGCCATTGCTGCTCATTATCATAGTGGCTCTGTACAGCATTGTCTATAAATCTCTGTAGAGTGTGTGCTGGGGCAGACTCAATATGTATTAGGACACACCTGAAGTGTGGATATGGGGTGGGCAATTCAACTTACTGCTCTCTCATCTATGAGCTATGTTTGGGCATGAAGAGTTATGTACAGCTTGGGCCCCCCACCACACCATTTACTTGCCACAGTGTTAAAAAAATGTTTGTTCATGCTCCAGCTCATGTTAGGAGTTTCTGCAGGCCAAAGGACTCTCTACTTAGCCCCACATGAAGTAAAGGCAAGTATAAATACAGTGGAAGAGTCATGTCCGCACAGTCTCAGACCATCTCTTGTATCACGTCCACACGGTTTCTGACCATCTCTTGTATCATGTCTGCACAGTCTCTGACCATCTTTTGTATCATGTCTGCACAGTCTCTTACCATCTCTTGTATCATGTCTGCACAGTCTCTGACCATCTCAAGTATCATGTCTGCACAGTCTCTGACCATCTCAAGTATCATGTCTGCACAGTCTCTGACCATCTCAAGTATCATGTCTGCACAGTCTCTGATTATCTCCTGTATCATGTCTGCACAGTCTCTGACCATCTCTTGACATGTCTGCACAGTCTCTGACCATCTCTTGTATCATGTCCACACAGTCTCTGACCATCTCTTGTATCATGTTTGCACAGTCTCTGACCATCTCTTGTATCATGTCCACACAGTCTCTGACCATCTCAAGTATCATGTCTGCACAGTCTCTGACCATCTCAAGTATCATGTCTGCACAGCCTCTGACCATCTCAAGTATCATGTCTGCATAGTCTCTGACCATCTCAAGTATCATGTCTGCACAGTCTATGACTATTTCCTTTATCGTGTCCGCACAGTCTCTGACCATCTCAAGTATCAAGTCCA
Organism: Lithobates sylvaticus; assembly: GCA_028564925.1. Taxonomy (NCBI): domain Eukaryota; kingdom Metazoa; phylum Chordata; class Amphibia; order Anura; family Ranidae; genus Lithobates; species Lithobates sylvaticus. Next base: position 574,050,944 of record CM053028.1, on the reverse strand, counting down.
CACAGTCTCTGACCATCTCTTGTATCATGTCCGCACAGTCATGTAAAGGGGAATGATGTGCACTCGGATATAAGGTGATCTCTGGTCACTAGAGTTCCCAGTTACAAGGAAGTCTGCAGCATTCCCCTTTACATCCCCTTGCACTGTAAGGAGGAATCCTGCAGACTCTGATGTAAGGGGGAACCCTGTGCTGGCTTGGTTATATTACCCTTAACAGTCATAAAAAAAGCACCTGAAAAGTCCTGAGATGTGATACAGTGCTATATCTACAAACTGGGGGTACTGTCTCACCGATACATTCAGTGGTGCTATACCCCACAACTCCTAAACACTGGTGATACAGACACAAAAATTGGGGAAGACCTCAAAGGAGTTCTAAAAGGAGAAAGGGAATAAAGCAACCGCAGTCTCACTCACTGTAAAAAACTATATTGAGTGATAATATCACAAAAATATCAAAGACACAGACTACATGGAAATAAAAGGTTAAGCGACAACGTTGTCACTTAAAAGCACACACTCCTCAGGTCCATTCACACTGTCTGATTAGATAACATAAGTCAGGTAAACATGAAGTAAGAGGCCAGGCGGGGTGGTATTGCAGGGAACCACGGTGGTGTCAGCCTAGGCCAGGCTGTACACAAACAGTGTGGACATCTGCTCACACCATAGACCTTTGGCCTAGTCTGTAACTGCTAATGTAATACTGTGGTAAGTATGACAATCTCCCCTGCCCCTGGACGGGCTGGCAGCATCAATGGTAAGAGGAACTTTGAGGAAATATGGCACTGTGACATTTCTCACAGGGGTCTATCATACCTTTCCCCTATGCCATCGTCACTCTGCAACCAAGAACATAACCAGACACCTGGAAAACTCTCTGTACCTCTTTCACCATTGATGCTGCCAGCCCGTCCAGGGGCAGGGGAGATTGAAAATGTCTCCCCCCCCCCCCCCCGAGCAGTAATATATTTCTATCCCCCTTGGTGGGAGTGGAGATGACCCCACCTATAAGGATATACAGTACATACAAACACAGCACAAGGACGTGTTCACACTATGAGATGTTTCCCGGGGATGCAGTTCCTCTGAGCTCCACAAGATGGTGATCTCACCTCTACCCAGATGGGAAGTCTCTATGGAAGACAGGAAGTGATGTCAGGAACACAGGACATTCCATAGGAAGTAGAGAGAAGACACTGCAGGATTTGGCAGCAGAGGAGGTAATATGTAGATTAACTCCTTCAGGGGGATCAGTTGATGATTAATATATCTTCCTTCCAAAGCTGGTCATACATGGTTCAGTTTTATCATTCAGCCAGCCGGATGAGAGGAAAAAGATGAACCGATTTCCCCATCCACAGATTGGAGGGGGGTGTAGGGTTGCCATCTCATCCCTTTAAAAACCGAACACATATGAATTACACAGGTTCTAAGGATAATTTAATGCAGGTAAGGCACCAAGTGAGTTTAATTACCACCTCAATCAGCCACAGAACCTGTGTAATTAATATGTGTTCGGTTTTTAAAGGGATGAGATGGCAACCCTAGAGTGATGGGGGAATCCTCCCTCTGCACTATTGTATTCTGACAATGGGGGGCGCTCCTCCGCTCTCAGAATACACAGATCAGCGATGAAGCTATTGGCTGCAGCTGCTGATCGAGTGACTTTTATCCGGCAGTGACCACACATGGATGGAAATGTGACCGATCCCTGCTGAACCAGCTGAATTTCCATGTCTCTATGGTCACCATAAGTGACTTCCTCCCCTCCCCCTCATCTCCTTCATTATGTAAGTCATGCTGAGATAATCTCCCATTGGCTGAGCAATATTCTCATTGGTCTCTGAGCTCCTTCTTGCTATTCCTCGTCCTGCCTGTTGTTTCCTTGGATTGATTTTCTGTGTAGTGACCCCGGCTTCATCTCTTGGATGCGCTCGTCTGTTGCTTGTCCTGACCTTTATCCTGATTCCTGGATCTCCTCCTCATCTCTCCTCCATATCCTCTTACACAGCTTTTCTCCACACCTGCAGTGATCCTGGGGGGTGGAAACTTGGCACCAGCACTCAGCGAAATCCATCCCCACCATTAGGAGCTCTGGAGAAAATTGTCTGCTATTTACACTCCGTTCCTCCGCACGTCACCTGATCACATGAGAGCTTACTACACAGATTCCTGACATATTTCTGTATGGTAAAGGTCAAAGTTCACTCTTCAGTTTAGGAGAGGAAGGACACACCCAGGAACAATGATTAGTTTGCATTGGAGCCTCATATAGAGGACCCCTCAAATCTCCCCATCCCAATGTCCCTCCATACAGAGTCTATATGTCCTATGACATCACACTGACCTCACAGCTCCTCCTCCCAATGTCCCTCCATCTGGCTCTTTTTTCTGATGATCTTTGGAAGTGGGCGGACCCTTGGAATCCTCACTTGCAAAGTGGGACTGTTGGTCCTGCATTGTATGTAATGACATTATAATGCCTGCAAAAACTTTTAACCTTTTGTGGTGTGGGGGTCCTTTGTGGGTAAATTATAACTTAGCCTGAAGCGGGGCTTTAATAAATAGAGACCTGCCCAGAGAGATGAGGAGGATACTGAGAAAATTATTATTTTTTACTATTTGTGTTCAGATCTAGAGTTTTCCTCCTGTGAAGTCTGGAGATCATATGACCATCACATTGCCTCCACCTCCCTCCCTGATAGAAGAGAGAGATACAAAGAAGATTCTAGAAGTCACCAGAGAGATGATGGAGGAGAGGTGAGCGGTGCTGGGAATTCTGGGACATTATCCAGTAACAGACAAGGGATGTGTCTGGATGGTGACTGTATCATTGTGTGTGTCAGGTTCCTATAAGGTGTCAGGATGTCACTGTCTATTTCTCCATGGAGGAGTGGGAGTATTTAGAAGGACACAAGGATCTCTACAAGGACGTCATGATGGACAATCAGCCGCCCCTCACATCACCGGGTAAGAGGAGACTTTATTGTAAAGGAGAGAGCAGTACGTTGGGTCCACCTAGATCCCCCATCATCTGATAAACACATAGAAACAATGTATTCAGTCAGTGTGTGTGTTTCCTACAGATGGATCCAGTAATGGGAACCCACCAGAGAGATGTCCTCATTCTCTGTATTCCCGGGATTCCACACAGGAAGGTCACACCATCCCCCACCATCATCAGGTAGATGAGGAACAATCACTGATAGTATCATTAGGATCTGTACATTATCTGCATTGTTACCATTGATGTCATTGTTATTATATATTCAGAGTGGAAACCTGAGAGAGTGTAAAGTTGAGGTTAAAGAAGAGATAAAAGAGGAGGATGATGAGGATGGGGTGATGGAGGAGTTTCTAAAAGAACACAAAGATCTGTACCAGGACACCATGGTGGAGTCATCCAGCTACAGAAACCCACCAGAGAGATGTCCTCATCCTCTGTATTCCCGGGATTCCACACAGGAAGGTCACACCATCCCCCACCATCATCAGGTAGATGAGTGACAATTATTGGTAGTTCTGATTTATACACAGAATGATTGTTACAATGAATGTTTTATTATATTTTCAGAGTGGAAACCTCAGAGATGATAATATTGTTGTTAAAGAAGAGTATAAAGAGGAGGATGAGGAGTATGGAGTGATGGGGGAGTTTTCAGAAGGACACAAGGATATGATGGAGCCACCAAATACCAGGAACCCACCAGAGAGATGTCCCCGTCCTCTGTATTCCCGGGATTCCACACAGGAAGGTCACACCATCCCCCACTGTTACAAGGTTGGTGGGACAGAGCTTATAAAACACAGACTCCTTTAGACAATGTGTGGATTTTTTTATGTGATGTCACAATAATAAAGATTATATTTTACAGATGATATTTTCTCTAATTTTCTTGATTTAGAGTGGAGATCCAATCGATATAGAATTTGAGGTTAAATCAGAAGAAGAAGAGAGGTATGATCAGCAGTCTATGGAAGAGGATGGAATAACGGGGACATTTATAGAGGAGGACACTCCTACAGAGATCAGCACAGGTGGGTCATTAACACTAAATACATTCCTCCACCCATACTGCTCACTGATTGGTCCACAGTAGGGCGGGGACTGGGTGATATCAGCCTGTAATCTCCTGGTCACTTTCCTGAGCTGTGTTCCCCGTCCTGTATTCCTGTATTTCTCTTGGATAATCTTCATTCTCTGTGCTGCAGACTAGAGATGAGCTTCGAGTTCGAGTCGAACTCATGTTCGACTTGAACATTGCATGTTCGCCTGTTCACTGAACAGTGAACAATTTGGGGTGTTCGCTGCAAATTCGAAAAGCCGCGAGCACCCTGTAAAAGTCTATGGGAGGAATCTCAAGTGCTAATTTTAAAGGGTTATATGCAAGTTATTGTCATAAAAAGTGTTTGGGGACCCGGGTCCTGCCCCAGGGGACATGTATCAATGCAATTTTTTTTTTTTTTTAAACGGACGTTTTTTTCAGGAGCAGTGATTTTAATAATGCTTAAAGTGAAACAATAAAAGTGTAATATTCCTTTAAATTTCGTACCTGGGGGGTGTGTATAGTATGCATGTAAAGGGGCGCATGTTTCCCGTGCTTAGAACTGTCCCTGCACAAAGTGTAATTTTTGCAGGAATAAAAGCAATTTAAATCACGCAACTATAATGAATTGTCGGCTCCCATAATACAGGGAACAGTCATTGATAAAAAAAAAAAGCGTGGGGGTCCCCCCAAATTCAATTACCAGGCTTTTCAGGTCTGGTATGGATATTAAGGGGAATCCCGGGTCAAATAAAAAAAAAAAAATGACCCTTCAGGTCTGGCATGGATTCTAAGGGGAACTCCACGCCAAATTTAAAAAAAAAAATGGCGTGGGGTCCACCTCAAAATCAATACCAGACCCTTATCCGAGCACACAACCTGGCAGGCCACAGGAAAAGAGGGGGGGGGGGGGCGAGAGAGCGCCCCCCTTCTCCTGAACCGTACCAGGCCACATGCCCTCAACATTGGGAGGATGCTTTGGGGGTCTGTGACCCCTCAAAGCACCATGTCCCCATGTTGATCAGGAGAATGATCTCTTCCCCACAACCCTGGCCGGTGGTTGTGGGGGTCTGCGGGCAGGGGGGCTTATCAGAATCTGGAAGCCCCATTTAACAAGGGGACCCCCAGATCCCGGCCCCCCCCCTGTTAGAAATGGTAGGGGTACTTCTGTACCCCCTTACCATTTCAGGTAAGAAAGAAAGTGTAAAAAATTGTTAAAAAACACACAGACACCGTTGGGAAAAGTTCTTTATTAAAAATAAAAAAAAAGATTCCAGCGGTGGTAATCCACTCTTGCTATCCAGCGACGGGTGGTCTCTTCTCCGGGGTCCAGCGATGGCTGATCTCTTCTGATGTCCAGCGCTGCGAGTCCTGTCTCCAGGGAGACACTGTGGGAATCCCGTCTGCAGAGGAGGACCGGGCCACTCCATCACCTGACCCCGCCCCCCTCTGATGTAACGGGAACCTGCATTACATCAGAGGGGGAGGGGTCACCCGTACGTCACTGGGGAAACCCAGGCTTTCCCAGTGATGTAAGGGTGACCCCGCCCCCTCTGATGTAACGCAGGTTTCCGTAACATCAGAGGTGGGTGGGGTCACCCGTACGTCACAGGGAAATCCCAGCTTCCCCCTTGCGTTGCGTCAGAGGGGCGGGGTCAGGTGACGGAGTGGCCCGCTCCTCCTCTGCGAAGACGGATTCCCTCAGTGTCTCCATGGAGACAGGATGCGCTGCGATGGACGTCGGAAGAGATCAGCCATCGCTGGACCCCGGAGCAGAGACCACCCGTCACTGGATAGCAAGAGTGGATTACCACCGCTGGAATCTTTTTTTATATTTTTTTTTATTTTTAATAAAGGACTTTTCCCAACGGTCTGTGTGTTTTTTTACAATTTTTTACACTTTCTTTGTGAAATAGTAAGGGTACTTTTGTACCCCCTTACCATTTCAAACAGGGGGGGGGGGCGGGATCTGGGGGTCCCCTTGTTTGGAAAATTATTTTTATTCACAGTTTTTGTTAACAGCAATAAACAACAATAACAGAAACCCACATAAATTCCCCCCTCCCCGTTGTGCAATGTCCCAAGTATAACAGGAATGTAAACACAATCACGTGCCCTCCGAGCTACTCAAATCATTTTACAGTACATGCTCAGGTAAAAAAATAATCACAATCACCTAGTAGCTATACCGCCTGTCTCGTCATTTCAAGCAGTGCATGTTTCTTTCGTGTAATATTTAACCCATTACTCATGCAGTAACTCAGACAGTACCATCCGAAGAGAGCCAGCACTGCCAAACCTTCTCAAATTTTTTGGGGCACCCCCTACTTAAGTAGGTGGCTTTATATAAGGGTAGTGCTCTATTCACTATGCCTTTCCAGAAGGCCAAGGATGGGGCCTCAGGTTTTTTCCAGCATAAAAGGATGGCTTTGTGTGTATAAAATAAGGTGAGAGAGATCATGGTTCTTTGTGCCCTAAGTGGTGCTACTTCCTCCACCAGGCCCAACATACATACTGATATCGTCATGGGGACAGGTAGTAGGATCAGCTCCTGGATAGTCTTTGTGACCCCTGTCCAAAATACCTGTATGGACGGACACTGCCAGAATACATGATCGAAGTCCGCCCCTGTCGCGTTACAACGCCAGCAGGTGGCGCCATTCAAACCATAGATGCTGGCTAGTCTCGCTGGGGTATAATATACCCTGTGAAGTATCTTGAACTGGATGTACCTGTCACGGGCCGATACTAGGACCTGAAAAGGGTGGTTCCACATATCGTCCCAGTCATCTCCTAGGAGATTGGGAACAAGTGAGCTCCATTTCTCTCTACATTTACTGAGTGCCGGAGGCCTGTCTGCAAATAGCTCTTTATAGGTTTCCGATAGCGTCTTCCGCACAGACTCATCACAGAGCAACTGTTCTAAAGGTGAGGATTGCAGTAACACTGCTCCTGTGCCAAACTGTGCAAAAAAAGCATGCCTCAGCTGCAGATAACGGAAAAAGTACCAGTTTGGGAGATCATGTTTATCTTTCAATTGATTAAAGGAAAGCAGCTTCCCCCCCCCTACTATGTTCTTTAATTGTTTGATGCCAACTCTGGCCCATATTACTGGATCTGGGATATCGCTAAAATGGGATAACCTGGAATTGAGCCACAATGGTGTGTCCGGTGACCAGGCCTCCGTGTCTGTGTGCATTAGTACCTTTGCCCTGTCCCACGTGCGAATAGTAACACGCATGGAGCCAGTCAAAGGCGCCGCTGCCTGTGGCCCTCTAAACACTAAATAGTAAAGACTCTCATAGGATCCCACTAGAGCAGCCTCCAGTACTGTCGCTGCATCCCCGTCATCCCTTGTTAACCACCGTCTGGCAAATACCATCTGTCCTGCAATAAAATACTTGAACAAGTCAGGAAGGGCCAGTCCTCCCTGTCCATAGGGTTCCTGTAATGTACGGAGACTCACTCTGGGGTGTCCAGAGCTCCATAGAAACGAGCTAAAGAGGCTGTTTACGCGCCGAAAGAAGGAGCAGGGGACCCACACGGGAGTATTGCGCAAAAAATAGAGGAACACTGGCAGTATCTTCATTCACCCTACCAATTCAGGAGAGTGGAAGATGCTTCCAAGCCTCTAATTGTATTTTTACCTTCGTGATCAGTGGCATTAGGTTAAGTGTCAAGTAGTCTGTGACTTGGGGGGATATACGTATACCCAAATATTTTAATTCCGTAACCCAAGCAATGGGCACCAAAGGTGATGCCCGTGCCTGAGCCCCATCATCAATGGCCATGATATTGGACTTTTCCCAATTCACCCGCAGCCCTGAGAAATTTGCGAATGTGCTTAAGATCTCAAATACTGCCTCCAAGGATGGACCCAGGTCTTCTAAAAAGAGGAGCATATCATCAGCATATAGGGCCGTGCATTCTCGAATGCCGCCTACCTGAAGGGCTTTAACCTCTGTGGATGCTCTCAGAGCAATGGCTATAGGTTCGATGGCCAAGGCAAATAAAGATGGGGAGAGGGGGCAGCCCTGCCGCATTCCCCTCCCCACCGAAAACTGTGCGGAAAATTGAGTGCCTATCTTAATTGCTGCCTTGGGTGAGCTGTATAGGAGGGATATCCACGTAAGGAACATCTCTCCAAACCCCATATGCCGTAATACAGTGGACATGTAATGCCAGTCCACCGAATCGAAGGCTTTAGCCATATCTAAGGAAACAATCACCCTGGCTCCGGGGTTAGCATGGTCGATCTGTAGGTGCGCAAACAGCCTGCGGAGATTTGTATCAGTGGACTTCTGGGGTATGAACCCGGTTTGGTCTAAGTCTACCAGTGTGGTTAGTACCTTTGACAATCTTGTGGCCAATATTTTAGTGAGAATTTTGAGGTCCTGGTTAAGGAGAGCTATAGGTCTGTACGAGGAGCAGGTCAAGGGATCCTTGACCGGTTTCGGCAATAAGACCACCTGAGCCTTCATAAGAGAATCCGGTAGCGTCTTGTGTTCCAAGCAAAAGTGAAACAGTGTCTTAAGTCTTGGCACAAGAGTCTCCAAGTGCGACCTGTACCATTCAATACAAAAACCATCCGGCCCTGGTGATTTGTGTGGAGGAAAGGATCTGATGGCTTTTTTTATTTCCTGTTCAGTGATCTTCCCTTCTAGACTATGTTGATCTGACTCCGACAGTTTTGGTATACATAGGGAATTAAGCAGGGATTCAAGATCCTGTTTGTTATATGTCGGTATAGGCATGTAAAGAGTGCTGTAATAATCTACAAAGGTATCAAGGATGTCACTTGTGTCTGTCAATAGGGTACCCTGAGAGTCAGTGATACAAGGTATACTAGTCTGAACTCGTTGCTCTGCAACCAACATGGCCAAAAGCCTACCATTTTTATCTCCCTGTTCAAAGAGGGACTCTGCCCTCCTCGCCAAGGAAGTGTGGGTCAATTCAGTGAAGTGCAACGTCAGAAGACGGCGCACCTCAAGCAGTTCCCTGTAGGTAACATCTGACTGGTCAGCCGCATGGCCCGCCTCACATGCTCTCTCTTTATCTTGTAGCTCTTGTGATTGGTGGTTAAAGTGTTTGCGTGCTTGTTTGATTGCCGAGATGTATTGACCCCTCATACACGCCTTAAAGGCGTCCCATACTATCGGCAGTGGGGCTGACTGTAGGTTATCTTCCCAGTAATCTGTAAAAGTTGGCGCCACTTGAGAAGAAACCAATTCTACCTCCAACCAACCCGGGCTTAATCGCCACGCGCCCCCTCTAACCTGCAAAGGTATACCAATATGAACCCGTAGGGGGGTATGGTCCGACAGGCCCCCGGCAATGTAATTAGCTCCCCTCACCAGCTGCAACATAGGGGCATTAGCAAACGCTAGATTAATCCTGGATGGGGACTTGTAAGTTTTTAATAAGTGTGAGTAACTTTTGGTGGTGGGATTTTTCCATCTCCACAACTCTGTGAGAGTAGCCGTTGCCGCCCACGCTGCCAGCTCTACAGACGCCCCTCTCCTAGAATTAGAAGAGTCTAGGGCAGTATTCAAAATGGCATTGAAATCCCCTGCTACAATAAGAGGCAAATCATATAGTACCTGAATGTGGAATGGTGGGGGAACATATACATTAACTAGCACCATCCTATGCCCATGAATGTCCGCCACTACAATTGCATAGCGGCCCCCTGGATCCGTGACAACTTGATGAACAGTACAAGGGACTGCCTTGCTGATCAGCACCACCACGCCTCTGGCGTATGTAGAATATGTAGCATGTATCGCACGTTGGATCCAGGAGCGTTTTATGGTGAGAATCCTATTGCCATCTAAATGCGTTTCCTGTAGGAAAACTGTGTGGTTTAAGCGGTTTCAAGTATTGGAATATTAGGGCACGCCGAAATTTATCGTTTAGGCCTCTAACGTTCCAAGACAGTATATCAAATACAATTCCTGCCATCAATAAATGTTAAAGAGTACAGCAATACATGGCATAACCTCATAACAATTGCTACCGACCTATGAGCATTAAAGTTCTGGTTCAGGGAAATCTATAGATCTCAACAAATTATTCATTTCCTCCAATCTATATGGAAGGACAAACCTCTGCCTCCAAAGTTTACCGATTATGAAGCTTGGTGCGGACAAGCCATGGACCAGCGGGGGGGGATATCTATAATCTACATGTCACTTATCTCTTCGAACGCCAAAGAAGCTCATATGGGGGCCTGGGAATCCGACTTTAACTTTCATTGGGAGTTAGGTAAATGGCAAACTGCCTCCTTCTCTTCCTTCAAAAGCATCCTCAATACAGCACTTATGGAAGCCAGCCTTAAGGTACTCATGCGATGGTATTACACCCCATCTAGACTAGCCTCCATCTTCCCAACAGCAGACCCCACGTGCTTTAGAGGATGTAAACATGTGGGCACAATGGCCCACGTATGGTGGGAATGCCCAAGGATACGCCCCTTCTGGCGCCGTATATTCAATTTAATAGATAAACTAGTTGGTAGTCGGATTCCCAGGACCCCAATGATTGGGCTCTTAAATGATCAAATACCATTGCTCTCTAAACCCTCTAGGAGACTGATACACTTTATCTTGCTAGGAGCCAAGCTCACTATTGCTAGGGCTTGGAAAACACCGACAGTTTCGTTCACTGCAGCAAAAAGGAAGATTTCGTGGATAATGTCACAATAAAAGCTATCCAGTATACTACTAAACACCACTGTAAACTTTGATCTGGTTTGGGAACCCTGGGCCCAACACGTAGGGCTCACATTAGTTCCCTCCTCATGACAGAACCTATGACATCTCAGTGTATTAGGCGTTGCTCTCCTCTCTCTTTTTCTCTTCTGCTCACCCTGAGCTTTCCTCCCTTTCCTCTTTTGTTCCCCTTTTCTTTACTCTATTCGTAACTTGCTCAGACTTGTGGTCCACACATTTAAATCCTCAGGAAGACCCTGCATAACTTGTCGTGATCATTGATTTATTCAGTCCTGAGCTTCTAGTAGACTTTCGCTCTCTGCTATGGCCCCAGACTATGCCTCGGCTTGGTCGCTAGACTTCGACTGATGGGTGGGGTTGGGATCTCCCCGTCCGGCACAGCATGTTCCCGTTAGGGGTGCCGGATGGGGGGCTTTCCACCCTAACCCCTTCCTTCCCCTTTTTTTTTCCTAATTTTATGATGCATAGTCTATTTCTGTACTCAGGTCTGCTGGATTTCCTACCAGTTCTCAAGATATATGGTACTTATGTGTCTTCCTTCCACTGTATTCTCTGAACACAGGACCTCATCTCAATTGTTATTGTTATTTTGTTCTACTGTTTCATGTTTATATACCTGCTGCATTTTTCCAAAATAAAAATTTTCGAAAGTAAAGTTCTGGTTCAGAACACAAATCTTACGTAGCCCCGGGCAGATTCTGGAACATTGCACATAGAACAACCCCCCCCCCCCCCCCCCCCCCCCCCAAAGAAAATTGAAATTCCTGCTGCTGTGCAACCCATTTACTGCTGATACACGCAGCGTATTCCTAAAACTAATGAGCACACTTACACTTAAACTAAGCCTGTAGGTTGAGTGAGCAACCCCATACAGGACAAAAAACTCCAGTCGCAGTGCATTGCTGGCTGATGATTGGCCAAGCATGCACTGTGACCCCGCATGCTTGGCCAATCATAGCGCCAGCAGCAAGGAGAGCAATAATTGGCCACAGGCAAGATGCAGGAGTTAGTGTGTGTGTTGTGTGAGTCCAGCACAGCACAGTATAAACCTGCACCTGTATCTACTCTTTTAGTGATGTTCTCCATTAATCCAGCCATCTGCAGGAGTTAGTGTGTGTGTTGTGTGAGTCCAGCGCAGTATACAACCTGCACCTGTATCTGCCCTTCTATTCTGGTGTCATCTAATCCAGCCATTTGCAGGAGTTAGTGTGTGTGTTGTGTGAGTCCAGCACAGTATACAACCTGCACCTGTATCTGCCCTTCTATTCCGGTGTCATCTAATCCAGCCATCTGCAGGAGTTAGTGTGTGTGTTGTGTGAGTCCAGCACAGCACAGTATACAACCTGCACCTGTATCTGCCCTGGTGTCATCTAATCCAGCCATCTGCAGGAGTTATTGTGTGTGTTGTGTGAGTCTAGCACAGCACAGTATACAACCTGCACCTGTATCTGCCCTGGTGTCATTTAATCCAGCCATCTGCAGGAGTTATTGTGTGTGTTGTGTGAGTATAGCACAGCACAGTATACAACCTGCACCTGTATCTGCCATTCTGCGCCCTGGTGTCATCTAATCCAGCCATCTGTAGGAGTTATTGTATGTGTTGTGTGAGTCTAGCACAGCACAGTATACAACCTGCACCTGTATCTGCCCTTCTATTCTGGTGTCATCTAATCCAGCCATCTGCAGGAGTTAGTGTGTGTGTTGTGTGAGTCCAGCGCAGTATACAACCTGCACCTGTATCTGCCCTTCTATTCTGGTGTCATCTAATCCAGCCATTTGCAGGAGTTAGTGTGTGTGTTGTGTGAGTCCAGCACAATATACACTACCCAATTGCTGTTTTTCCCATCTCCCTGCAGGCCATTAAAATGTCTGGAAGGCCAACAAGGAGAGGCAGACAGTCACGAGCCAAGAAAAGAGGGCAAGCAGGCTCTGTGTCTAGAGACAACAGTGCTGGTCGTGGACGCGGTGCATCATCATCAGCATGTGGCCATGGGACACGCTTGCCCTTATTTTCGGCAGCTGGACATGTTGAGCCGCATCATGCCAAAGGCTTGGTAGAGTGGATGACCAAGCCCTCCTCATCCTCTCTCACCCAGGCTCAGGGTAATGGCAAAGCAGCTGCCAACGCATACTCTTCCCTTGTCTCAATGTCATCAGTCACCCCTTCCCTAGACCCACCATGTCCTCCTGAGGAGTCCCCCGAAGTGTTTGACCACAGTTTTGGGTACATGCTCCAGGAGGATGCCCAGTGTTTTGAAGGCTCTGATGATGATACCCAGCTAGAGGAAGGCAGTAGCGTGAGCGCAGAGTAGAGGAGATGCTCAAGGACAACAATCTGGCAGTCATGTTCCACCAGCTGCAGCATACTGCCAGGTTTGCTCCAGTGGTGAAGAGGGAGGGGATGATGAGGTCACTGACACCACGTGGGTGCCTGATCGGAGAGAGGAGGAGGAGGCGGAACATCTCCAATGAGGCATGATGCCCTCCGGGGGCCAGCTTAAGGGCAGCACACCAACTGAATCACACCGCAGAGCTCCACCTGTGCAGGGCGCTGCCTCTGCGCGTTATTACCAACGTTTTTTTGGTGTGGGCCTTTTTTGAGACGAGTGAATCGGATCGCACCACTGCTATTTGCAACATATGTCTCAAGCGTATCTCGCGTGGCCAAAACATCAGCCGCTTGGGCACCACAAGCATGACCAGACATATGTTGACCTGCAATGCAGCTCGTTGGCAAGCGTACCTTAAAGACCCACACCAAAGAACAAAGTGGACCTCTCCTTGCTTCTCATCAGCTGGGATCTCCAACCCCACTATACTTTCAGTCCTCTCTGAAAGCTGCACTGAGAGGAATGAAGGTGTATAATTAGGTGTGTCACAGCCAAGTACTTGCGGGCACTCTGCTAGCAGTACACCGACGTCCGATTGTAGCATGCAAATTTCCCTGCCCCAGCTGCTGGACCGTCGAAAGAAGTTCACTCCCAGCCATCCACATGCCCAGCGGTTGAATGCTAGCTTGGCCAAATTGCTAGCACTTCAACTGCTGCCTTTTCAGTTGGTAGACTCGGCCCCCTTCCGTGAGTTTGTGCAATATGCGGTTCCTCAGTGGCAGGTTCCCAAACGCCACTTTTTCTCACAGAAGGTGATTCCGGCTCTCTACCGGCATGTGGAAGGCAATGTCTTGGCCTCGCTGGACAGGGCGGTCAGTGGTAAGGTGCATATTACCGCTGACTCATGGTCCAGCAGGCATGGACAGGGACGTTACCTATCTTTCACGGCCCATTGGGTCACTCTTTTGGCAGCTGGGAATGATGCAGGACAAGGTGCAGTAGTGTTTGAGGTTGTTCCGCCACCACGCCTCCAAAATGCTACTACTGGTTGTGACACACCTCTCTCCTCCACCCCCCTCCTCTTCTTCTTCCTCCATGGCCTCTTCGAGTGCCCTGTCCTCGGAACCAGCGATGCTCCGTAGGCGTTCAAGGGGCTACGCAAGTACGCAGGCAAAAAGATGCCATGCAGTGCTTGCGCTGTTGTGTTTGGGGGACAGGAGCCACACTGGGGCAGAGGTTCTGTCAGCTCTGCAGGGGCAGGCCGAGAGGTGGTTGACGCCACGCCAGCTTAAGCAGGAATGGTGGTTTGTGACAATGGCACCAACCTCCTCTCTGCCCTGCGACAGGGACAACTGACCCATGTGCCCTGTATGGCTCACATCCTTAACCTGGTGGTGCAGCGGTTCTTGGGCAGGTACCCAGGCTTACAGGATGTCCTGAGGCAGGCCAGGAAAGTCTGTGTGCATTTCCGCCGATCATATAATGCCAGTGCTCGGCTGGCTGAGCTGCAAAAGGAGTTGAACCTGCCCAAGAACCGCCTTATATGTGACGTGCCCACCAGGTGGAACTCAACGTTGGCCATGATGCAGCGACTGCACACGCAGCAGAGGGCCATCAATGAGTACCTGTGCGACTACGGCACCAGGACAGGGTCAGGGGAGCTTGGATTTTTTTCACCACGCCAGTGGAGCATGATCAGGGATGCATGCACTGTCCTGTCACCATTTGAGGAGGCCACGAGGATGGTGAGCAGTGACAGTGCATGCATCAGTGACACTGTACCTCTTGTCCACCCGTTGGATCATACGCTGCGCGGAATAATGGACAGGGCACTTGAAGAGGATGAGGTGGAGGAGGAGGATTGTGTCAGCATGGAGGTGGAGCCTGGCACTCCGCATCAGTAGCAGCAGTCTTTTAGGGATGATTTACAGTCCCAAGAAACCGGTGGACTTGGAGGTGGCTGCGGATCATGTCATCCTTAGTGACCCAGAAGACTCCGGACCGAATGCCTCAGCTAATCTACGTTGCATGGCCTCCCTGATCCTGAAAGCCTGCGGAAGGATCCTCGTATTCTTTGGATCAAGGAGAGGGACCATTACTGGCTGGCCACTCTCCTTGATCCACAGTACAAGGGTAAGGTTGCGGACCTTATCTTGCCGTCGCAGAGGGAGCAGAGGATGAGACATCTCCGGGAGGCCTTGCAGAAAGGTCTGTGCAAACGCGTTTCCAGAGACTGGGAGGTTACAAACTCCTGGTCCTGGACGATGAGCTGCTGAGACTTAGGTCAGTAGCAGAAGGAGCGGTGGGGAAGGTGGACGTCTGACCGATGCGTTCAGACAATTTTTTAGTCCGCAGCCCCAAGGTATGATCGGTTCCAGCAACCATCGCCAGCGTCTGATATACATGGTGCAGGAATACCTAGGGGCAAGGTCAGACTTGGACACCTTTCCCACCAAAAATACTCTGGCTTACTGGGTCTTGAGGATGGATCACTGGCCAGAGCTTGCACAGTATGCAATTGAGCTACTGGCCTGTCCTGCATCCAGCATTCTTTCGGAACGCACATTCAGTGCTGCTGGAGGCTTTGTCACCGATCACAGGGTGCACCTGTCCACCGACTCGGTTGATTGACTGACCTTCATAAAGATGAATCAGTCTTGGATCACCACCAGCTACCAGGCACCTGAAGCTGATATAACAGAATAATTTATTTTGAAATGTCACATCCCTTCAAGACTGCCTATGCTGATGCTTAGTGACTGTCCTGTTTTGTTGACTGACTATCCTCTTCCTCAATGATCCTGATGATAGCTTGGAAGAACATTTTTGTTTCTGGGTGCCACCACCAGTGGCTAAGGCCCAATTTTTCAGCCCCTGTTTAACAGGGGCGTGTAATTAAATTTTTTTTATGCAATGCTTTGCAACAGGTCTCATTGTTGTGCTCCAAGTACAGTATCTGTGAGGGGTTGCAGTGTTGTGGCACCAGTGCCTAAGGCCCAATTTTTTCAGCCCCTGTTTAACAGGGGCGTGTAATTACAAATCTTGATCTAATAATTCACAGCAGGGCCCATTCCTGCGCCCACCAAGAGTAACTGTGAGGGCTTACAGTTTTGTGGCAACACCGCCCACCACCACCACCAAAGGCCCAATTTTTCTGCCCCTGTTCAACAGGGGCATGCAATTACAATTCTTGATCTAATAATTCACAGCAGGGCCCATTCCTGCGCCCACCAAGAGTAACTGTGAGGGCTTACAGTGTTGTGGCAACACCAACATCTAATGGGGCAAATTTCTGCAGAGTATATACGGCAGGCCCCTACTTTCAAACATCCAATTTACAAATGACTCCTACTTGCAAACAGAACGAGAAAACAGGAAGTGAGAGGAAATCTACCCCTAGGAAGAGAAATTCTATCCTGTTAGATTTCATTTGGGAAAAAGGTGTCTCCTCTCTACTGATTGCTTTATCACCAATCCTTGTTTCAATAAAAAAAAAACACTTTTCCAAAAACATTTGTCATTGGGATTGAGGTGAAATGTTCTGAACAGGTGCACAGACAGCAAAACAAATGTTACAGGGGTGATAACCCTTCCCTATGTTCTCCAAAAAGCTTAAAAATAGATTTTTTGGCTAGGAGCTACACTTAAAAATGTACCTGTTCAAAATTACAAACAGATTCTACTTAAGAACAAACCTACAGTCCCCGTCTTGTTTGCACCGCCTGTATACTGCTGTTCAGAGTATATAGGGTTTTAGGTATAGGGTTTTATTTTGGGTGCGGGGTTCCCCTTAATATCCATACAAGACCCAAAGGGGCTGGTAATGGCCTGGGGTGGGGTGGGGGGTTGGGTGATGGGGTAGCCATGCCATTTTTTATCAAAGATTTTCATCCATATTGCCAGGACCAGACATGACATTAAAGCCGCAAGCAGTTTTAAATGGCTTTTTTTCCTTTACAAATGTCATTTTGTGCAGGGACAGTTCTAAACACGGGAAACACATGCCACTTCACAGGCATACTTTAGACACCCCCAGGTACCATATTTAAAGGAATATTTCACTTTTTTTTTTTCACTTTATGCATCATAAAAATTACTGCTCCTGAAAAAATGTCCGTTTTTAAAACTTCTCTTTGCATTGATACATGTCCCCTGGGGCAGGACCCGGGTCCCCAAACCTTTTTTAGGACAATGACATGCATATTGGCCGTTATAATTAGCACTTTAGATTTCAAACGTTCGCGTCCATTGTAACTAATAGGGTTCTAACGTTCGCGCAAACTTTCGGTCCGTTTGCAGGTTCTGGCGCGAACCGAACCCGGGGGTGTTCGGCTCATCTCTATTCATGACTAAATAGTGGACTAAATAAGCAGAGGCGGCTCTAGGCTTTGTGGGGCTTAAGGCAAATCTTTGACATAAGGCCCCACTTGCGCCCATTATGTGAAAAATAATTCAAGCGATAACAATTAACTGTATTGGGCCCCTTTCATACTTGTGCGACTTTTCCTGCGACTTTGGACATCGGAGTCAATGACATGACAAGTCGTACCCCATGATTCTCAATGATAACCATTTATATCTGTGCAACTTAGTCCCTGTACTACTTTGGTCCGACTTTGATACGAGTTGAGGTCCATAGTCCTCAAGTTTACACAGGCATTCCCTGAAATTGCGGCAAAATCGCGTCTGCAAAATTGTGCAACTTTAAAATTGCGGCAGTGTGAAGGGGCCTAAATTGCATATATTAGGAACATTAAATCCTTTGAACTATAAATTCACAGTTTCTAGATTTTTCTCTAACCAATTCTTCTTCAATCAAAGATCATTAAACATAGGGTATGTATGTGTACATATTACACGCACATAAATATAGATAAAATGTGTGCAGGTGCAGCTAGCAACAAAAGTCAACAAAAAAAATTTCTCCATTTACATGAAGGTCAGGGCAATATAACCCAGCCAGCACAGAGTTCCACCTTACATCAGAGTCTGCAGGATTCCTCCTTACAGTGCAAGGGGACCTTTTTCCAATGGGAACTATGATGTGGGGGGGGGGGGGGGCTCTAGTGACTACAGACCACCTTCCACAGAGTTAATGCACTAAGATAAGGGGGGTTACTAATATAAGGGGGACCTCTATATCAGTGTTACCTTACCTTAAATTATTCACTCCCCCTTACATCACTGATCCCCCTCAGACTGTCCTTGCAGGGAAGTCACTGATCTCCTCTCAGGTGCACCATGCAGGGCTCAGTCAGAGTGTCCTCTCTTGGCTCCAGCTTGGTGGCTCTGGTATCATCCTATATTCTCCACTCCACAGTTCAAACACATCTGACTCCTCCCGTGAGCCCTGTCCGGGCAGTGCTCCTGCTCTTGACTCCTCTGTAGACTTCCCATCCAGAGACTACATACATGATACAGGAGATGGTCAGAGACTGTGCAGACATGATACAAGAGATGGTTAGAGACTGGGCAGACATGATACAGGAGATGGACAGAGACCATTAATAAATCACCGGGCTTGCATCCAAGGGTACTTAGGGAACTCAGTCAAGTAATTGCCAGACCATTGTTCCAATATTTAAAAAGGGCCCAAAATACATTCCTAGGAATTACAGACCAGTTATCCTAACATCAATAGTATGTAAACTCTTGGAGGGGACAATAAGGGACTATATACAAGATTTTAGTAACGAGAACAGTATCATTAGCATTAATCAGCATGGATTCATGAAAAATCGTTCTAGCCAAACCAATCTATTAACCTTCTATGAGGAGGTGAGTTGCCATCTAGACAAAGGAAGGCCGGTAGACATGGCATATCTGGATTTTGCAAAAGCATTTGACACAGTTCCCCATAAACGTTTACTGTACAAAGTAAGGTCCGTTGGTACGGACCATAGGGTAAGTACATGGATTGAAAACTGGCTACAAGGGCGAGTTCAGAGGGTTGTGATAAATGGGGAGTACTCGGAATGGTCAGGGGTGGGTAGTGGGGTCCCCCAGGGTTCTGTGCTGGGACCAATCCTATTTAATTTGTTCATAAATGACCTGGTGGATGGGGTAAACAGTTCAATCTCTGTATTTTCAGATGATACTAAGCTAAGCAGGGCAATAACTTCTCTGCAAGATGTAGCAACCTTGCAAAAAGATCTGAACAAATGAATGAGGTGGGCAACTACATGAAAAATTAGGTTTAATATAGGAAAATAATGCATTTGGATGGCAAAAATATGAATGCAATCTATACACTGGGGGGGGGGGGGGGGGGGGGGGGGGGGGGGGGGGGGGGGGGGAACTTCTGGGGGAATCTAGGCTGGAAAAGGACCTAGGGGTCCTAGTAGATGATAGGCTCAGTAATGGCATGCAATGTCAAGCTGCTGCTAACAAAGCAAACAGAATATTGGCGTGCATTAAAAAGGGGATCAACTCCAGAGATAAAACAATATAGAAATTGGGAGCCTAGTCCCCCAACCAGGCTACCATGGAAATAAGGGGGCAGTTTGGACTATTGCAGTACAGTAAAAGCAATACAATGAATAATATAGCATATATATATATATATATAAAGGTTACAGATGATTTTATTGATGCCAAAGAACAAATCATCATTTACATATAAGAACAAAATAGCGATACACGGTATGTCACCAGTGAGTAGTCACAATAAAACAATTGATCACAGATGTCATTTTCCTCGACTAGTTTCGCGGACATTTACCGCTTCAACGGGAGGTTATCTGTGATTAGATCAAAAAAACAATATGGTGATCGAAATCTTTTAAGGATAAAAACGGGGAAAGAGCAAAACTGCTTACCCATGCTCCAGCAGGTCTCAAGCTCATAGTGCTACCACCTAAAAGATTCTTTTTTTTAAATTATTATTATACACGGTTTATATAGCGCCAACAGTTTACGCAGTGCTTTACAATGTATAGGGGGACAACACAATTACAGTACAGTTCAATACAAAAGGTACAGGAGGGCCCGGCTCATAGAGCTTACATTCTAAAGAGAGGGGGGGTGGTACAAAAGGTAATAGCTGCAGAGAATGATTTGATGGGGGTGGCTCTGGGACAATTGTTGTTAGGTGTTTTGTGGGATAGGCTTCCCTGAATAAATGAGTTTTCAGGGAACTCCTAAAGGTGGACAGGGTAGGATGCATGACGTCACAGGGCCAGGGCTCCCGCACAGCGTACGCGAAAGGTAATCGATCGCACACATGCGCACTGGCCCCGCGATGTCACGCACATGACGCCGCAAGGTCAGAGCTCCCGCATAGCGCACGTGCAAGGTGATCATGCGCACTGGCCCTGAGGCCGAGGGGACGGAGTCCCTGCCAGGGCCAGTGCAAGGGGAGGAGATCGCCCCAAGGGCGGAGGGACACAGATGGAGCAATCCGAGCCAACGCCCGTCATGGAGGGGGAAGGAAGGGAAAGCAGAAAGCTCATTTATACTTGTAAAGGGGGGATTATTAACAGTAAAGATTATTTAGCACAAAATAAAATTATTGTATACCAAAGAATGAATGTAGATAATATTAGTAATTAGGATAAACATCCCATGAAGCCAATGCAAACTACAAATTTGAGAGAGGTCCAGGGTACAACAGGGCAAACAACTAAAGACCATGATGAGGTACATCATGGTCAGGGGGGTAGGCGGGTAGCCTATAATAAAATAGTAAAATTTGTCTGGCACGACCAGTGGACGTCTGGGATGAATAGTTGCATGAAGGCTAACAACAACAAAAAATTAAACTAGTAAAATGAGAATAATTATGTGTATATCACTTGATTTCTGGATGATGGTACAAGTTCCTATATTCTTGTTTTTGTTTTCTACTATAAGAGGCCACACTCAATTTTTAATTTCCAGAGATAAAACGATAATTCTCCCGCTCTACAAGACTCTGGTTCGACCGTACCTGGAGTATGCTGTCCAATTCTGGGCACCAGTCCTCAGGAAGGATGTACTGGAAATGGAGCGACTACTAAGAACGGCAACAAAGCCAATAAAGGGTCTGGAGGATATTAGTTATGAGGAAAGGTTGTGAGCACTGAACTTATTCTCTCTGGAGAAGAGACGCTTGAGAGGGGATATGATTTCAATTTATAAATACCATACTGGTGACCCCACAATAGGGATAAAACTTTTTCACAGAAGGGGGTATGTTGGGCAGTGTGTTTAAGCAGCCGTACACAGTGAGTGAAAGGGGAACTCGGGGGAATGCAGCTCTTGTTAGGATATGCGGCCCCGGCGTTCCCTACAGCCAGTCCAGCCTGGGGACACCAACCAGGAGACATCCCCCCCACACACATGGTAGACAAATTAGGGGGGCACAAGGTCCCTGTAAGCTCAAGGCCTTAGGCGACCGCCTAATTTGAGAGCCACCTCTGCAAATAAGGAAGTGCAGGACTTCTTGTGTTGGGAAGATGGCAATGAGTGATAGAGGGGGTGGGGACACTCGTCCTATAATCCCCTCATCACTGTCACTCCTATAAAAGACAGTTCTCGTTGTTTCCTCACTCTCTGACTAAGGTCCATGAATAAAGAAATGAACTGGTAGGAGATCAGAGGACCCATTTACTAGTTACCTTGAGGGGGGAATTGTAAGATCCTCAGAGACAAAGCTGCCTGATGTGGGCGGAGTCCTGGTTTAGGGGAACCAATCTGCTCATGTCTAGTAATAATCTTTGTATTTCTATTTTAGTAGATGGACGGGAGATGAGGAAAACCTCAGAGGATTGTCTCACTTTGTCTCCAGACTGTAAAGTAGAAGATGAGGACATCACACAGTATAGTCCAGGAGAAAACCCGACTACCTCAAATGTCCATCCGGCACCACACAGTGTAGATGGACCATCGTATTCCTCTTATCCTGAGGAACCTCAGACTGTGAGGGACGGTGCCGTCCTTCCAACAGAGAAGAGGTTTTCCTGTACTGAGTGCGGGAAGTGTTTTCGTTTTAAGTATGGTTTTAATCGGCACAAAAGATCTCACACAGGAGAGAAGCCGTATTCCTGTCCTGAGTGTGGGAAATGTTTTGTACAAAAATCATATCTTGCCACACATCTAAGGACTCACACAGGGGAAAAACCGTACTCCTGTTCTGAGTGCGGGAAGTGTTTTTCAAACAATTCCACTTATCACACACATCAAAGAATGCACAAAAGTGAGAAGCTGCATTCCTGTCCTGAGTGCGGGAAATGTTTTGCAGTAAAAGGACAACTTGTCACACATCAGAGATCTCACACTGGGGAAAAGCCTTATTCTTGTTTTGAGTGTGGGAAATGTTTTTCAGGTAAATCTGGCCTTTCCAGCCATCAGAAAAATCACATGGGGAAAAAGCTGCATTCCTGTTCTGAGTGTGGGAAATGTTTTGTAGAAAAATCAACCCTTGTAATACATCAAAGGTCTCACACAGGGGAAAAGCCGTATTCCTGTCCTGAGTGCGAAAAATGTTTTTCACAGAAGATCCATCTTTATAAACATCAGCGATCTCACACAGGGGAGAAGCCATATTCCTGTCCTGAGTGTGGGAAGTGTTTTTCAGAAAAGTCTAGTCTTTCCATACATCAGAGATCTCATACGGGGGAGAAGCCGTATTCCTGTCCTGAGTGTGGGAAATGTTTTTCAGAGAAGTCCTATCTTTACAAACATCAGAGATCTCACACGGGGGAGAAGCCACTATCCTGTCCTGAGTGCGGGAAATGTTTTTTACAGAAGTCTGATCTTAACAGACATCAGAGATCTCACACGGGAGAGAAGCCACATTCCTGTCCTGAGTGCGGGAAATGTTTTTCACAGAAGTCTGATCTTAACAGACATCAGAGATCTCACACGGGGGAGAAGCCACTTTCCTGTCCTGAGTGCGGGAAATGTTTTTCACAGAAGTCTGATCTTAACAGACATCAGAGATCTCACACAGGGGAGAAGCCATATGCCTGCCCTGAGTGTGGGAAATATTTTTCACAGAAGTCCCATCTTTGCAAACATCAGAGATCTCACACGGGGAGAAGCCCCCTTCCTGTCCTGAGTGAGGGAATTGTTCCTCACTGAAGTCCTGTCTTCCTGTACATCAGGGATCCCACACAACCCTCAAGGTGTATTAGTGCCTTGAGTGCGGGAAATGTCTTCTATATGAATGTTGTGAGTAAAAGGAAATTATCGCCCTAAACTCAAATAGTGAAAATAAAAAAGGGTGTAACCAAAGCAGCTACATATAAATGTGACAAAAATTTTATAAACAATGTGAATAAGAATGTAGCGCTAAACATGAGTGAGCATAAAACTAATAAATGATGCCCAAATAAGTGACTAGAATCATAAAAATATATATCGGGATTGATCCCAATATAGAAGTAAACACAAAAGTCCAATGTGCATGAACAAAATACAAAATCAATCAATATCAGTGTCCCAGTGAAATATAATGATGATGATATCAAAAAGACACGGAAATGACTCGAACTTGATCCTCTTTCCAAACACTTTTTGATGAATATAGAAAAGGATGTGTGCTTACCAGAGCAAGTGGACCCCCTGTCAGCGACAGGGAGTCAAACAAGCATGTAGAATCCGAAAGCCGGCAGGTTGGACATCTCTGGAATGGACTGATGAGATCCGTGGAACTTTCACTGAGAGGTGCGGACGTCCAAACCTTGGAGGAACCCGAATGGAAGATGGAACACGACCTCAAAGCAGGGACCACGGATTCCAGGTGGTTAATCCAACCAATAACCGGAGCATGAGGCTGATGTCAAAACACCACTTTTTGATATGATGAAAGCTCTCAAGTAGTGTTTCTCAAGTGTTTCAAAAACATGTGGAGGGAAGAAAGAAAGGGGAGAGGGACTCCAATAGTGCAGACGCGTTTCGTCCTGAGTAGACTTCAACTAGAGATGCCCCAGTTGAAGTCTACTCAGGACGAAACGCGAAGGGCGAGGATCTACCTATTCCCACACTGCTTTTAATTTTAATCGTGATCACTTTTATTCCTTTTTTAAATATTTTTTGTAATGGTGGTTTTTGTTCAATAAAACCTTCCATGCTGATCTGCACTATTGGAGTCCCTCTCCCCTTTCTTTCTTCCCTCCACATGTTTTTGAAACACTTGAGAAACACTACTTGAGAGCTTTCATCATATCAAAAAGTGGTGTTGACATCAGCCTCATGCTCCGGTTATTGGTTGGATTAACCACCTGGAATCCGTGGTCCCTGCTTTGAGGTCGTGTTCCATCTTCCATTCGGGTTCTCCAAGGTTTGGACGTCCGCACCTCTCAGTGAAAGTTCCACGGATCTCATCAGTCCATTCCAGAAATGTCCAACCTGCCGGCTTTCGGATTCTACATGCTTGTTTGACTCCCTGTCGCTGACAGGGGGTCCACTTGCTCTGGTAAGCACACATCCTTTTCTATATTCATCAAAATGTGTTTGGAAAGAGGATCAAGTTCGAGTCATTTCCGTGTCTTTTTGATATCATCATCATTATATTTCACTGGGACACTGATATTGATTGATTTTGTATTTTGTTCATGCACATTGGACTTTTGTGTTTACTTCTATATTGGGATCAATCCCGATATATATTTTTATGATTCTAGTCACTTATTTGGGCATCATTTATTCATTTTATGCTCACTCATGTTTAGCGCTACATTCTTATTAACATTCTATATGAATGTTGCTGGACATCACAGCTCTCATGTGGGGAAGAAGCACACCCTGATATACACCTCAGATATACTCCATGGCTGATCTTCATCATGTAAGAAACAGTTCATAAGGAGATAAGAGATCAGTAGAAAAATAAAAATGTCATAACCTTTCATTGAGTATGTTTAGCGGTGTAAGCTTTCACAAACGCATAGAGGTCTGTTTTGAACAATTTATTGGATAAAGGTGACAATCACTTTTCCAGCCATGACCAGTAATGTTTGTATTTTGTTTAATACAGTGATTAAGATAAGTATCACAGGAATTATCCCCATCTAGTGGTTGAAATCCTTATTTTTCATTTTAACCACTTGCTGACCAGCCACCGTATAATTATTCATTATACGGCGGCAGGTTGGCTCCCCTGCGCAAATCCGTTTTAAGGGGTATGGGGGGGCATGCAACTGCCGCGTGATGTAGGAGCCCATGCACGTGCCCAGCGGTCACGATGTCCGTGGGCCCCCCGCGATCGCTCCTGACAGAGACAGAACAGAGATTTGTCAATGTAAACAAACAGATCCTGGTTTTGTCAGGGGAGTAGAGACAGATCTGCTGTTCCTAGTAGCTAGGACAGTAACAGATATGGAAAGGGGAAATTCAACGCTGAGAGTTTAAATAAAAAATAATATATTAAAGCGGTGTTGCGGCCGAAATTATACTTTTTAAATAAAAATACCCCTATAATACACAAGCCTAATGTATTCTAGTAAAGTTAGTCTGTAAACTAAGGTCCGTTTTGTTAGTTTATAGCAGTAGTTTGTTATTTTATAAACTTCCAGCAGGCCGTGGCCATCGTAAGTGTGGGCATCTGAAGCCAGACTGTATTTCTTCCTGGATCTCATCCTTGCAGATCTCGCACATGCTCAGTGCAGCACAAGCAGTGTAATAGGTTTCAGGTCAAGTTTCCATAGCAACAGCAGTGTCAGAGGAAGTTGCCGCCCCTTCCCAGGAGGCATTGCAAACAGGACATGATGCGATGGGCCACGGCCAGGGAGGAGGAAGTGAAAAATGAATACAGCCAGGGCTGGACTTACCATTGGGCTTGACTGGGCTCAAGCCCATGGGCCCCGCCCAATAGGGGGCCCCACCAAGATACATAGCCGAGTGTACTCGGCTCGGCTCCGCTTACAGTCACGCCCATCTCGGCGGCTCTCGGGTCCTCTCGCAGTCCCGAGCGGAGCCGAGAGTAGCCGAGTGTACTCGGCTCACAGTCACGCCCAGTCCCTGTGTTATGTCCATCATAGGGCGGGACTGTGAGTCGAGTACACTCGGCTACTCTCGGCTCCTCTCGGGACTGCGAGAGGACCCGAGAGCCGCCGAGATACACAGGACTCTGTATCTAGGCGGCGCCATTTTTAAACTTCAAGACTGCAATGACAAGGCTACACTGATAAGGCTGCAAATGACACTGGACAAGGCTGGAGATGGATGGGCAAGGCTGCAGATGGACACTGATAAGGCTGCATCGATGGGCATTTAAAAGTTTAGCCCTCCTAAAGGTTTTTTTTCATTAAAATTCCCTCCTAAACTTGGGGTGCGTGTTATACGCCGGCGCCTGTTATACGCCGATAAATACGGTAAAGTATAGAAGGTAGGGCCCGAAAGTGACTCAAGCCCAGGGGCCCCCACCACCCTAAGTCCTGCCCTGAATACAGCACATATACAGTAGGTGCTGAGAAAAAAAATTTAAAAATATCCAATTCGTTTACAGTGCACACTTTGGTGAGGAATGCTGAAGAGTTGTAAAAGTGGGTGGAACTCCACTTTAAGTACATTACAGACTCAGCTTAATTATAACTGGGGTTCCTAAAGCCTTAATAGAATGCATACAGAGAAAATTAAACCAGAGAGGTTTAAAAAGGGGCTTCAAATGGAACACACACTGCGGAATAGGTACAAAGTTTTATCGATACAAAAATCTGAAATATAAGCTGAATTTGTTTCTAACATTTAGACTCTATATTCACCTACAATCGCATATGCGATTATCTCTGGATAGCATATATTAGCTCTTCCAATGTAGCTAAGTATCATAGTGGTTGTTTCCTCGGATCAATATCCCCACGTCCAATGTTTGACACCGCTGTGTGTCATAGAATTCAAGGGATCCTTGAACGAAATATTTCATGCAATTTGGTGCTACTGGATGCCTTATCTTAGGCTTTGAACTATCAGCCACTCCCGTGTGTATGTGGAGTGACTGTGAGTGTGCTGATGAACCCGGGCTGTTTTTTTAACCAGTTCCCGACCGGCGCACGACGATGTACGTCGGCAGAATGGCACGGACAGGCATAAGGGCGTACAGGTACGTCCCTTGAAGAATGCCGCTGTGCCATCGCGTGTGCGCCACCAGCGCACAACGGTCGGGACCCCCGTGAGTCCGGTCGCGGGTTCCGTGGACTCGATTGCCCCAGATCCCGCCCCCCCCCCCATGTGAGGAGGAAGTTTTTGACAATTTCTATATTAACCACTTCCTGACTGGCGCACACAGATGTACATCGGCAGAATGGCACGGACAGGCAAATGGGCGTACAGGTACATCTCACGGGGAGGAAGAACAGGCAGATGCGGAAGTAAAAACAGCATCTCCCCGTTCTGCCTAGCAACAAGTGACACTGATCTCTGCTCCCTGTGATTGGAGCAGAGATCAGTGTTCACTAACACACAGCCACGCCCCCACAGTTAGTAACACGCCCCTAGGAACACTTAACCCCTACACTTCCACCCCCCCGGTAAACCCCTTCACTGCCAGTGTCAGTTACACATGAACCAGTGCATTTAAATAGCACTGATTGCTGTATAAATGACAATGGTCCCAAAAATGTGTCAAAAATGTCTGATGTGTCCACCATAATATTGCAGTCACAATAAAAATCGCTGATCGCCGCCATTACTAGTAAAAAAAAAAATATTAATAAAAATGCTATAAAACTATCCCCTATTTTGTAAACGCTATAACTTTTGCGCAAACCAATCAATAATCGCTTATTGTGATTTTTTTTTTTACCAAAAATATGTAGAAAAATACGTATCGGCCTAAACTGAGGAAAAAAAACGTTTTTTTATATATTTTTTGGGGATATTTATTATAGCAAAAAGTAAAAAATTAGTTTTTTTTTCAAAATTGTTGCTGTTTTTTTGTTTATAGCTCAAAAAATAAAAACCGCAGAGGCGATCAAATACCACGGAAAAAAAGAAAGTAAATTTAGTTTGGGAGCCACGTGGCACGACCCCGCAATTGTCAGTTAAAGCGACGCAGTGCCGAATCGCAAAAAGTGGTCTGGTCTTAAGCCAGCAAAATGGTTCGGTCTGAAAGTGGTTAATCATGACAACGTTGTCATTAAGTTTTAATCATTCTATTGGTGAAGGTTCTGATTAATTGTTCTGGCTATTTTTCCATATGATATGTTTATATTTCAGATTTTTGTCTCAATAAAACGTTGTACCTATTCCGCAGTGTGTGTTCCATTTGAATCCTAGTAGCTAGGAACAGGGACCGGTCTCCTCCCTCAGTTAGTCCCATCTGCCCCACAGTTAGAAACACTCCCTAGTGAGCACATTTAACCCCTTGATCGCCCCCTAGTGTTAACCCCTTCCCTGCCAGTATCATTTACACAGTAATCAGTGCGTTTTTATAGCACTGATCACTGTATAAATGTCAATGGTCCCAAAAAAGTGTCTGATCTGTCGCAGTCCCACTAAAAATCGCAGATCGTCACCATTACTAGTAAAAAAAAAAAAATAATAATAAAAATGCCATAAATCTATCCCCTATTTTGTAGATGCTAAAACTTTTGCGCAAATTGCAATTTTTTTTTACAAAAAATATAAAGAAGAATACATATTGGCCTCAATTGATGAAGACATTTGGTAAAAGAGGAAAAAGGAAAAGTGGGACTTTAAATGAGGCAAGCTGTTGTAGAAAATATTGAATAAAGAACATCTAACCATGACTGAACTGTCATAATGATATGTAATATTTCATAACATAATAAAGCATAATGTACTAGATCAACAATTAGCAATATATAGTATTGTTATAAAGAATCAATGTTTTAAACATAATATTAATAATAAAATATTTAATAAATGTTTAACAGACATGATTGGTACAATAATACAGCACAAATAATGCCAGACATCATGTAGACATGATTAGCAAAGTAAACCCACATAGTTTAGGCAAGCTTGTCTTGGCACCCTATGTTGGAAACTTGATGCGTTTCATGGCATACAGCCACTCATCAGAAGTTTGATGCATAGTTATAGTGGAAGGATTAATGGATAATAAATCTATTAATATATAGTACCCTCTAAGGGGGAGAAAAACATCACGTAAACCAAGCCAGTTCTCAATTACTCACACAGCAGCCCTTAGGCTGAAACCAGGGGAAGTGAGAGGTGGTCCTGGATAAGCTGTCCTCCATGAGTCCCACATCTGTTTCCCACTCTGTTTTAGCTACGTGGATGACTACATTTGCCTTTTGTAGTCGAAGGGTGTAATAGATGTTGGATATAAGTTTGGTTGGGTCTGATCCTAAGATGGTATTGAGGACAGGAGGGGTACTCAGATTAATCGTATTGTTTGTGAACTGCGCTTGTATAGCATGTCTAAGTTGAAGACAAAATATCGATTGCAAGGCCCTCTACCATCAGGAGGGGTTTTCCTTTGTGAGGCGACAGCGGCACTTCATTTGGTGGGACAGACTTGAGAATCCACTAAGCACCAAAAGTGGTGAGTCCACACGTAATGCATACACAATGACGTAAATTTGTTTTTCTTTGGTTTTGTACTATTGTTATCATATGTCTAAATAATATCTTTTCTAATTGAACAGAAGCTCCTGAAGAAGCGATTGATTAATCGCGAAACATGTTATCAATGGGATAAGTGAATACCCCATTGTGTTAGGCCACACTCCAGTGGAAGTTTCTCTGAACCAATCAATTTCAATAATACTCCACAGGTCGAGATAAGGGGGGTTCTTTTTATCCTTTGCTATGAAACGTCATCCTTTTTAGTGGCTCTCTCTTTCCCAGTATAGGGATTACATATACATGCACAAAAATAATTAAAGACCAACACAATACTGTTTGTTAAAGCACTTTATATGTAATAATAGGTCTTTCTTCTTTTTTTTAATATGTTAAAAAATGTTTTTTGATGGAAAAATTAATAAAGAATAAATAAAAAAAAAATAATAATACTCCACAGGAAGTACACATAAGTGGCATTTCTTTTGTTTCGGGGTGTATCTCTGAGTCCCTTTTTCTTGTTTTTGTATTGTCTATCTATAATTGTCATTGTGTAGTTGTATTTACCATTTGTGAACTATTAATACATTTTGTAATTTTTTTTATGCGTGCCTATAAAGTCCACTCTTTTCTCCACATTTTTTGATGTCTAAGTTGAAGGTATCTGAACAATAAATGGTTTGGTAGTGCGAGTTTCCCTTTAAGCTTTTGGAAGGTCTTAGGTCCGGATTCCGTCCTTACTTGGGACAGATGGATAACACCGTATGAGGCCCATATTGTGGGGTAAAGGCATTGCCTTATTAGGTTAGTTTTAGACTTGGCTTTTGGGCCCCGCTGAGGTAATGAGAAAACATGGGCGTCCTTGGGTGGGCTCAAACCACCTACCTTTCGGTTAAACAGCGGAACACGCTAACCACTTGCACCACAGAGACCACACGCTTAGTGTGCCCACAGCGGCCCAAGGGAGACATGAAAGATAAATGCATGGTTTAAATGCATGGATAAAAGCATTGGCTTCCCACTTTCACATTTCTAGTGTTGACAGATTGCCTTCTAGTTAAAGAGGAGAGAGGCAGGGTAAAAAGAACATCCTTTGACCCGTAATCGAACCAGCAACCTAAGGTTTGCTATTTTGTCTTTACAGTCCCCCGCTCTACCAGCAGAGCTATCAAAAAAAACCCTGGTAAAACTGTAGCACGTAATCTCTTGCATGCAAAGCCAGCACTTTGCTTTATCCCCCGTACACACGGTCGGAAATTCCGATGGAAAATGTCCGATCGGACCATGTTGTCGGAAAATCCGGCCGTGTGTGGGCTACATCTGACTTTTTCCATCGGAATTTCTAACGGAAAAAATTTGAGATCCTGCTCTCAAATTTTCCGACAACAAAGGACTTTTTCCAATCGTGTGTAGGGAATTCTGACGGACAAAGTGCCACGCATGCTCAGATCAAATTACGAGACCAAAGCTATTGGCTACTAGCCTCTACGTAGTTCCGTCGTACGCAACGAACGTCACCACATTCAGAATGATCAGATTTTCCGACAACTTTGTCCGACCGCGTGTATGCAACACCAGTGTCGGACAAAATCCATCGGAAAAAATCCAACGGATTTTGTGGTCGGAATTTCCGACCGTGTGTACGGGGGCTTAGTCCTTCTACCTTGAGGTATTGGTATATGCCTTTTCTGCCTGAAAGGACAAATGCCTTGGCAGCTGTTATGGGGGAAACCTGGGCTTCACGTTTTGCAGAGAGAAAACACTTTAGAAACACCTACCGTATTTTATGACCCAAAATCAGAGTAAAAATGGTGATGTACCGCCCTGACAGCAAGTGAGCACGGGAGTGTTTGGAAGTGCAGTTGCGTTTAGAAAAACAAATTGGGCTGAAAGCTAGCAAAAAGTGTTTGGAGTCAGCTGGCTATAAAAGGCCATGAAAAGCCAAAGGTTGTAGCCTGGCTAGCTCATTAGGTAAAGCATGAGAATCTTAATCTTAGGGTCTTGGGTTCAATCCCCACATTGCGTGTATGGGATTGCAAATCGTTGGCCCAGTGAGTGGCATTTGACAAGCTTGGTTGAACTTAGTATCTCCAGTTCATTCATGCGCACTGCACAGTCACAACTTTACGATATCTGCTGGCTCTTCCATTCTCTCCACAAATGGGCAAATGTTTATAGCTTATTTTCCTAGTGGTAAATTTGTATGGCAGCAAGTTGACCTTGTGCTGGGGGATGCTTGAGTAAGCGCCATGTGTGGCATTAATTGGATAGAGGGTCCAGATTAGAGCATCAGAAATGCAAGCTTTTAGTGAATAGCAAATGACCCCTTTTGGACTCTGTCTTACAAGGCAAGGAAAGGGGTGACTTGGGCAAGGAGTCCTACAGGAAACCTACCCATACACACGCACCGCTATCTGCTTTGTGACTCATACCACCCACTGGAACCCAAGCTGGGGGTTCTTAGGACTCTGCAATATCAGGCTGACATGGTAACAACAAAAACAGTCTACAGACAAAGAACACAGACATCGCAGGAGTGCTTTGAAAGCTTGTTGCTACCCAGACTGGGTCTTGGTTAAAACATCCACAAGGTCAAGAAAACAAACCAGGGTGAAAAGCAGAACTATTTGGAGAAATATAATCACCCCATAAGTAACTGGAGTTTCAGAAAAACTCAGAAGGATCTTTATCAACAATTGCATTCCTGTGTAAGTCCAATACACTGGGACAACGGAAAATTGAATACTTACCTTTTCATAATTTTCCTTTCCTGGTGCCTACCCATGGCAGAATTCCTATGGTTGGTTGCTCTGCCCCCAACCAACCCACAGGACCACTTTAAACTCTATAAAAAAAAAAAGAGCTGCCCCCCCATTAGGTATTCTTGTAACTAGTCTTCAAAACTTTAGGATTATAAATGGGAGAGCGTAGGCTGCCATGGGTAAGCACCAGGAAAGGAATATTATGGAAAGGTAAGTATTCAATTTTCCATTTTCCTGGTGCCTCCATGGCAGCCTACCTATGGTAAATAACTTGCTCACAGGGAGGGTTACTTCTAAAAGGAAATTTTAATGTGGTTACAGAACCGACAATTGTAATGCTTTTTTCCTAAAATCACGGGAAGTAGGAACGGCTGGATCTAGACTATAGTGTACCATGAAGGTGCTAAAGGAGGACCAACTAGCCATTTGGCAAATTGTTTCCGGACAGACCTGTGTCAAAGCTGCCCAAGAAGAGGCCATTCCTAACGTTGAATGAGCGTTAACTCGCGTTTGGAACTGGAAGACCACTAGCCCGGTATGTCTTTTGAATTAGTCGCACAATCCAGCTAGCCAAAGTCGTCTTGGATGCTGCCATCCCTCTTTTAACGCCCCTATGCCACGTACACACGATCGGAATTCTCGTCGGAAAAAGCTCTGATGGTTTTCCCGTCGGAATTCCGACAGAATTTCGCTCCGTCTTGCCTACACACGGTCACACCAAATTCCGACAGTCAATAACACCACGCCTTAAAAAACGTTCGACTGCAATATAAAATAGGGAAGTTTAATGCTTCTGAGCATGCGTCAAATTGTTTCCGTGCATGCGTCGGAATTTAGCGTGTCGGAATTGCATACACACGATCGGAAAATCCGATAGAAAGGTTTTCCGTTGGAAAATTTATGAACAGGTTCTCAATCCAAAGTCCGTCGGAAATTCCGACAGAAAAAGACCGTTGGGCATACACACGGTCGGAAAATCCGATGAAAAGCTCCATCGGAAATTCCGACCATGTGTATGCGGCATTAGGGATAACAAACAGGC
Source organism: Lithobates sylvaticus (assembly GCA_028564925.1). Taxonomy (NCBI): domain Eukaryota; kingdom Metazoa; phylum Chordata; class Amphibia; order Anura; family Ranidae; genus Lithobates; species Lithobates sylvaticus. Next base: position 574,017,557 of record CM053028.1, on the reverse strand, counting down.
ATTGATCCTTGCAGAACTGCTGCATGAGCTCTATGTAGCACCGTAGAGATCTTGCTACATCTAGATCATGCAATTTTGAGGCGACTGGATCCTCCTCGAAAAGCTGGGAGAACCCATTCCCGATTAAGGTGGTAGATGGATGGCATCTTGGGAACGAACTGGTGAATAGGTTGCAAAACAACCCTGTCTGGAAAAAGGGTAATGTATGGCTCTTTCGACCCTAGTGCTTGAATTTCTGACACGCTTCTACCTGAGGTGATGGCAATTAAAAAGGCAGTTTTTAAAGTAATGTCTTCCAGAGCACATTCTTCAGTGGATGCAAAAGGAGGAATTGTCAGGGCATTGAGCACCACGAATAAATCCCATTTTGGGTAAAGAGACTTTCTAAGAGGCCTTAACCTTAAAGCGGAAGTAAACCCATCGATTTAACAGTTTTTTAAAAAAAAGGCATGCCGGGAATGCTAACTGCACATTGGCTGTGCTCTCAACCAAACAGTCAAACCAGCCAATGGCTGGTGTCATAACGGATCACATGTGCAGCACCGTGGCAGTGGAAGATTAAACAGAGGCAAAGATGGCAGCTTCCTTGGCTGAAAACGATAGGGGGGTTTACTTCCACTTTAAGACTGCTCTTACAAGGCGTTCTATGAGGGGACGCAATGCCTATCGTGTGTCTGTTAGGCCTGACAAAGCTGACACCTGTACCTTTAGGGTGTTGAGTCCCAATCCCAGATCTAATCCATTTTGTAAGAAAAGTAGTACATTCTGAACCCCTGGGTTTAGTGGGTTGAATTGGTTGATTTCTGCCAACTCCGTGAATTTTTTTCCATATTCTGTAGTAGGTGGCATTGGTGTATGATTTCATGGCTTGTAGTAATGTTCAGATAACTTTGTGGGAACGCCCTAAGTTCCCCAACCTTTTCTGCTCAATTTCCAAGCCCTCAAATCCAGAATCTCTGGATGTGAATGGATGAAGCTTTCCTGAGACAGCAGGTTGTCTGTGCTTAGAAGGAGTAACCGTTTGCAAAGAGCTTGTTTGGTTAGGAGCGTAAACCACGGCCTCTTTGGCCAGTATGACTGCCAGAATGGTGACCTTCTATTCCATTAGACACTGGAGGAACCTCAGAATCAGAGGGATCAGAGGAAACGCATATCCCAACTGAAAGTCCCAAGGCTGGACTAGTGCATCTACTCCCGCTGACTTCGGGGATGGAAACCTTGTGAAAAATTGAGGAGTCTTGGTGTTCTGTAGAGAAGCAAAAAGATCTAGTTGGGGAGTACCTAATTGTTGAAATATCCAATGAAAAACATATGGATTCAGAGACCACTCGTTGTTGCGGAATCTTTTTGAGCGATGATCCACTAACTGATCTTCGGGAGCTGGAATGGAGGAAGCCCATAGATTGACTAGATTCCATTCCACCCATGTTAGGATCGGGGCTACCGCTTTGGCTAGAGATCAGCTGTGCATTCCCCCTTGATTCTGAACATAGGCTACTGCCGCCCTGTTGTCCATCTGCAGCAGGATGGATTTTCCTCTGAGAAGAGGAGCTAGGTGTGATATTGCCATCCATGCTGCCATCGGCTCTAAGATGTTTGACACTGTGCCGTCTGTGTTGAATCACCATCTTCCTTTCACTAATCCTTGTAATGCACACCCTATCCTAACTGACTTGCGTCGGACGTAAGAGTGGTGCATGAGATGGGGCCAAGGGAACAGTGATCCAGAAGGTTGGATGGTGTTACGTACCTGGACGTAGAGCCTGACTTGTAGAAGAAGACCTCTCATACAGCGCTGGTTCACGGCCCACTGGAGTGGGGACAGTGGTCACGTGAGCACAGTGGGGTAGGAGTGCCTGGATTGTTTGTAGAGGAAGGTGTTTGGGATCAACAAGGAGGTCCTCCAGAGGTATCTGTATACAGGTGGCAGGGTATGAGACTGCAGCTGTGGATGATGAAGCTGGACACACAACAGAACCAGGCAGCAGGTAGATCAGACAGACAGCAATAGACAAGGCAAGGTCAAACAATCCGGGTTGGCAACAGCAGATCAAAAACAGATGAGGGTAGTAGGCACTGGCGGAGTCGGTGGGCAGGCAGGAGTCGGCAACGAGAAGCAGATGCAGGCAGGCCGGGTCGGATAGGAGAAGGCAGGATAGTCAAACGGAGCCGGGTCGATAACAGGAGATCGAGGTTCAGAGCAGGCAGGTTTCAGGTACTTGGCACAGATAGCTGAGACAACACAGCACTGAGTGTCACTGCTGGGCTTTTAAAGGCCGTTTTGGCACCAATTTGCGCCCTCGCGCATGCGCACCTGCACGCCGCCGCGCACGCTAACGTGCACGCTCACGCACCTGCCGCGCGCCTGCGCGCGCAGGGAGAGCCCGGAAACGTCTGGCTTGTCCTTGACAGATGGTCTTGTCCACCACCAGAGACTGGACTTCATTGTTAGTATAATTAGCATCTCTTGGTCTAGGTGCTTCCTTCACTGCGATAGCAACCCCAGTTGAAATACCGTAGATGCCACCTGGCCCATCTCACCATCGTTATGCATGAGGAAAGGGATCCCAGGAGACTTAGGCAGTATGATGCTGGCATGGACCTGCTTGCCATTGCTCTCTTCACTTACCTTAATAGCATAGGGATCTTTTCTGATGGAAGAGACACTGCTCTCTCCAGGATGTTGAATAACGCCCCCAGGTATGTCATCTTTTGGGTAGGGATAAGTTGACTTTTGTAATAGTTGATCAGCCACCCGAATCTGGTCAATGTGTTTACCACTTCTTGAAAGTGTGTTTCCAGAACATTCCTGTGCTGGGATAGAATCAATGTGTCATCCAGATAATGTAGGACCTCTATCTCTTTCTCTCGGAGGGGAGCCAGAATTGCCACTAATACCTTCGTAAAGGTCCTGGGTGCTGTTGAGATCCTAAAAGGAAGGCATCGAAACTAAAGGTGAAGTTCTACTTTGAACCGTAGAAAAGATTGGAAAACTTGATGAATAGGTATGTGAGGGTAGGCATCTTGGAAATCTATGGAGACCATCCAATCCCCTGGCTGTACTGACAATATCACTGTATTTAGGGACTCCCTCTTGAAGTGTTCCAGGCAAATGAATTTGTTTAATTGTTTCAAGTCCAACACTGGTCTCCATCCTCCTGACCTTTTGGGTATTAAAAAGACTGGGGAATAGAATCCTGAGAACTTCTCAGAATCTGGGACTAGTACTTATGCTTGTTGATGCAATAGCATCTGGACATACTGGAACAGGATTTCCTTCTTTCCTTTGGGATTTTGGTGGGTAGGAAGGAGTAGCGTGGAAAGCCTGCGACTGAACTTCCACAAATGGACTTGACGGACCGTGGAAGTGACCCACTGATCCAGACAATTCTCCACCCAAACCTGAGCAAACGACCTGAGACGGCTCCCACTGGACAAGCTTGGGTGGTCAAATAGTCAAAAGGACCTTTGATTCTCATTTGTGGATGTTGTGGCTTTCTGCTTCCCAGTCTTTAGAAAGGTAGCCTGAGAACCTTTCCAGACTCTCTTGTATGCTCTCCCCGGACGATAAGACCTGGTGTCCTTAGTCTTTTGTTGAGCAGCTGGCCATGCTGCAAACCTTCTCCTCCTGTTCCTATCTTGGGAAACCAGGCCGCTCTTTCCACCTGTAACTCTGTTAATTGCCGTATCCAGTTTCTCACCAAAAAGAGCCTTTTCGTCGTATGGTATGCGACACCAAGTCTGCTTGGACCATGGATCTGCTGACCATGGTTTTAGCCATAGTGCCCTCCTGCCAGTGATGAAGTACAACATCGCTCTAGCAGAGCATTTTTCAGAGTATCTATAGCTGCTTCAGCTATAAAATCTGAAGCCAGTTTTAACTCTTTGAGGGCTTTGATAATCTCCCCGGAATCTATGCCTTGTCTGAGGGCCAGTTCGATGTTATCAGATCAAACTCTTGTGTCTCTGGAAACTGACGTCAAATCCACTGCTGGCCTGCAGGCTCCCCCTTCTGCCTTGAAATTTGAGAAAAATTCTGGACAGCCGCACTCCAAACAATAGCCTATATTCGTCAAATGGAATCAAAAAATACATGCCACAGCAGAACGGATAGAAGATCTGACATGTTTCACACTAATAGCTATGATTAAGCACTGTTTGATAGTGTGAAATGCATCAGCTCTTGTGTCCGTTCTGCTGTGGCATGTATTTTTTGATTCCTTTTGACAAATAAAGGCTATTTTTTGGAGTGCGGCTGTCCAGAATTTTTCTCAAATTTCATTGCTATATGCATTGCCAGCACCCGTGGCTTCCAAACTAGAGGAGAGGTTCACATCAATCTAATCTGCCTGGAGCACAAATATTCCTTTCTCTGCTCCCCCTGCTGCCTGATAGGCTTTTTCTTAGGTCTTCATCGATTCTTTGATCAAGAACGTCTCTGAAAGAGATTGCATCCTCCAAGGGTAACATTGTATTTCTGGCTAATCTCATGATTGAGGCGTCCACAGCTGGCACGGTATCAAATAGCGGGGCATCCGATTCTGCCAATGAATAGAGTTTGTGAAAATGGTTAAAGGTCATTTCTCAACAACTTTCCGCCACTCATCTGTTACTACTTTTTTCATTTCTTCCATAAGCGGAAAGGCTGATGACTTCTTCTTTAGATGGGGAAACTATTTCCTGGACTTGGTTGGAGGTTCAGGGTCTGCATCTTTAACTGCAATTAAGAAAGGCTCGATCAACCCGAAATCAATATCTGAGGCCTTTTCTTCTGCTGTGTCTTCTATCATCTTCAGAGTTGGAATCTGCCTCTGGTTACTGAATTGCTGTTCTCAAATTTAATCTTTAATTAGCTTCTTCAATGTTTCTATGGACTCTTATTTGTCCTCTCTGTCTACCGTGGCTTCTAGGAGACATTGCTCACACACCAACTTCCCCGGGAGAGCTTGCTTTCCGCACACCCAGCAAGCTTTATTTCCTGGACAAAAGGAACTGTGTGGGGGGTCATGTCTATTAGAGGAGCGACGAGGAGACCTCTGAGAACTACGAGAAGCATGAGCGGAGGATGAATGAGTATGTCCTGAGCTTCCATGACCTCTTGACGTTCTGTCTGGTGAATTTTTGCGGGATGACTTGGGGTACGGGCTGTAACGAAACAAAAAATAAAACGTTTCCAACATACCCGAACTGCTCTTTTTGAACCAAAAGAAATGTACCTGCCTGTTGCAGCCTCTGACCTAGTGGTATGCTGAGGATCTTTTTGATGCGGCATTGGGCTACTGTCAGCGGCAAAAAACATAATAATGACATGGGTTAAGGATTTTAAAGGAACCCAAAATATTGACTTTAAAAATAAAAATGTCCTTTTTAAAAAAAATAAAAAATACCCCTACCTTGGTCAGGGTTCATGACACACATAGGCAGATAGAACCGGGGCACACAGATGTCCTTTATATGGATGAGGAGACTCTCTGGAGATACTTAACTTAAGGCTACTGTCACCACACTAAACCCTTAGCTCTATATATATATGCTGACTGGGTGTACTGATTGGGTGTGCCAAGATGGCCACCAGCCACTTTGTTTGGTTACTGTGCATGCGCCGAAGATATTGTGCCGTGACCCTGCCTCCGAGCTGACTAGGCGGCGCCAGGAAGTGCACGTGAATCACCACAAACTTTGCCAGACAAAACTCAGGAAGTACACACAGCTCCCTCCATGTGTGGAATGCCACTGGCTGAAACAGTGGAAACACTGGCTTATAGCCTGCCAGGTGAGCCATATATGTGTCGGAAATATAAGGAGAAACTAATTTTAGGCTCCAACATCCCTCTAGGCCCCCAGAAAGAAAAAAAACGGGGCTCCCATACTTATCTGGCGCCTTTAGCAACCCAAGTAATGGGACTCCATACTGCAGCAGAGCATGAACCTTCAATGGTTGTACCAAATGATGGTATGGCAAGGGCTGAATCTGTAATCCTGCAGGCTTGAGGACAGAAAAAAGAATGCCTACTGGGGGTGCCAGCTCTTTTTTTATAGAGTTTAAAGTGGTCCTTTGGGTTAGTTGGGGGCGGAGCAACCAACCATAGGTATGCTGCCATGGATGCACCAGGAAAGGAATTTGCACATCAGCACTATCTGTATTCCACTTTTTGAACATCTCTAGCTAGCGAGGCGATTTGACAACAACTGAGGCCTTTAGCCATGTCAATCTAGGCACTAATAGCTATGCAGGCTTCCTGCCACCAACAACGGGATAGTATACGTTACTTAGTTAGATAGTAACAGGGTGGTTCTACAATTTTCAAATTCCCCCCCCCGTTCTTGGACAATCAACATGAAACATCTTCAACATTACAGAACAAGTATAACAACTAGTACATTCACAAGGGTCTCCAGTGTACGCTTGTTGAATGCTCAATTGCCAGCCATCTGAGGAGAACCAAAGGACACGCTTTGCCTTCCTAGGTTAGTTTTGGACTTAGTTTCAAGAAGGACACCCTGCTCGTCCAGTTGCCCCCAGGAATCTTACCTGCCGAATCCCCAGCAGCGAAACCAACCGGCGCACTCTGGTGCATGCCAACGCAGGTGGGCGCACGCGGGTGCGCACTAACACTGAGGGGCGCACGTGGGTGCGCGTTGACACTGGTGGGCGCACTCGGGTGCGCGCTAACGCAGGCGAGCGCACTAACACTGAGGGGCGCACGCGGGTGCGCGTTGACACTGATGGACGCACGCGGATGCGCACGAGTATGCGTGTGCGCACACGGACGTGCGTGGGAGCATGCACGGACGCGCAGCATGACGGACCTTGGCGCCAATAGGTCTATTTAAGGTCTGTCACACCTTAATTGGTTTTTCCATTGCATTTTTTTAGTGTTTGAACCCCTGTTCCAAATTAACTGCTGTGGTGTTATCAAAGTTGTCAAACAACTTTCCCACATCTATCCTGTGATTATTCAAAAAAGAGAATACTTCCATTGTTTGAATTTATGTGCTGCCCGTGACAGATTTTACTACCTATTCAGTGAAGTAATAAAAGTAAACAGAAAAGTGTATAAAGGTACCGGCGCATAAAATATACTATATATTATTATAGTATGCTGCAATCAAAAAAACCTGTGCATTGATTTAGAAAAAAATAAGTAAATAACTTGGATTGCGCTAACTAAAAAACCTTAATGCCCTAAAATGCTCCTCTCCTGTGCTGATCCTGTGTTGTCACCACTTAAACTACCTTATTGGTGTGGATTTGTGCTCTCAATGTAATCACAAAACAGTGTTATAGAAAAACAATATTATAATAAAAACAACAACAATATATATACGTGTATAACAATCAATAGTGATGGTGGTGGTGGTGGCACACAAGGGTGATATTGGATGAATAATATAGGATACACAGAAAAGAGAAGATTCCGTTGACCACTGCAATAAGTGACAGTGGTTTTGGTGGACTTTCTTATAAAGAGGGGGAAACACTATTGATTGTTATACATGTATATATATATTGTACAAATCCACACCAATAAGGTAGTTTAAGTGGTGACACCACAGGATCAGCACAGGAGAGGAGCATTTTAGGGCATTAAAGGTTTTTTAGTTAGCGCAATCCAAGTTATTTACTTACTATACTAGTAATGGTGGTGATCAGGAACTTATAGCGTGAGTGCGATAGTGTGGGCCAATTTAAGGTGTGTGGGTGCACAGTGTGCTGCTTATACTCAGTGTGGTGTTCTCTTCTCTTCCTGAACCGAAAAGGACTCAGGAAGATAAGAAACCACTGGATAGAGTAACTCCCCGTGTTTACAAAATAAAACACAGGAGAGATTTGTCATTGGCTGCAGGTGATCAGCGGGGTACTGGGCAAAATCATTGGCTGTGACCTGCTGACACACTTGTAACAACAAAGCCTGAGGAATGCCCAGGAAAAAACCCAAGCCTACTTACCACCAGCTCGCAGAAAACCAAATTGCCTGTCTAACAGTGCGTTAAAAACAGGGGTTTAGTCCGCACGCATTTGCCCTACATCCAATGACAGTGGAGGTTGATGGGTGTGCATGGGTGCAGACCTGGAAAAAGCCATGACATACATTACCATACCTGTATGAGCTGCCCGTCCATTGTATTTTTACTTTGGCGGGCAACCGGTTAATAGTGTTGCTTTGATTAACTTATATCCTTCAGTGTCTACTGTACTCACCAGTGTATTATTATGAAACCATGTCTGACAGAGGAAACTAAGGGCTCTTCTTATAGAAAATTAAGACAAACAAAGATGACAAGCATTCATCAAACCATTACACATTCTGGCCATAATGCAACACAGTGATTTCCTATCATCATCAGCTCCATCTAGTTGCCATAATGGGATATTTTTCCTGACATACCTCTATCAGTAAAGAAATATCACAATACTTCATTATGACCACTAGATGGTGCAAAGGAAATCAGTGTATGAAATAAATTACGTCCAATATTCATAATTTTTGGGTGAATGTTGGTCGCATTCATTCAACTAATACACCAAAAAATGTACTCAGCCAATAAAAAGGTAGTGACTCCGTTTTTTTTTTATACTGCTATCAATGGCCAACACGGTACAACACTTCATCCATGTCTTTGGTGATCTCTGATCTCCTTATGAACTGTTTCTTACATGATGATCAGCCATGGAGTATATCTGAGGTGTATATCAGGGTGTGCTTCTTCCCCACATGAGAGCTGTGATGTCCAGCAACATTCATATAGAAGACATTTCCCACACTCAAGGCATTAATACACCTTGAGGGTTGTGTGGGACCCCTGATGTACAGGAAGACAGGACTTCAGTAAGGAACAATTCCCTCACTCAGGACAGGAATACGACTTCTCCCCTGTGTGAGATCTCTGATGTGTGGAAAGATTGGACAAGAAAAAGGCTTTACACCTGTGTGAGATCTCTGATGTTTGACAAGAGCTGCTTTTTGTACAAAACATTTCACACACTCAGAACAGGAATACGGCTTCTCCCCTGTGTGAAGCCTCTGATGTTTTTCAAGATTTGACTACTTTAAAAAACATTTCTCGCACTCAGAACAGGAATATGATTTTTCCTCCGCGTGAGATCTTTTATGCATATTAAATTTGGTTTTAAGACGAAAACCCTTACCACACTCAGGACAGAAATACGGCTTCTCACCTGTATGAGCTCTTATATGACTATTACTTTTGGATTTAGAAGGGAAACACTTCCCGCACTCAGGACAGGAATACGGCTTCTCTGCTGTGTGAGCTCTTTTATGCCTATTAAGTTTGGATTTAGAAGGGAAACACTTCCCGCACTCAGTACAGGAAAAGCTCTTCTCTGTTGGAAGGACGGCACCGTCCCTCACAGTCTGAGGTTCCTCAGGATAAGAGGAATACGATGGTCCATCTACACTGTGTGGTGCCGGATGGACATTTGAGGTAGTCGGGTTTTCTCCTGGACTATACTGTGTGATGTCCTCATCTTCTACTTTATAGTCTGGAGACAAAGTGAGACAATCCTCTGAGGTTTTCCTCATCTCCCGTCCATCTACTAAAATAGAAATACAAAGATTATTACTAGACATGAGCAGATTGGTTCCCCTAAACCAGGACTCCACCCACATCAGGCAGCTTTGTCTCTGAGGATCTTACAATTCCACCCTCCAGGTAACTAGTAAATGGGTCCTCTGATCTCCTGCCAGTTCATTTCTTTATTCATGGACCTTAGTCAGAGAGTGAGGAAACAACGAGTGACAGTGATGAAAGGGTTATAGGACGAGTGTCCCCACCCCCTCTATCACTCATTGCCATCTTCCCAACACAAGAAGTCCTGCACTTCCTTATTTAGTCCATGATTTAGTCATGAATAACAGCGGGGCTGAGCCCCACCAAAGGTCCGAGAGTGAGGATGAGGGTAGAACAACCAAGATGAAGACTGGACTGATCCTGAAGACCACCATCATTGGGTTATTGACTCCTCCCTCATTATCACTTTCTGTTTTAGACTCCAAAGTTTGAGAATGTTATCACATTATTACTAACATGTAAAAGTCTGTGCTCCAATCAAATCATCAGATATAAAATGTCCAGCTGGTAGAAAATGGGTGTAACAAAAGAGAATACATATTATGTGTATATATAACAGTGGGTAGAGGGGAGAGAGCAGAGGCCTATATAACCTTGTGTAGAGCACATCTGAAATTGCCAGACTGTTGGTTGGAAGCTAAACAGTGGGGACCTTGAGTGGAGAGTGGGGTCATAGTACCTGTGTATTGTGATTGTTGTCTGAGTAGTGTGTGTGGATCGTTAGTACTTGTGTATTGTGAGTGCACGTGGTTCTGCGAGCGCACGTGGTTCTGCGAGCGCATGTGGTTCTGCGAGCGCATGTAGGTTCTGCGAGCGCATGTAGGTTCTGCGAGTGCATGTAGGTTCTGCAAGCCCACGTGGTTCTGCGTGCGCACGTGGTTCTGCGAGCGCATGTAGGTTCTGCGAGCGCATGTAGGTTCTGCGAGTGCATGTAGGTTCTGCGAGCCCACGTGGTTCTGCAAGCGCATGTAGGTTCTGCGAGCCCACGTGGTTCTGCGTGCGCACGTGGTTCTGCGTGCGCACGTGGTTCTGCGAGCTCACGTGGTTCTGCGAGCTCACGTGGTTCTGCGAGCTCACGTGGTTCTGCGAGCGCATGTAGGTTCTGCGAGTGCATGTAGGTTCTGCGAGCCCACGTGGTTCTGCGAGCGCATGTGGTTCTGCGAGCGCATGTAGTTCTGTGAGCGCATGTAGGTTCTGCGAGCGCATGTAGGTTCTGCGAGCGCATGTAGGTTCTGCGAGTGCATGTAGGTTCTGCGTGCGCACGTGGTTCTGCGAGCGCATGTGGTTCTGCGAGCGCACGTAGGTTCTGGGAGTGCATGTAGGTCTGCAAGTGCACATGGTTCTGCGAGTGCCTCTGTATTGTCTTGTTGAGTATTAGTTTTTAGGAAGCTAGTTGTTAGGTAATTTGGACAGGGTACAATCCACAATTCTCATTAAAATTAATAGGTACGATGCCCGGCGGGAGAGGCGACTCGTTGTACATCTTGCCGCATGCATGCGTTCCTTGATCATCCGATCGAGGGTGAATTCTGCTGTGTAAAATGTAAGAAACAGTAAAAATCTCCTGCGCTTGGGTGTTTAGTCTCTCAATGCGTGGTGCAACCAACTCTTTAAATCAATACCTGCCGTCTTGCAGCCCTCCTAAGAACAATGGGTATTCTTAAAACAGGAAAAAAAGGGATGAAGGAGGGTGCACCGACCTTGTGCATTACCAATGGTGGAACTTTATTAAAAGCATAAAAAACAATGTTTATACTCACAAACGAGCATGAACATGAGGCTTGTCAATTAGTGAGACTGCGTTTCTGAACACCGGCAAACCGGACCTGATGTTGAGGGGGATCAGATGATATCCCAAAATGTCTGATGCGTTTCAAGGGCACACCCTTTTCCTCAGAGCCTGAACGGGCAGTGGCTCGTCTCTCCTAGTTGCCTCTATATGTGTCTGCGTGCCCAAGCACCAAGCGACACCCACCCAAATTGGCCACGCCCACCCACATGGACTGGCTCCACCTAGCTCCGCCTAGTTGGTAAGTTACATCACATAGCTCTTTCTAATAGGATACCATACCATAACCCCCATCCTGAATTTAGGGATGTAATGTAAGCTGGGATTGGTCAAGCTGTATACCCCCCAAAAAAGGATAGTCAGCCACATTTTACCTTTTCCACACAGTCCCTAGATGTCAGACTGTGGAGCTATATGGGGGGGTGTGATGTGCGGCGACCAGTATGAGGCAGGGACCAAGAACCGCCAAAAGCAATGGGTGGAACGCACGCCGCTCTGATTGCCAGGAAGTGTGGGTATATTTGCGTTCCACCCACAACTTTCGGCCATCCACGGCGTCACTTCCGCTCCCGTGCACGCAACCAGCCATGCTGGGTGTGCAGGAGGCGTGGCCAGGAAGTGCCTGTGTGTTTTTGCGTTCCACCCGCTACTTTCGGCCGCTGGTGATGTAGCTTCTGCCCGAAGCATACCGAATCAGCAGTGATGTGTGCGCGGGCATACTACACCTGCACTCTCACAGACTGCTGGCCTCAAACTTCCCCCTCCCAGTGGCCCAATACGGTAATACAATCAGGCACTCCTGAGGGGCATTTTTTCCTCAGTTCAGGCCGATACGTATTCTTCTACATATTTTTGGTAAAAAAAAAAAAAAAAAAAATCGCAATTAGCGATTATTAATTGGTTTGCGCAAAAGATAGCGTTTACAAAATAGGGGATAGTTTTATAGCATTTTTATTAATATTTTTTTTTTTACTAGTAATGGCGGTGATCAGCGATTTTTATTGTGACTGCGACATTACGGCGGACACATCGGACATTTTTGGGACCATTGTCATTTATACAGCAATCAGTGCTATTTAAATGCATTGATTCCTGTATAAATGACACATGCAGTGAAAGAGTTAACCACTAGGGGGAGGGGAGGGGTTATGGGCTGTGATGTGTTGTGTTTTTTTACATTAGGGGGCGGGGCTGATGTCTGACGTCATTGATCGGCTTTCCCGATGACGGGGAACAGCCGATCAGTGACAGGCAGTGTAGGAAGCGCGAGGAGAGGTTTGTTTACACAGACCTCTCCCAGTTCTTCAGCTCTGCGATCGGGTCCGCTGGTCCCGCGGCCGGGGTCCCACGGGCAGGCAATTAAAGGGCCACGTACCCGTACGTGATTTTGCCATTCTGCCGCAGTATATCTGCGTGAGGCGGTCGGGAAGCGGTTAATAAGACCACAGTGGAAATGTTCAAAGACATCCCACATACATTCCATAAAAACATTTCCAGCGATAGACCATATAGCCATGCTAAGAAATAGCACATATATATATATATATATAACCAATATTAAAACCATTGGGGCATATATGAACCTACATATATAAAAAGTGTACATGTACATGTGAATGCATGCAAAAATCTAAAATGATAAATATTATTATAAAACGTATGTGAACACTGGTGGATACTTCCATGGACACGCCAACCGCCAACCCACTATGCATTAGATGGATGGAACTAGGCTAATTACTAAACAAATGATTAATACAAAATACACAATGCACCAAAGCAGATAAAGGCGGAGGCTTGGTCATACAAGATAGGGGTCAATATTTAGAGGAAGCCTTTATATTGATTGGTGATACAAGTACATACGATAGACTCGTTTGGGACCCTACTGGTAGCTATAACCCCAAACTTAAAGGGCTTTTGGACAGGGAACTATCGAATCAGGTCCTGACTAAGAGTGAGCACCAATTTCTATATTTGAATCACTGTGTTGCGTTTGTTAAAAAATGATTTTTCTTAGATATATATATATATTTACAGCTCAATCTCTGTATTTGCGGATGATACTAAGCTAAGCAGGGCAATAACTTCTCCGAAGAATGTGGAAACCTTGAAAAAAGATCTGAACAAATGAATGGGGTGGGCAACTTCATGGCAAATGAGGTTCAATGTAGAAAAATATAAAATAATGCATCTGGTTGGCAAAAATATGAATGCTATCTATAGACTGGGGGGGGGGACCTCTGGGGGAATCTAGGGTGGAAAAGGACCTGGGGGTCCTAGTAGATGATAGGCTTGGTAATGGCATGCAATGCCAAGATGCTGCTAACAAAGCAAACAGAATATTGGCATTAAAAAGGGGATCAACTCCAGAGATTAAACAATAATTCTCCCGCTCTACAAGACTCTGGTCCGGCCGCACCTGGAGTATGCTGTCCAATTCTGGGCACCAGTCCTCAGGAAGGATGTACTGGAAATGCAGCGACTACTAAGAAGGGCAACAAAGCTAATAAATGGTCTGGTGGATATTAGTTACGAGGAAAGGTTGCGAGCACTGAACTTATTCTCTCTGGAGAAGAGACGCTTGAGAGGGGATATGATTTCAATATACAAATACCGGACTGGTGACCCCACAATAGGGAGAAAACATTTTCGTGGAAGGGAGTTTAACAAGACTCATGGCCACTCATTAAAATGAGAAGAAAAGAGGTTTAACCTTAAACTACGTAGAGGGTTCTTTACTGTAAGAGCGGCAAGGATGTGGAATTCCCTTCCACAGGCGGTGGTCTCAGCGGGGAGCATCTATAGTTTCAAGAAACTATTAGATAAGCACCTGAACGACTGCAACATACAGGGATATACAATATAATACTGACATATAATCACATATATAGGTTGGACTTATGTCTTTTTTCAACCTCACCTACTATGTAAGAAGTCAGGACTATGTAATGTACAACATATTGTATAAGATACAGCAGATAAGACTATATAGTATCAGAATGATGTAATGTACAACAGAGTATATAGTGCAGGGGTCAGGAGTATGTAATGTACAATATAAATTATACAGTGTAAGGGTCAGGACTCATAATATTGGTATTCAGTAATCAGTGGAAGATGAAATGTTTACATGAGACAAGTTGCAGAGGTCCCACACCGCTGCCTCCCATCTCCTGAGACTGCACTCAGTGACTTGGGTCTGAGACTATACAGACATATCCCTCCACCCGGCACAGCCAGCAGACAACAGAGCAAGTAATCCTGGGAGAATTGTTCTGTCAGACATCTTGCTAGACCCGGGCATATTTCAGAAGACCGAGTCATACCCCAGGTGCCTATATCAAGCAACACCTATGTTGAAAATGAACATTTTGCTGCCAGCTGAACCCCATAATCTCCATAAATCCAGTCTAGATACATAAATTGTGTCTGCAGCACAGAGAAGGAAGATTATCCGAGAGAAATTGAGGGATACAGGACGGGGAACACAGCTCAGGAAAGTGACCAGGGGATTACAGGCTGATATCACCCAGTCCTGCCCTACTCTGGACCAATCAGTGAGCAGTATGGGTGGAGGAATGTATTTAGTGTTAATGACCCACCTGTGCTGATCTCTGTAGGAGTGTCCTCCTCTATAAATGTCCCCGTTATTCCATCCTCCTCCATAGACTGCTGATCATCCCTCACATACCTCTCTTCTTCTTCTGCTTTAACCTCAAATTCTATATCGATTGGATCTCCACTCTAAATCAAGAAAATGAGAAAGAATATCATCTGTAAGATATAAACTTTATTATTGTGACATCACATAGAAATACACACATTGTCTCCATGAGACCATGCTCTAGATGCTCCATCCCACCAACCTTGAGGTAACAGTGAGGGATGGTGTGATCTTCCTGTGTGGAATCCCGGGAATACATAGGATGGGGACATCTCTCTGGTGGGTTCCCATTACTGGATCCATCTGTAGGAAACACACACACTGACTGAATACATTGTGTCTATGTGTTAATCAGATGATGGGGGATCTAGGTGGAGCCTCCGTACTGCTCTCTCCTTTACAATAAAGTCTCCTCTTACCCGGTGATGTGAGGGGCGGCTGATTGTCCATCATGGCGTCCACTCGTTCTGTCTGCTTCATTTGTACAGGAGTCTGCAATAGGAGATAAGGACAGTGAGTGTGCTGAGGACATTGGAAATGTTCTGTATTATCTCAATCTGAGTTTCACTGTTTATGCTTTATCTCCTGAGCTCTCTGTCCGGGGGGTGTGTATTTGCAGCCGCGCATTGGGACAACGTCTCACTGCCTGTGATTAGCCCAGGGCAGTGCCAACTTCCTGGCGGGCTCTGCATGTGGGGTATGCGAACACACCGGAGCTCATCCTTACTGCCGGATAAAAGTCACTCGAGCAGCGGCTGCAGCCAATAGCTTCATCACTGATCTGTGTATTCTGAGAGCGGATGAGTGCCCCCCATTGTCAGAATACAATAGTGCAGCGGGGAGGATTCCCCCCATCCCCCTCCAATGTGTGGATGGGGGAATCACTTCAGTTTTTTCCTCTCATCCCGCTGGATGAACGATAAAACTAAACCATGTATGACCAGCTTTGGAAGCAAAATATATTAATCATCAACTGATCCCCCTGAAGGGGTTAATCTACATATTACCTCCTCTGCCACAAATTCCTGCAGTGTCTTCTCTCTACGTCCTATCAAATGGAATGTCTGTCAGTACCTGACATCACTTCCTGTCTGTATTCCATAGAGACTTCCTGTCTGGGTAGAGGTGAGATCACCACCTTGTGGAACTCAGAGGAACTGCAGCTTGAGAAATATCTTGTAGTGTGAACACGGCCTTGTGCTGTGTGTGTGTACTGTATATCCTTCCCCTTTCTCTCCTCCCTAAGTGTGTATGAAATAGAGGCGGAGCTCTGAGTGTGTGTGAAGAGGCGGAGCTCTGAGTGTGTGTGAAGAGGCGGAGCTCTGAGTGTGCATGAAGAGGCAGAGCTCTAAGTGTGTATGAAGAGGTGAAAATCTGAGTGTGTATGAAGAGGCGGAGGTCTGTGTAGGAAGAGGCGGAGCCCTGAGTGTGTATGAAGAGGCGGAGCCCTGAGTGTGTATGAAGAGGCGGAGCCCTGAGTGTGTATGAAGAGGCGGAGCTCTGAGTGTGTATGAAGAGGAGGAGCTCTGAGTGTGTATGAAGGGGCGGAGCTCTGAGTGTGTATAAAGAGGCGGAGCTCTGAGTGTTTCAGGGAAATACCGTACTTCGGCGCCGGGTTCCAAGAATGTGCACGCGCGGTAGAGCGGCTCGGCAAGCAGCACAGGTACGCGGGGCAGCGGGTGCGCATGCGCGGGTTCGCGGCGCTCGGGTATCTGCTGTAGCTCACCCAGTACGGCTCACTGCTATGCACAGCGCTGACAGAAGACGAGTGCGCATGCACACTCGTCCAGGTACCCCACCTGACCATTTACCTGGCCTATAAAAGGCCTTCTCTTTCCCTTCACTAATTGCTGGTTTGTTGTCTCTACTTCCTGAGTCCCTGGCTCCAGTCCTTGTATCCTGTACCCTGTATCCTGTATCTGCTTGATTACCTGTGCCTGACCCGGACCTCTCCTGACTAGGGATGGGCCCGGTGCTCGATTCGAACCCACGTTCGAATCGAGCACCGGGCGTTCGCTCGCTCGGCGAGCCTAGAACTATTTGGGCCGTTCGCATCACATTCGTGTGATGCGAGCGGCCCCGCAATGCATTGCGGCCGGCGCAGTGCATTGCTGGCTGATGATTGGCCAAGCATGCACTGTGACCCTGCATGCTTGGCCAATCACAGCGCCGGAAACTAGGAGAGCAATAATTGGCTACAGGCAGGACGCCTGTAGCCAATTAAAGCTCAGGGGCTTTAGTACACGCCCCACCATTTAAAAGGCCGCCACGCCGTCGGCCCGGTCACATGTGTTCCGGCTTTAGGAGAGAGCAATCTGCTGATTCTGTCTTTGCTTGATTGCGATTTCTTTGCTAAACCATTGCTACCTGAGTCATTCATCATTAGTGATCATTCATTGCTGCTGATTGCACAGTTAGTGTGTTATTAGCTGCTGCTGGGGATTAGTCTGGTGTGTGCGTACTGTTAGTACAGTATTGCAGTAGCACCAATCGCAGTGCTGTTAACACAGCATTGCACCCCAACTTCTGTCCCAACCTTCTGTCCCATCCATATAGTACGTATAGTGTCTTTGTGTCAGCAGCACCCATAGGACTTATAGTGTGTTAGTGGCAGCACACATAGCGCCTATATTTTCTTGTCAGCAGCACACATAGTACCTATAGTGTGTTAGTGTCAGCACCCATAGGACCTACAGTGTGTTGTGAGCACACATAGGAGCTCTATTTTTTATACTATATACACTACCGACTACAATGGCTGGAAGACCGCCAAGGAGAGGCAGACCGTGCCAAGGCAAGAACACAGGGCAAGCAGGCTCTGTTTCTAGAGACAACAGTGCTGGCCGTGGACGTGGTCGTGCATCGTCATCAGCACGTGGCCATGGGACACGCTTGTCCTTGTTTTCGGCAGCTGGACATTTGGAGCCGCATCATGCTGAAGGCTTGGTAGAATGGATGACCAAGCCCTCCTCATCCTCTCTCACCCAGGCTCAGGGTACTGGCAGAGCAGCTGCCAACGTGTACTCAATGGCATCATCAGCCACCCCTTCCCTAGACCCACCATGTCCTCCTGAGGAGTCCCCCGAACTGTTTGAGCACAGTGTTGGGTACATGCTCCAGGAGGATGCCCAACGATTCGAAGGCTCGGATGATGATACCCAGCTTGAGGAAAGCAGTAGTGTGCGCGCAGAGAGAGGGGATGCTGAAGGACAGCAATCTGGCAGTACTGTTCCACCAGCTGCAGCTTACTGCCAGGTTTGCTCTAGTGGTGAAGAGGGAGGGGATGATGAGGTCACTGACTCCACGTGGGTGCCTGAAGGGAGAGAGGAGGAGGAGGAGGAGGAGGAGGAGGAGGATGCGGCGTCACATGTTCAACGAGGCAGGATGCCCCCTGGAGGCCAGCTAGAGGCCAGCACATCACACCGCAGAGCTCCGCCTGTGCAGGGCGCTGCCTCTGCACATTATCACAAAAGTTCTTTGGTGTGGGCCTTTTTTGAGACGAGTGCATCAGATCGCACCACTGCTATTTGCAATATTTGTCTCAAGCGTATCTCGCGTGGCCAAAACATCAGCCGCTTGGGCACCACAAGCATGAGCAGACATATGTCGACCTGCCATGCAGCTCGTTGGCAAGCACACATAAAAGACCCACACCAAAGAACAAAGCGGACCTCTCCTTGCTCCTCATCAGCTGGGATCTCCATCCCCACTATATCTTCAGTCCTCTCTGAAAGCTGCCTTGAGAGGACTGAAGGTGTAGAATTAGGTGTGTCACAACCAAGTACTTGCAGTACACCGACATCCGATTGTAGCAGGCAAATTTCCCTGCCCCAGCTGCTGGACCGTCGAAAGAAGTATACTCCCATCCATCCACATGCCCAGCGGTTGAATGCTAGCTTGGCTAAATTGCTAGCACTTCAACTGCTGACTTTTCAGTTGGTAGACTCGGCCCCCTTCCGTGAGTTTGTTCAATGTGCGGTTCCTCAGTGGCAGGTTCCCAAACGCCACTTTTTCTCAAGGAAGGCGATTCCGTCTCTCTACCGGCATGTGGAAGGCAATGTCCATGCCTCGCTGGACAGGGCGGTCAGCGATAAGGTGCATATTACCGCTGACTCATGGTCCAGCAGGCATGGACAGGGACGTTATCTTTCTTTCACGGCCCATTGGGTCACTCTATTGGCAGCTGGGAGGGATGCAGGACAAGGTGAAGTAGTGTTGGAGGTTGTTTCGCCACCACGCCTCCAAAATGCTACTACTGGTTGTGACACACCTCTCTCCTCCACCCCCTCCTCTTCTTCTTCCTCCAGTGCTCTGTCCTCGGAACCAGCTGTGCTCCGCAGGTGTACAAGGGGCTACGCGAGTACGCAGGCAAAAAGATGCCACGCCGTGCTTGCGCTGGTGTGTTTGGGGGACAGGAGCCACACTGGGGCAGAGGTTCTGGCAGCTCTGCAGGGGCAGGCCGAGAGGTGGTTAAAGCCATGCCAGCTTAAGCCAGGAATGGTCGTTTCTGACAATGGCATCAACCTCCTCTCCGCCCTGCGACAGGGGCAGCTCACCCATGTGCCCTGTATGGCTCACGTCCTCAACCTGGTGGTGCAGCGGTTCTTGGGCAGGTACCCAGGCTTACAGGATGTCCTGAGGCAGGCCAGGAAAGTCTGTGTGCATTTCCGCCGATCTTATAATGCCAGTGCTCGGCTGACTGAGCTGCAAAAGGAGCTGAACCTGCCCAAGAACTGCCTAATATGTGACATGCCCACCAGGTGGAACTCAACGTTGGCCATGCTGCAGCGACTGCACACGCAGCAGAGGGTCATCAATGAGTACCTTTGCGACTACAGCACCAGGACAGGGTCAGGGGAGCTTGGCTTTTTTTCCCCACGCCAGTGGAGCATGATCAGGGATGCATGCACTGTCCTCTCACCATTTGAGGAGGCCACGAGGATGGTGAGCAGTGACAGTGCATGCATCAGTGACACTGTACCTCTTGTCCACCTGTTGGAGCATACGCTGCGTGGGATAATGGACAGGGCACTTGAGGCAGAACAGAGGCAGGAAGAGGAGGACTTTCTTGCCTCGCAAGGCCCCCTTTATCCAGACAGTGCTCCTTCTGTCCCACCCATCACACAGGAAGAGGAAGAGGAGAAGGAGGATTGTGTGAGCATGGAGGTGGAGCCTGGCACTCAGCATCAGCAGCAGCAGCAGCAGCAGCAGCAGCAGTCTTTTAGGGATGATGTACAGTCCCAACAAACCAGTGGACTTGTACGTGGCTGGGAGGAGGTGGCTGGCGATCATGTCATCCTCAGTGACCCAGAAGACTCCGGACCGAATGCCTCAGCTAACCTACGTAGCATGGCCTCCCTGATCCTGCAAAGCCTGCGGAAGGATCCTCGTGTTCTTCGGATCAAGGAGAGGGACCATTACTGGCTGGCCACTCTCCTTGATCCACTGTACAAGGGTAAGGTTGCGGACCTTATCTTGCCGTCGCAGAGGGAGCAGAGGATGAGACATCTCCGGGAGGTCTTGCAGAACGGTCTGTGCAACGCGTTCCCAGAAACTGGGAGGTTACAAACTCCTGGTCCTGGACGATGAGTTGCTGAGGCTTCGGTCAGTAGCAGAAGGAGCAGTGGGGAAGGTGGACGTCTGACCGATGCGTTCAGACAATTTTTTAGTCCGCAGCCCCAAGGTATGATCGGTTCCAGCAACCATCGCCAGCGTCTGATATACATGGTGCAGGAACACCTTTCCCACCGAAAATCCTCTGGCTTACTGGGTCTTGAGGATGGATCACTGGCCAGAGCTTGCACAGTATGCAATTGAGCTACTGGCCTGTCCTGCATCCAGTGTTCTTTCCGAACGCACATTCAGTGCTGCTGGAGGATTTGTCACCGATCACAGGGTGCGCCTGTCCACCGACTCGGTTGATCGACTGACCTTCATAAAAATGAATCAGTCTTGGATCACCACCAGCTACCAGGCACCTGAAGCGGATATAACTGAATAATTTATAATGTCACATCCCTTCAAGACTGCCTATGCTGATGCTGAGTGACTATCCTGTTATGTTCACTGACTATCCTCTTCCTCCTCCTCAATGATCCATGCCACCACACCAGTGCCTAAGGCACAATTTTTCAGCCCCTGTATAACAGGGGCGTGTAATTAAATTTTTTTTAAAAATTGCTTCGCAACAGGTGTGACTGCTGTGCTCCAAGTACAGTATCTGTGAGGGGTTGCAGTGTTGTGGCACCAGCACCAGTGCCTAAGGCACAATTTTTCAGCCCCTGTTGGGGCGTGTAATTACAATTTTTAGGCAATGCTTTGCAACAGGTCTGATTGCTGTGCTCAGAGTACAGTATCTGTGAGGGGTTGCAGTGTTGTGGCACCAGCACCAATGCCTAAGGCACAATTTTTCAGCCCCTGTTTAACAGGGGCGTGTAATTACAATTTTTTAAGCAATGCTTCGCAATAGGTCTGACTGCTGTGCTCCAAGTACAGTATCTGTGAGGGGTTGCAGTGTTGTGGCACCAGCACCGTTGCCTAAGGCACAATTTTTCAGCCCCTGTTTAACAGGGCGTGTAATTACAAATCTTGATCTAATAGTTCACAGCAGGGCCCATTCCTGCGCCCACCAAGAGTAACTGTGAGGGCTTACAGTCTTGTGGCAACACCGTCCACCACCACCACCACCACCAAAGGCCCAATTTTTCTGCCCTGTTCAACAGGTGCATGCAATTACAAATCTTGATCTAATAACTCACAGCAGGGCCCATTCCTGCGCCCACCAAGAGTAACTGTGAGGGCTTACAGTGTTGTGGCTACACCAACATCTAATAGGGCAAATTTCTGCAGAGTATATACGGCAGGCCCCTACTTTCAAACATCCAACTTACAAACGACTCCTACTTGCAAACGGAAAGAGAAAACAGGAAGTGAGAGGAAATCTACCCCTAGGAAGGGAAATTCTATCCTGTTAGATTTAATTTGGGAAAAAGGTATCTCCTCTCTACTGATACTTTATCACCAATCCTTGTTTCAATTAAAACCCCACTTTTCCAAAAACATTTGTCATTGGGACGGAAAGTGAGGTGAAATGTTCTGAACAGATGTGCAAAGACAGAAAATGTTACAGGGGTGATAACCCCTCCCTATGTTCTCCAAAAAGCTTAAAAATAGATTTTTTTGGGATGGAGCTACACTTCATAATGTACCTGTTCAGATTCTACTTAAGAACAAACCTACAGTCCCTGTCTTGTTTGCACCGCCTGTATACTGCTGTTCAGAGTATATAGGGTTGTAGGTAAAGGGTTTTATTTTGGGTGCGGGGTCCCCCTTAATATCCATACAAGACCCAAAGGGGCTGGGGGGGGGGGGGGTGATGGCGTAGCCATGCCATTTTTCTCAAGGATTTTCAGCCATATGGCGGCCAGGACAAGACATGACATTAAAGCCGCAAGTGGTTTTAAATGGCTTCTTTTTTTCCTTTACAAATGTCATTTTGTGCAGGGACAGTTCTAAACACGGGAAACGCATGCCACTTCACAGGCATACTTTAGACACCCCCCAGGTACCATATTTAAAGGAATATTTCACTTTATTTTTTTCACTTTATGCATCATTAAAATGACTGCTCTCGAAAAAACTTTAGTTTTTAAAAGTTCTTTTTGCATTGATACATGTCCCCTGGGGCAGGACCCGGGTCCAGAAACCTGTTTTATGACATTAACATGCATATTGGCCGTTGTAATTAGCAATTTTGATTTCGAACGTTCGCGTCCATTGTAACGAATAGGGTTCGAAAATTTGCGCGAACTTTCGGTCCGTTCGAAGGTTCTGGTGCGAACCGAACCCGGGGGTGTTCGGCTCATCCCTACTCCTGACCACCGCTGCTGTTACCTGTGTTTGACCCCTAACTTGCCTCTTGGATATCCTTCTGCCTGATCATCTGTGCTTGACCCTCGGCCTGCCTACTGGACATTCTCTGAGTTACTTACCTGTGTTTGACCCCTGGCTTGCCTCTTGGATATCCTTCTGCCTGATCATCTGTGCTTGACCCTCGGCCTACCTACTGGACATTCTCTGAGTTATTTACCTGTGTTTGACCCTCGGCTTGCCTCTTGGATATCCTGCTGCCTGATCATCTGTGCTTGACCCTTGGCCTGCCTCCTGGACATTCTCTGAGTTACTTACCTGTGTTTGACCCTCGGCTTGCCTTCTGGACACTCTCTTGTTGCTACTGGTGTTTGACCCCCTGGCTTGCCTTCTGGATACCCACTTGTGGACTTACCTGTGCTTGACCCTCGGCCTGGCTTCCTGGACTTCCAGTTCACGTATGCACCTCAGGATCTCCCTCCAGTGTGTGTTCCGGTACCTCTACAGCCTCCGCCTCATCGTGGTCCTGCCAGGTGTCTACTTCCAGTGCAGCTTCAGCCACACCAGGTCTACGTCGCTACTGCACACCACCTGCAACCCACCTGCTGGCAACCCGTGCATCTTTGTGCCCGGTGCCCTCTGTACCCATTCCAGGGGCATCGTGCACCTAGTCGCAAGGGGAGCAGCTCTCAGCATTTCGGCCCGGGTGAGTACCTGTGACAGAGTGTGTATGAAGAGGCGGAGCTCTGAGTGTGTATGAAGAGGCGGAGCTCTGAGTGTGTATGAAGAGGCGGAGCTCTGAGTGTGTATGAAGGGGCGGAGCTCTGAGTCTGTATGAAGGGGCGGAGCTCTGAGTGTGTATGAAGAGGCGGAGCTCTGAGTGTGTATGAAGAGGCGGAGCTCTGAGTGTGTATGAAGAGGCGGTGCTGTGACACATAATGCTCTTCTAGGTGATAAAGGGAATACTTACCTTTGTTACAGCAGCAGTCCGGTATAAGTTATTTCTGTAGGTATTTGAGTTGTTACACATAGCGCAGGTTTTATTCTATTTATATTGGTGACATAATTGCCCAAATCTGGGGATCAGGAGCCATTTCCACCCTTTACTCTCGGCTGGGGATCTTTGTATCCATATAACAGATGTTCTACATGACTAAATCTGACATCAATTTTACTGCAAAATCAAAGGGGCCAAAGTGTCTCCCCCCCCCCGAGCAGTAATATATTTCTATCCCCCTTGGTGGGAGTGGAGATGACCCATCTATAAGGATATACAGTACATACACACAGTATTGACATCACACTACGAGGACTGCAGTTCCTCTGAGCTCCACAAGATGGTGATCTCACTTCTACCCAAACAGGAAGTCTCTATGGAAGACAGGAAGTGATGTCAGAAAACAGACAAGACAAAGGACATTACATAGGAAATAGAGAGTTTAATAAATTAATGGAAGAAGAAGCAGCAGAGGAGGTAATAAGATCTTATTTTCTATTTACACCCAGTAACCCCCCGTCATGTCCGTCCTCTTCCTCCATAGTCACTGTGATGTCTTTTATCTCCAGCAGATGATGATACACACATATATAGTGTGGAAATGTAGAATATATTACAATGAGGGAATTTATGGTCTGTACCACGAGGGGAGTTATTGATGTCAGTAAATGTCGGTTGCAGACATTGTATGTGGGGGGAATGAAATGATAAGTAAAGGTCGGGATTAGGGAAGATTTCTGTAAGATTTTACACAGGAATGATCAGCGATCCCTCCCCCTCCCCTTGGGGTTGCCACCTTTTCTTTGAGTCAAACCCAAACATTGTGCCAGCGCACAGCAATTTTTTTTTTTAGTATACATTATACTAGTATTGTAAAAGGCCAGTAGTAATGTGGCGCATGTAGCGGCGAACATTGGGTGCAGCCAAATTGACAGTAGGAGGCTTCACGGGACATGGGTAAGTAAAACAAAAGCATTCTTTTAACCATAAAACATGCTTTGATTGCTGTGCCACAATTAGGAGTCTCACAGACTCGGCACAATCGGTTTTTTTGCATTACTTCATGCACAAAAACTCGTCATCCTGGCACACACGATCAGTCCGGCTGCTGTAAGCTGAGCTGTGCATTTAACCTCCTGAGATCCTCGTTATAGCTGAATGACGGCTACAGCGCGGATCTAACTTGCCGGGACGACGTCTATTGACGTCGTCCCGTTCACGAGCGGCCTGCACGCACCCTGAAGGGCGCGCGCGCGCAACGCGCTCTGCGATCAGTGAGTTTGTGAGACTTGCTGGATCACAGATCCGAGTAAGGGGTTGATCCCGACCCCTTGCCACGTGATCAGCTGTCAGCCAATGACAGCTGATCATGTGATAACAGAGCCTGTAATCAGATTTTTTTGACAGCGTGAGGTGAAAAAAAAAAAAAGTCGATCAGCGGCGGCAGTGAGAGGGACATCCCGATCATTGCAATGTGCCCAAGGTCCATGGTGCCCTATACAAGTGCCGCCTACCAATGCCCACTATCTTCACCTTTCAGTGCCATCTGTCAGTGCCCACAATGTGCCTTTACAGTGCTGCACATCAGTGTCACCTACCAGTGCTCATCAGTGTCACCTACTGTCGTGATCTAATATATAGTTCGTAGATGGTTTGTAGTTATTAATAAGTATTGTCCGCAGCAAACCCAATTCTCCAGAGAGATGCACTTTATTGGCTTCCAAAACAGAACAGTCTTACAGATGACAAAATCCGACCGAGTATAATCATAACAGCGAATATTTCTCTAGACCTGTGCCTTCATAATCACAACTCTTCTCAGAGATATTTTCTAGACTGAAAGGCCAGCCTGAATGTCTTCTCAAATACTGGTCTGACACTGGGGGGGGGGTTCAACAAAATGTTTACCATGAATACCCCCTCAAGCCTAATTACCATCAATAAATACTTCCTTTGAAATGTTCAACTGGGTTAAAAGGTCATAATAAGATTTACACATCAAAGGGTCTTCTTCAGATGTCCCTTTGATATGTTTAAATTCAGTTCAACTGAATTTCTGGTACTTTAATACAATATCCTGCATAACTTGGCATTAACACATTACAACACCTACCAGTGCCCATCCGTGCCACCCATCTTATCTGTGCCCATCAGTACCGACCTATCAGTGCCCACCAGTGCCGCCTCATCAGCGCATATCAATAAAGCAGAAAAATTACCTGTTTGCAAAATTTTATAACAAACTATTAAACATGATTTTATTTTTTATTTTTTTTAATTTTCCATTTATTTTTTTGTTTGTTTATCAAAAAATAAAAACCCCAGCTGCGATTAAATACCACCAAAGGAAAGCTCCATTTGTGGGAAAAAAATGATAAAAATGTCATTTGGGTACAGCGTTGTATGACTGCGCAATTGTCATTCAAAGTGCGACAGCGCCGAATGCTGAAAATTGGTCTGGGCAGGAGGGGGGTTTAAGTGCCCAGTAAGCAAGTGGTTAAAAAAAAAAACACAATGCAACATATTCATTTCTGCACCACAGAAAGCTCATTTGTATTTGTAAGAGAAGGTGTGTGGGGGGGGGGGGGGGGGGGGGGGGAGAGGCAGCATAACATTTAAGCTAAAAAGTCTGCTTTAATATTCAACAAGCTTTATTGCAAGTAGTTGAAAGGGCGGCACAGTGGTGTAGTGGTTAGCACTCTCACCTAGCAGTAAGAAGGGTCGCTGGTTCGAATCCCAACCATGACACTTCCTGCCTGGAGTTTGCATGTTCTCCCTGTGCCTGCGTGGGTTTCCTCCGGGTACTCCGGTTTCCTCCCACAATCCAAAAACATGCAGGTAGGTTAATTGGCTTCTGTCCAAAAATTGGCCCTAGTATATGAATGGGGACCTTGGATTGTGGGCTCCTTGAGGGTAGGGACTGATGTGAGTGTGCAATGTACAGGGATGGGGACAATTGTAGACACTCGCTCAGGTTGAACTGGATGGACTGATGTCTTTATTCAACCTTACTAACTATGAAACTATGAAACTAGTGCAAACTCGCAAAGCCAGAATGTAGAAACAGACCCTCTCCTCATTTGGGCTACTTTCACACTGGGGCGTTGGGGGCGTCAGCGGTAAAGCGCCACTATTTTTTAGCGGTGCTTCACCGTCATTTTTGCGGCGCTTTTCAGCTGCTAGTGGAGCAATTTTAACCCACCCCCCCCGTGCTGATGGCCGATAAAGGGTTAATAGTGCCGGCAGCGCTTTGCCGGTGCTACAGCAGCGCTGCCCAATGTTTTCAATGGGCAGGGGGCGCTGTAGGAGCA
This sequence comes from Lithobates sylvaticus, assembly GCA_028564925.1. Taxonomy (NCBI): domain Eukaryota; kingdom Metazoa; phylum Chordata; class Amphibia; order Anura; family Ranidae; genus Lithobates; species Lithobates sylvaticus. Next base: position 573,990,330 of record CM053028.1, on the reverse strand, counting down.
CCTACAGCACCTCAAAGATGCTGCTTGCAGGACTTCTTTTTTTTTTTTTGCGTCCTGACAACGCAGCGCCCCAATGTGAAAGTACTCAAGTTTTCACACTGGGGTGACAGGCGCTCTGCAGGCACTAATTTTAGCGCTATAGTTACTGTAAATCGCCTCAGTGTGAAAGCAGCCTTAACCACTTCCGGACCAACTCAGGCCGATATACTAGCTGCCATAACCCCGGTATCCTCTTCTTCAGCGGGCGGTCCAGTTTAAGATAAAAGTGGTCTCTGCGGCGGATTCGCCGCAAGATCACTTTTATTGGCGGCGTCTAGGGTCTCCGTCTAGGGTTTCCCGTGGTAGATGGCCCAAAGAAATGTAGAAACTGACACTTTATATTCCTTTTGGGTTATTTATTTAAAAGGTAACACAGTCTCTTAAATGTAGGGTAGAGGGTTAGGATGAAAGTTCAGGTACTTTGGAACTGCAAGAATAGAAAGTCTCTTATTGTAGGAGTCCAGAGAATGACTGGATTCTCGTCACCCCCGGATAGACCTCCTTTCACTAGGCCTAGCAGCCGGTAAGGTGCTAAGTAAATGAAAGTCTCTGCCACAGACTTGAATGTAACTGAGGGATGTAGATAAAATTTAGAGAGCTATCATACGGTACCAGAATCTCTCAGCCAGTCTGGCGATACCGTATGAGTGTAGACCCATTTAGTGTCCTTCAACTGAGCCTCCAGGCCCCTTTAGAGAAACCAGCTTTATGCGTGGCCCTCTCCCGAAGAATCCTCCCCTGGATGCTTCTCCAATTGCTGGGCCTCTCCTTAGACGAGACGGCACCGGACCACTTTTGGATGATTTGGCCCCGATATCCATTCAGGCCTGTCCCTGCAGTAGCTTCGCCTCGGGCTATCCAGCCCCGAGACTCGGAACTGCATGGATCCACACCCCAGGCCAGGAGGACCAGGACCAAGACCAAACAGACAAAAAATATCTTCTGGACTGGACTGGAACCCAGAAGCACGTGATCTCAGTACCTTAAATACCCTCTCCCAGAATTCACAGCAGGATGACACTCCCACTGGGCTGGTTCCGAGAAAGAATGGTACCCAATACGCTCAGCCAAACTGCGTTCTCATACTTGCCGGCGGTGACAGCGACACCTACGGCTAAGGAGAACTCAGTGAAATTCCAGCCAGACTGGTACTGAAACCATAATTAGGCCTAAAACCCAACTGTGGTTTCAGGAATATTTTTTTTTTTTTAATCTTTATTGAAAAAGTTTTTCTTACAGACACTTATATTTACAATGTATATAGCATTCCTGTACAAAGGTTATTCCTGTCCATTATTGCCCCCTTTCCTTTACCCTACTAATCTCCTTCCTACTACCCTCGTCTACTATCTCCCTCCTTACCCCTCCCCCCGCCTTTTTTCACCTTACCCCAGTTTATCCTAAACTTATGAGTATCCAGGGGTCTATCCAGTTTTTTAGGTGGGTCGATGGGGGGGCTCCCCGGTTCTTGCTACTGAAGCCTCTCCTCCACACTAACCCATCCTGTTTTACTAATGATTTTTTCTAATACTTTATCTTAATTCTTCAACAACCAGGGTCTCCACATCCTATCGAACTCTATAAGATTACGTCTCTTCACATAGGCTACTCTCTCTTTGGTGAGCGTTTCGTTTACACTTTCTACCCAGTTCTGAACTGTCGGTGGGTACCTTGATTGCCACCTCAATGCGATCATCTTCCTCGCCTGGAACAGGCTCCTCAAAATAGCCACCGTGATACTCTTATTTTCCCTTTGCTCCTGCCTATACCCCAGAATACACACCACCGCCTCATTTTCCAACCCTGTGGAGAATCTTTCCCTCAGAGTCTGGGTCACCCCCTCCCAATAGCGAAAAAGTTTCGGACATCTCCATACCATGTGTAAGAGATCCCCTGTTCCCTGGCATCTGGGGAATTTATCATCTGCTCTTTTACCAAATTTGTACAATCGCTTTGGGGTATAATAAGCTCTGTTTAATAACATTAAATGAGAAACCTTCTGAGAGGCTGAGACTGACACTAGTGGGCTCATCTCTAGGACTCTTTTCCACTGCTCTTGTGATATTTCCCCTATATTGTGTTCCCATTTACTTTTTACTAGGTCGAGTTTTGCGTTACTTTTAGCCATTGTATTTATTTGCCCGTATATTGCCGAAATTAATCCCTTCGTAGAGCCCAACCGGGATATTCGTTGCAGAAGGGGGACATCCGCCCACTGCATGAGATGGCCACTAAACTGAGATCTCAAAGCATGCGCTATTTGGAGGTATGTGTAGTGTGTACTCTGGGGTATTTTGAATTCCGGCTTCAGGAATATTAACTTTAAAAAAAAACATAGCGCATGCTCTTCAGGAGCCAGCGCTACACTTGCATTACAGTTTGCACCTATAGTAAGCCCAGTGACTGTTGTCAGAGTAAAATATGTCCTACATTTGCCATCAGTAACTTAAAAAAAAAAAAAAAAAAAACTTCATTGTTATAACTAAAGTAAATCCCATTGTTGGTGTCGGATCATCCTCTCCCTGCAGTCTTCCATTCAAAGCTGACCACATTGATGGGGGCTAAGAGGCTGTATCACTATGGAGTCTGTATACAGAAGGGGGAATGTATCACTGCAATAATGTCACAAAGCTCTACACCTATGTATACACCATAGCAATACAGATCCCCAGACATTTCCATGACGCCACCCCCCCCCCCCCCCCCCCTCGGCATTTGGCATTTGCATAACAACGCATTGAAACAGACCTGCTGAACTTCTATGCAAACTCTAGTCATTCTCTGCTACACATGGGGGAGGGGTGTGGCTGAGCTTAGTGTCGGCTTCCCGTAGTTCTGATCACAATACCCATACGGCTATATAGTGACGTTGATCTTGTAAAGTACCGAATTGTATCCATCGCCATCTCACCGGTGAAGTCTGCTGAGATCCATAATTCATCCAAAGCCTTGACTATGTTTTCCCATGGAACATTTTGATGAATCACTGTTTCCATGATTGTGGTCCATGCCGCAGAGCTTTGGCTACAGATAAGGAATTGGTGACTTCCAGGCGTTCACCCGCCATTTGGTAAGCTCCTTTAAGTTGGGATCTATTCAACTGTCTAAAGGATCCTCAATTGAGGCTGAATTATTTAAGAGACAACTGCTGTCCCAAAAGGCCCACAAAAGGGGCTCCCTATCTTATCAGCGCATTTAGCTGCCCAAGAATAGGGACTGCACCTGGGAGAGGCTTGAACCCAGCTGGAAGCTGCCAACTGCAGAGGTAAGGGATGTTCCACCACCATTCACGGACCATGAGGTATGAGGGGGAAAAAAGGAGAATGCTGGGAGTGCACTAATCCTTTTCTTTTATAATATTCACTGGTCCTGAGGGAGGAGCCCAGGCGGAGCTTGTCACAGGTATGCTGCCATGTAGGCACCAGGAAAATACATTTTAATTTTCTTTCCTGCATTTTCCAAAACCTGGTGGCCAAAAATTACATTTTCAAAAACCTCACTATGTCTTTCAGAAAATATCGGACGGTGAGGTCATTTTGTGAGTAATTCCACTGACCTGGTGCTCCAGGGCCTCCAAAAATGTGATGGGCAGTCAGGACACGAGATGCATAATTTATGCTCCTTGAAAGGCCAAAGGTGCTCCTTGGATTTTGGGTCTTTATATGCATCTAGGCTGTGAAAAAGTCTCACATATGTGTCCCTCCCCCCATTTGTGAGGCATAAAAATGTATAATCTGTCTGTCTACTTTCCAAAAAAAACTGCTGATTAGCATTGTGAGTGGGGGGGGGGGGGGGGGGGGGGTTGAGATTGTGATCTTTTAATAATTAATCACGCAGCTCTAGTTTGTAGACTCTATAACTTTCCTACAGACTAAATAATATACACTGATTTGAGTTATTTTTAACAAAGAGAAATGTATCAGAATACAGTTTGGCTTAAATTTATGAAGAAGATCATTTATTAAAATTTAAAAACCTAGTGGGGAATAAATACCACCAAAATAAAGCTCTCTCTTTCTAAAAAAAAGATAAATATTTAATTTGGGTACAGTGTTACACGAATGAGTAATTGTCATTCAAAGTGTGAGAGCGCTGAAATCTGAAAACTGGCCTGGGCAGGAAGGGGGTGAAAGTGTCCGCTATTGAGGTGGTTAAATGTACCGCGACTCTCCTACCCCCCCCCCCACATCCACATCTTATTATTGTGTGACCAATACCATCCAAATAATTCTTATTTTCATTTCCCAAAGTTATGTGTCTATAAGGAGACCTGTATAGATCAAATGACGGCACCAATGGGGATGGAGAAGGACCGGAGTCACATGACTGAGAAGATACTAAACCTCACCCTGGAGATCATCTACCTGCTGACCGGAGAGGTGAGGAGGATTCTGGGAGGTCACATGACATCACTCTTATCTCTATTAATAAAAAACAGACCTGACTGGAGAGGTGAGGAGGATTCTGGGATTCTAACATGATATTCTTATTGGTTCCTCAACACAGAGATTTCCTCTTGTGAAGTCAGGTGATCATATGACCATCACAGTGCCTCCATGTGACTCCCTAAAACCTGAGAGACACAACATGGAGAAGATTCTAGAAGTCACCAAGAAGATGATGGAGCTGCTGACAGGAGAGGTGAGCGGTGCTGGGAATTCTGGGACATTATCCAGTAACAGACAAGGGATGTGTCTGGATGGTGACTGTATCATTGTGTGTGTCAGGTTCCTATAAGGTGTCAGGATGTCACTGTCTATTTCTCCATGGAGGAGTGGGAGTATTTAGAAGGACACAAGGATCTCTACAAGGACGTCATGATGGACAATCAGCCGCCCCTCACATCACCGGGTAAGAGGAGACTTTATTGTAAAGGAGAGAGCAGTACGGAGGCTCCACCTAGATCCCCCATCATCTGATAAACACATAGAAACAATGTATTCAGTCAGTGTGTGTGTTTCCTACAGATGGATCCAGTAATGGGAACCCACCAGAGAGATGTCCCCGTCCTCTGTATTCCCGGGATGCCACACAGGAAGGTCACACCATCCCCCACCATCATCAGGTAGATGATTGACAATTATTGGTAGTTCTGATTTATACACAGCATGATTGTTACAATGAATGTTTTATTATATATTCAGAGTGGAAACCTTGAGGATTATAATATTGTTGTTAAAGAAGAGTATAAAGAGGAGGATGAGGAGTATGGAGTGATGGAGGAGTTATCAGAAGGACACAAGGATATGATGGAGCCACCAAATACCAGGAACCCACCAGAGAGATGTCCCCGTCCTCTGTATTCCCGGGATTCCACACAGGAAGGTCACACCATCCCTCACCATCATCAGGTAGATGAGGAACAATCACTGATAGTATCATTAGGATCTGTACATTATCTGCATTGATGTCATTTTTATTCTATATTCAGAGTGGAAACCTGAGAGATTCTAAAGTTGAGGTTAAAGCAGAAGAAGAAGAGAGGTATGTGAGGGATGATCAGCAGTCTATGGAGGAGGATGGAATAACGGGGACATTTATAGAGGAGGACACTCCTACAGAGATCAGCACAGGTGGGTCATTAACACTAAATACATTCCTCCACCCATACTGCTCACTGATTGGTCCAGAGTAGGGTGGGGACTGGGTGATATCAGCCTGTAATCCCCTGGTCACTTTCCTGAGCTGTGTTCTCCATCCTGTATTCCTGTATTTCTCTCGGATAATCTTCCTTCTCTGTGCTGCAGACACAATTTATGTATCTAGACTGGATTTATGGAGATTCCGGGGTTCAGCTGGCAGCAAAATGTTGATTTCTCACCACAGACATTGCTCAACAGAGGCAGCAAGGTTAGGAGTTTTTGATCTTCTGCCCCATCCCCGGGAATGGCAAGATCTCTGACAGAACAATTCTCCCAGGGTTACTTGTTCTGTTATCTGCTGGCTGTGTCGGGTGGAGGGATATGTCTGTATAGTCTCAGACCCAAGTCACTGAGTGCAGTCTCAGGAGATGAGAGGCAGCGGTGTGGGACCTCTGCAACTTGTCTCATGTAAACATTTAATCTTCCACTGATTACTGAATACCAATAATTTGAGACCTGACCCCTGCACTATTTTACATCATTCTGATACTTATAGTCCTAATTGTATCCTATATAATAAGTTGTACATTACATATGCCTTACTAATTTTGCACCAATTTTCTACCAGCTGGACATTTTATATCTGATGATTTGATTGGAGCACAGACTTGTACGTGTTGATAATAATGTGATAACATCCTAAAACTTTGGAATCTTAACTACCTTAGACCTGCGCTATAGCCAAATGACGGCTTCAGCGCGGATCTATTGTGCCGGGACTACGTCTATTGACATCGTCCCGGTCACGAGCTGCCTGCGCGCCCCCTGAAGGGCGCGCGCGGCATGCTCTGTGATCAGCGAGTCTGTGAGACTCGCTGGATCACAGATCCGAGTAAGGGGTCGATCCCGACCCTTTACCACGTGATCAGCTGTCAGCCAATGACAGCTGATCATGTGATAACAGAGCTGGTAACCGGCTTTTTTTCCTCCTCGCGCTGACAGCGCGAGGAGAAAAAAAAAAAAAGCCGATCACCGGCGGCAGTGAGAGGGACATCAGTCCCTCTCACTGCAATGTGCCTAATCAATTGTGCCCACCTTTGCCCCATTAAAGTGTCGCCTACCAGTGCCATCTCTCAGTGCCCACAGTGCCAGTGCTGCACATCTGTGTCACCTGCCAGTGCTCATCTGTGTCACCTACCAGTGCCCATCCGTGCCCATCAGTGCCATCTTTGCTGTCCCCGTCAGTACCGACTTATCTGTCCCCACCAGTGCAGCCTATCAGTGCCCACCAGTGCCGCCTCATCAGCACATATCAATGAAGCAGAAAAATTATTTGCAAAATGTTATAACAAACTATTAAACATGATTTTTATTTATTTATTTATTTTTTTCCCATCTTTTTTTGTTTGTTTAGCAAAAAATAAAAAATAATTTCATTTGGGTACAGTGTTGTATGACCGCGCAATTGTCATTCAAAGTGCGTCAGCGCCAAAAGCTGAAAATTGGTCTGGTCACGAGGGGGGTTTAAGTGCAAAGTCATCAGGTGGTTAAACAGAAAGTGATAATGAGGGAGGAGTCAATAACCCAATGATGGTGGTCTTCAGGATCAGTCCAGTCTTCATCTTGGTTGTTCTCCCCCCATCCTCACTCTCTGACCTCTGGTGGGGCTCAGCCCCGCTGTTATTCATGACTAAATCATGGACTAAATAAGGAAGTGCAGGACTTCTTGTGTTGGGAAGATGGCAATGAGTGATAGAGGGGGTGGGGACACTCGTCCTATAATCCCCTCATCACTGTCACTCCTATAAAAGACAGTTCTCGTTGTTTCCTCTCTCTCTGACTAAGGTCCATGAATAAAGAAATGAACTGGTAGGAGATCAGAGGACCCATTTACTAGTTACCTTGAGGGGGGAATTGTAAGATCCTCAGAGACAAAGCTGCCTGATGTGGGCGGAGTCCTGGTTTAGGGGAACCAATCTGCTCATGTCTAGTAATAATCTTTTTATTTCTATTTTAGTAGATGGACGGGAGATGAGGAAAACCTCAGAGGATTGTCTCACTTTGTCTCCAGACTGTAAAGTAGAAGATGAGGACATCACACAGTATAGTCCAGGAGAAAACCCGACTACCTCAAATGTCCATCCGGCACCACACAGTGTAGATGGACCATCGTATTCCTCTTATCCTGAGGAACCTCAGACTGTGCGGGACGGTGCCGTCCTTACAGCAGATAAGAGGTTTTCTTGTCCTGAGTGCGGGAAGGGTTTCCCTTCTACATTCCAAGTTAATAGGCATAAAAGATCTCACACAGGGGAAAAACCGTATTCCTGTCCCGAGTGCGGGAAATTTTTTTCACAAAAGTCCAATCTTTACAAACATCAGATATCTCACATGGGGGAGAAGCCACTTTCCTGTTCTGAGTGCGGGAAATGTTTTTCACAGAAGTCCCATCTTCATGCACATCAGAGGTGTCACACGGGGGAGAAGCCGTATTTCTGTACTGAGTGTGGGAAATGTTTTTCACATATTTCTGGTCTTTACAGACATCGGAAATCTCACACAGGGAAGAAGCCGCATTCCTGTCCTATGTGTGGGAAATGTTTTGTAGAAAAAGCAAACCTTGTCGCACATCGGAGATCTCACACGGGGGAGAAGCCATATTCCTGTCCTGAGTGTGGGAAATGTTTTTCACGCAAGTCCTCTCTTTCCATACATCAGAGATCTCACACAGCGGAGAAGACACTTTCCTGTTCTGAGTGCGGGAAATGCTTTTCAGATAAATACACTCTTTACACACATCAGAGATCTCACACGGGGGAAAAGCCATATTCTTGTCCTGAGTGTGGAAAATGTTTTTCACAGAAATCTAATCTTTACACACATCAAAGATTGCACACGGGGGAGAAGCCGTATTCCTGTCCTGAGTGTGGGAAATGTTTTTTAGATAAATCCAATCTTAACACGCATCAGAGATCTCACACGGGAAATAAGCTGTATTCTTGTTCTGACTGTGGGAAATGCTTTTCACAGAAGTCCCATCTTTACACACATCAGAGATCTCACTTGGGTGAGAAGCCACTTTCCTGTCCTGAATGAGTTACTGTTACTGTCTGGATTCCCCTCTTCCTGTACATCAGGGATTCCACACAACTCTTGGGAAATGTCTTCTATATGAATGTTGCTGGACATCACAGCTTTCATATGCGGAAGAAGCACACCCTGATATACACCTTATATATACTCCCCTCTTATCCTTTCTCTTCTCATTATCCTTTTAAGGCTCCATATCCTTCCCATCCTTTCTAGGCTACTTCCCCCCTCCCCATCTTCTTTAGGCTCCTTCCCCTCTCCATTCTTTTTAGACTCCTTTCCCTTATCAGCTATTGGCTCCTGCCCCTTCCAAACATCTCTAGGCTCCTTCCCCCTCCTCCTCCTCTCAGCTCCTTCCCCTCCTCCTCTCTAGGCTCATTCCCCTCACATCCTCTTTAGGTTTCTCCCCCCCCCCCCTCCTCCTCTCTAGGCTCATTCCCCTCACATCCTCTTTAGGTTTCTTCTCCTCCTCCTCCTCTCTAGACTCATTCCCCTCATATCCTCTTTAGGTTTCTTCCCCTCCTCCTCCTCTCTAGACTCATTCCCCTCACATCCTCTTTAGGTTTCTTCCCCTCCTCCTCCTCTCTAGACTCATTCCCCTCACATCCTCTTTAGGTTTCTTCCCCTCCTCCTCCTCCTCTCTAGACTCATTCCCCTCACATCCTCTTTAGGTTTCTTCCCCTCCTCCTCCTCTCTAGACTCATTCCCCTCACATCCTCTTTAGGTTTCTTCCCCTCCTCCTCCTCTCTAGACTCATTCCCCTCACATCCTCTTTAGGTTTCTTCCCCTCCTCCTCCTCTCTAGACTCATTCCCCTCACATCCTTTTTAGGTTTCTTCCCCCTCCTCCCTCTCTCTAGGCTCATTCCCCTCACATCCTCTTTAGGTTTCTTCCCCTCCTCCTCCTCCTCTCTAGACTCATTCCCCTCACATCCTCTTTAGGTTTCTTCCCCTCCTCCTCCTCTCTAGACTCATTCCCCTCACATCCTCTTTAGGTTTCTTCCCCCTCCTCCTCCTCTCTAGGCTCATTTCCCTCACATCCTCTTTAGGTTTCTTCCCCCTCCTCCTAATCTCTAGGCTCATTTCCCTCACATCCTCTTTAGGTTTCTTCCCCCTCCTCCTAATCTCTAGGCTCATTTCCCTCACATCCTCTTTAGGTTTCTTCCCCTCCTCCTCTCTAGGCTCATTCCCCTCACATCCTCTTTAGGTTTCTTCCCCCTCCTCCTCCTCTCTAGGCTCATTCCCCTCACATCCTCTTTAGGTTTCTTCCCCTCCTCCTCCTCTCTAGGCTCATTCCCCTCACATCCTATTTAGGTTTCTTCCCCTCCTCCTCCTCTCTAGACTCATTCCCCTCACATCCTCTTTAGGTTTCTTCCCCTCCTCCTCCTCTCTAGACTCATTCCCCTCACATCCTCTTTAGGTTTCTTCCCCCTCCTCCTCCTCTCTAGGCTCATTCCCCTCACATCCTCTTTAGGTTTCTTCCCCCTCCTCCTCCTCTCTAGGCTCATTCCCCTCACATCCTCTTTAGGTTTCTTCCCCTCCTCCTCCTCTCTAGGCTCATTCCCCTCACATCCTCTTTAGGTTTCTTCCCCCTCCTCCTACTCTCTAGGCTCATTCCCCTCACATCCTCTTTAGGTTTCTTCCCCCTCCTCCTACTCTCTAGGCTCATTTCCCTCACATCCTCTTTAGGTTTCTTCCCCTCCTCCTCCTCTCTAGGCTCATTCCCCTCACATCCTCTTTAGGTTTCTTCCCCCTCCTCCTCCTCCTCCTCTCTAGGCTCATTCCCCTCACATCCTCTTTAGGTTTCTTCCCCTCCTCCTCCTCTCTAGGCTCATTCCCCTCACATCCTCTTTAGGTTTCTTCCCCCTCCTCCTCCTCTCTAGGCTCATTCCCCTCACATCCTATTTAGGTTTCTTCCCCTCCTCCTCCTCTCTAGGCTCATTCCCCTCACATCCTTTTTAGGTTTCTTCCCCTCCTCCTCCTCCTCCTCTCTAGGCTCATTCCCCTCACATCCTCTTTAGGTTTCTTCCCCTCCTCCTCCTCTCTAGGCTCATTCCCCTCACATCCTCTTTAGGTTTCTTCCCCTCCTCCTCCTCTCTAGGCTCATTCCCCTCACATCCTCTTTAGGTTTCTTCCCCTCCTCCTCCTCTCTAGGCTCATTCCCCTCACATCCTATTTAGGTTTCTTCCCCCTCCTCCTCTCTAGGCTCATTCCCCTCACATCCTCTTTAGGTTTCTTCCCCATCTCCTCTCTAGGCTCATTCCCCTCACATCCTCTTTAGGTTTCTTCCCCTCCTCCTCCTCTCTAGGCTCATTCCCCTCACATCCTATTTAGGTTTCTTCCCCCTCCTCCTCTCTAGGCTCATTCCCCTCACATCCTCTTTAGGTTTCTTCCCCATCTCCTCTCTAGGATCATTCCCCTCACATCCTCTTTAGGCTCTTTTCCCTCCTCCATGCTCTGTAGGCTTCTTTCCCGCTGTTGGGCAATTTGCATATTACATATTTCCTTATTAATAATGTGGCTCACTAATGCATTCTAGGCCTCCAAATCCTGGTCGAGGACATAAGCATAGCTTTACCTTATACCAAAGGAATGCTAGTATTAATGGTCAAGTCCTTGAGGGGACATATTGCCAAGGGAGTTGGCTGGGGGTGGGCTATTCAAGTTCTATATTACCACAGCCTAATCCTATACAAGCTTAGTCTCACCCAGAACAGCCATGAGGCAAGTGTCTGGTCCTGATTACCTGTACTTGTGTACGAGCAAACGGGACTCCGTGGCGGGAAAAAGCACTTTTTAGTTAAGTATTCTTGATATTGTCTTTATGTGTATCTGTCATCACGTTTAATAAATGTTATACTATTAAGTATTTGTGTGATCTTTCTTTGCACATATCGACCACAGCCCCAAAAATGTGACAAAACACTTGTCTATTCTCTCTCTGCTCCTCCCCCTCTTATTCTCTCAAGGCCTCTTCCCATCCTCCTCCTCTATAGGCTGCTTACCCTCACCATCCTCTCTAGGCCCCTTTTCTCCCATCATATTAAGGCTCCTTTCCCTCCTCATCTATTTCAAGCTCTTTCCCCTCCTCATTCTATGTAGGCACCTTCCCTTTCCCATTCTCCCAAGGCTCCTCCCCATCCTCTTTAGGTTCTTTCCCCCTCATCCTCCGTAGGCTACTTCCCTTCCCCATTATCTTAAGGCTCCTTTCTCTTCCCCATTCTCTCAAGGCTCCTTTCCCTTTTCATCCTCTCTAGGCTCCATCTCCTCCCCATCCTCTTGGCTTCTTCCCCTCCTCCTCCTCCTGTCTATGCTCTTTCCCCGCCTCCTCCTCTTCCTCTCTAGGCTCCTTCCCTTTCCATCCTCTCTGCTCCTTCCCCTCTTATCCTCTTTAGGTTCCTTCCTCTCCTCATCCTCTGTAGGCTCCTTCCCCTCCCCATCCTCTTTTTATATTTTTTTTTCCCCCCTCATCCTTTTGTAGGCGCCTTCCCTTTTCCATTATCTCAAGGCTCCTTCCCCTTTCCCAACCTCTCTGGGCTCCTTCTTCACCCTATCCTTTTGGCTCCTTCCCCTTTTTTCTAGGCTCCTTCCCCTAGTCATCCTCTGTAGGCTCCTTCCCCATTCTCTCAATGCTTCTTCCCCTCCTCTTCCTCTCTAGGTTCCTTCCACTTCCCATCCTTTTCAAACTCCTCCCCCTCCCTATCCTGTCTAGGCTCCATCCCCTCCCCACATTCTCTTTAGGTTCTTTCCCCTCCTTATCCTCTCTAGGCTACTTCCCTTCCCAATTATCTCAAGGCTTCCTTCCCTCCTTATCCTCCCCAGGCTCCTTCCCTTCCCCATTATCTCAGGGGCTTCCTTCCCTCCCTGTCCTCTCTAGGTTCCTTCTCCTCTAGGCTCTTTACCCTCCCCGTCCTCTCTAGGTTCCTTCTCCTCTCTAGGTTCCTTCTCCTCCCCGTCCTCTCTAGGTTCCTTCTCCTCCCTGTCCTCTCTAGGTTCCTTCTCCTCCCCGTCCCCTCTAGGCTCTTTCCCCTCCCCGTTCTCTCTAGGCTCCTTACCCTCCCCGTCCTCTCTAGGCTCCTTACCCTCCCCGTCCTCTCTAGGCTCCTTACCCTCCCCGTCCTCTCTAGGCTCCTTACCCTCCCCGTCCTCTCTAGGCTCCTTACCCTCCCCGTCCTCTCTAGGCTCCTTACCCTCCCCGTCCTCTCTAGGCTCCTTACCCTCCCCGTCCTCTCTAGGCTCCTTACCCTCCCCGTCCTCTCTAGGCTCCTTACCCTCCCCGTCCTCTCTAGGCTCTTTTCCCCTCCCCGTCCTCTCTAGGCTCTTTTCCCCTCCCCGTCCTCTCTAGGCTCTTTTCCCCTCCCCGTCCTCTCTAGGCTCTTTTCCCCTCCCCGTCCGCTCTAGGTTCTTTTCCCGTCCCCTCTAGGCTCCCTTTTTCTTTATTCCTACGCTTCTCCTTTTAAAATATGACATTAGCTTAATGATATGTCTCTTGCAGAACAATTCTTATTTTAAATTGATGCTCCACCCCTAATTAAAGTACATTCTCTGCCTTCAATGGTCTGCTGGATGCACAGCAGAAATGGTGTCCTTGGAAATGTTCCTGAAATGTTGGTAACTATGTTCATGGTAGTATGTCTGCAATCTCTGACCATCTCCTGTACTATGTTTGCAGTCTCTGACCATCTCCTGTACTATGTCTGCAGTCTCTGACCATCTCCTGTACTATGTCTGCAGTCTCTGACCATCTCCTGTACTATGTCTGCAGTCTCTGACCATCTCATGTACTATGTCTGCAGTCTCTGACCATCTCCTGTACTATGTCTGCAGTCTCTGACCATCTCCTGTACTATGAAATAGAAGGGGGAAGGGAGTTTGGGACTTTTTGGATGGACTATCCCCCTTCGGTGTCTTTTAGGCCATAGATCATGCAGGCATTACCGTGCAATATCTGTTTACTTATTCAGCAATGTGGTGGTTACCTGGATCTATCCAGCAAATGTTGTTTTTACCCATGTTATTACCTTTTTACTTGTCTTGTTACATGACACTAATAACTAGTATGTTGACTACTGTATTTAGTATCACTACTTAGTCGAAGTGCTCTGTCAAGCGTTATCATGAATATCTCTATCACCATTGTTATATATGAATTATTAAACGACTTATCAATCCACCTATGACTGTGTTGCAAACCATGAGCTTCATTTAAAGTCCCAAACCCCCCTTTTTTTGTTGCCCACTGGCTTTGGCCGGTGTGCTCATGCATATCTCCTGTAATATGTCTGCAGTCTCTGATCATCTCATGTATGTTGTCTGCAGTCTCTGGCTGTCTCCTGTGGTATGCCTATAGTCTCTGACCATTTTCTGTACTATGTGTTGCAGTAAAAAATAAGCACAATCATTCGGTGTGTCGTGGTGACAGTTGAGGTCCTTGGTTTCTCCTCAGTTGACCATCACTGGGATGCCATCTCACACCAAGCTCTATGTGCATACAATAAATGGAGTGTATGAGAGTCAGAACAAGTCCTTTGCAACTTAAATCGGAGTTCCATCCATATAAAAGTCAGCAGCTACAAAAAGTGTAGCTGCTGACTTTTAATAATCGGACACTCGCCTGTCCCATGGTCCAGCAATGCAGGCGAACAAAGCCCCACTCCTCTCCCCCGTGGCGCCGGCATTCTGACTGTGGCTTCACAGCTGGGCATGCACTGTGCATGCATGCTGTGATTGGCTGGGCAATCTTCTGGGACCAGTGACGTGTCCCAGAAGATTGCATGGAGGGAAGGGGAGAAGTGAACTTCCTTCCGGTGCCGCGTACCCCCGGGAGGAAGTGGGAGCTGGGTGCCCCTAAAAGAGGACATCTGCTCCCCCCCAAAAAAATGACATGCCAAATGTGGCATGTCAGGGGGTCACCTTTACTGAAAGCGGGAGTTCCAATTTTGGTTGGAACTCCGCTTTAAAGTGGACCTGTCACCACAAACGCTTCTTTCACATGTTCTGTAGTCTCTTCCTCCCCTCTTTTCAGAGGCAGTGTACCAACATTCAGGAGGTGATACTGCTAGCTCAGGAATGTTTGTTTTTGTCTCCATCTAAATGAGAATTTAACATTGAAGTTCTGTGTCACAATAAGCTTAATGATTGGATGTGGCTCAGCCCCATTGACTTCAATGGGCAGGTATGACAGGTGGTGCCACCTGTGAGACTTGGCATGTGGAGGTAAAAGTGCCACACTGTGAAGCTAAGCATGGAGGTCACAGCAATGTGTACTCACCTGAGAAGCCGCTATGTTCATTTAGAGGTAGGTGATCTATTAAATTATCATCTTTTAGGGCCCCCCTACTGTTGGATGCAATCTGGTCATGCCCATTGCTCTCCACGGCATGCCGAGCAGAACTTGTTTTTTATCTGTATCATGGGAGGATGAGATTTGGTCACCGTGTATTGATGTTTTAGATGGAAACCGGGCAGGTGAATTGTTCTGTGATCATATATCGTGTTTATACAGATTAAATATCAATTGTCTTAGATTTTAATAGCAGTTCTTTCATTTTTCAGGATGTCAGTAAAAAAAATGGCATCTGTCGGCAAATGTTCATGTTTTGTCAGTAAAACTAATTCACAGAGGGTTAAGAACCCTGCAAGGAGGATAGAAATATGACTGCCTAGTCCAGTCTTTCTCAGCCAGGGTTCCTCCAGTGGTTTCTAGGGGCTCCTTGTCACTTCATCGGTCTTTACATGGAAGTGTCACCTACCAGACATTTCTGGATACTGAAGTTTGTCATCATTTCGTTCAATACATTTTGTTATTATAATTTTACTTTTAACATTAACATTGCAATCATAGAATCAGTAAATACTAAAGGAAGAAATCCAATTGGTTAGGAAAATGACTTGTCTGGAATGTGGAGGCGGAGTCATTATTAATTTGTGTACAATACAATACAATACACGTGTTGCATTATTATAACAAGGTATTGTAGAAAAGATCACACCATAGAAAATGGGGGGAAAGTAGAAAATAAACCCGGATATGAAGGTGACATTTGTGTACGAGGAACACCTTTAACAATTACCACCATTTTATTCTCCAGGGCCTCTGCTTTCAGAAAATATATGTTTGGGAGTTTTATCTAATCTTCAGGCCCAAAATCTGCATTTTACCATGTGTGCAAAATTAATGGAAAAACAGCTCTGGCAGTGAAAGCGTTAATGTGAGCTAGATGGGATCACTCTGCTGTGGTCACACTCTAAACATTAGAGCTCCCCCTAGCTGCAGCCTGGTAATAACATTGCTAGGAGGTCTATTCATTTATCTGCTCCATACTTCCCATCTTTATATAAACGTCTTCTGATATTTAGGGGTCTATATATCGCAATTCATCTGGTGAAAGTGCATGTACATTCCTTTTGTGTGAATGGGGGTAAAGAATGAAAGTCATGGGGCTATTTGTTGTGCTGGTTGATATTTTTCAATTAAAGCAGAAGTAAACCCATCGATTTAACAGTCTAAAATAAAAAAAAGGCATGCCGTGAATGCTAACTGCACATTGGCTGTGCTCTCAACCAAACCATCCAATGGCTGGTGTCATAACGGATCACATGTGCAGCACTGTGGCAGTTGAAGATTAAACAGAGGCAAAGATGGCAGCTTCCTTGGCTGAAAACGACAGGGGGGGTTTACTTCCACTTTAAAGCGGTTGTGAAAAAAAAAAAAACACCTGCAAGGCAATGGCGTAATGCAGTGGTTCTCAACCCTGTCTTCAAGTAGCTCCAACAGGCCATGTTTGCAGGTTTTCCTTTATCTTGCACAGGTGCTTTAAATCTGAGTCAATGGCTTGGTATTTTGGACAGATATTTTATCTAATAGAAATTCCCAAAACATGGCCTGTTGGGGGTACTCGAGTACTGAGAACCACTGGCATAATGTATGGGGGAGGTGCATCGCATACTAGCACATTATGAAATACTCACCTTGGAATAAAACCCTCTGCTATGCTGAAAAATGCATTTTTCTGCTTCATTGATATGTGCTGATGAGGCGGCACTGGTGGGCACTGATTAGGCTGCACTGGTGGGGACAGATAAGTCGGTACTGACGGGGACAGCAAAGATGGCACTGATGGGCACGGATGGGCACTGGTAGGTGACACAGATGAGCACTGGCAGGTGACACAGATGTGCAGCACTGGCACTGTGGGCACTGAGAGATGGCACTGGTAGGCGACACTTTAATGGGGCAAAGGTGGGCACAATTGATTAGGCACATTGCAGTGAGAGGGACTGATGTCCCTCTCACTGCCGCCGGTGATCGGCTTTTTTTTTTTTTCTCCTCGCGCTATCAGCGCGAGGAGGAAAAAAAGCCGGTTACCAGCTCTGTTATCACATGATCAGCTGTCATTGGCTGACAGCTGATCACGTGGTAAAGGGTCGGGATCGACCCCTTACTCGGATCTGTGATCCAGCGAGTCTCACAGACTCGCTGATCACAGAGCATGCCGCGCGCGCCCTTCAGGGGGCGCGCAGGCAGCTCGTGACCGGGACGATGTCAATAGACGTAGTCCCGGCACAATAGATCCGCGCTGAAGCCGTCATTTGGCTATAGCGCAGGTCTAAGGTAGTTAAGATTCCAAAGTTTTAGGATGTTATCACATTATTATCAACACGTACAAGTCTGTGCTCCAATCAAATCATCAGATATAAAATGTCCAGCTGGTATAAAATTGGTGCAAAATTAGTAAGGCATATGTAATGTACAACTTATTATATAGGATACAATTAGGACTATAAGTATCAGAATGATGTAAAATAGTGCAGGGGTCAGGTCTCAAATTATTGGTATTCAGTAATCAGTGGAAGATTAAATGTTTACATCAGACAAGTTGCAGAGGTCCCACACCGCTGCCTCCCATCTCCTGAGACTGCACTCAGTGACTTGGGTCTGAGACTATACAGACATATCCCTCCACCCGGCACAGCCAGCAGACAACAGAACAAGTAACCCTGGGAGAATTGTTCTGTCAGAGATCTTGCCATTCCCGGGGATGGGGCAGAAGATCAAAAACTCCTAACCTTGCTGCCTCTGTTGAGCAATGTCTGTGGTGAGAAATCAACATTTTGCTGCCAGCTGAACCCCGGAATCTCCATAAATCCAGTCTAGATACATAAATTGTGTCTGCAGCACAGAGAAGGAAGATTATCCGAGAGAAATACAGGAATACAGGATGGAGAACACAGCTCAGGAAAGTGACCAGGGGATTACAGGCTGATATCACCCAGTCCCCACCCTACTCTGGACCAATCAGTGAGCAGTATGGGTGGAGGAATGTATTTAGTGTTAATGACCCACCTGTGCTGATCTCTGTAGGAGTGTCCTCCTCTATAAATGTCCCCGTTATTCCATCCTCCTCAATAGACTGCTGATCATCCCTCGCATACCTCTCTTCTTCTTCTGCTTTAACCTCAACTTTAGAATCTCTCAGGTTTCCACTCTGAATATAGAATAAAAATGACATCAATGCAGATAATGTACAGATCCTAATGATACTATCAGTGATTGTTCCTCATCTACCTGATGATGGTGAGGGATGGTGTGACCTTCCTGTGTGGAATCCCGGGAATACAGAGGACGGGGACATCTCTCTGGTGGGTTTCTGGTATTTGGTGGCTCCATCATATCCTTGTGTCCTTCTGATAACTCCTCCATCACTCCATACTCCTCATCCTCCTCTTTATACTCTTCTTTAACAACAATATTATAATCCTCAAGGTTTCCACTCTGAATATATAATAAAACATTCATTGTAACAATCATGCTGTGTATAAATCAGAACTACCAATAATTGTCAATCATCTACCTGATGATGGTGGGGGATGGTGTGACCTTCCTGTGTGGCATCCCGGGAATACAGAGGACGGGGACGTCTCTCTGGTGGGTTCCCATTACTGGACCCATCTGTAGGAAACACACACACTGACTGAATACATTGTTTCTATGTGTTTATCAGATGATGGGGGATCTAGGTGGAGCCTCCGTACTGCTCTCTCCTTTACAATAAAGTCTCCTCTTACCCGGTGATGTGAGGGGCGGCTGATTGTCCATCATGACGTCCTTGTAGAGATCCTTGTGTCCTTCTAAATACTCCCACTCCTCCATGGAGAAATAGACAGTGACATCCTGACACCGTATAGGAACCTGACACACACAATGATACAGTCACCATCCAGACACATCCCTTGTCTGTTACTGGATAATGTCCCAGAATTCCCAGCACCGCTCACCTCTCCTGTCAGCAGCTCCATCATCTTCTTGGTGACTTCTAGAATCTTCTCCATGTTGTGTCTCTCAGGTTTTAGGGAGTCACATGGAGGCACTGTGATGGTCATATGATCACCTGACTTCACAAGAGGAAATCTCTGTATTGAGGAACCAATAAGAATATCATGTTAGAATCCCGGAATCCTCCTCACCTCTCCGGTCAGGTCTGTGTTTTATTACTAGAGATAAGAGTGATGTCATGTGACCTCCCAGAATCCTCCTCACCTCTCCGGTCAGCAGGTAGATGATCTCCAGGGTGAGGTTTAGTATCTCCTCGGTCATGTGACTCCGGTCCTTCTCCATCCCCATTGGTGCCGCCATTTGATCTATACAGGTCTCCTTATAGACGGACAACTTTGGGAAATGAAAATAAGAATTATTTGGATGGTATTGGTCACACAATAATAGGATGTGGGGGGGGGGGGGATAGGAGAGTCGCTGTACATTTAACCACCTCAATAGCGGACACTTTCACCCCCTTCCTGCCCAGGCCAGTTTTCAGATTTCAGCGCTCTCACACTTTGAATGACAATTACTCATTTGTGTAACACTGTACCCAAATTAAATATTTATCTTTTTTTTAGAAAGAGAGAGCTTTATTTTGGTGGTATTTATTCCCCACTAGGTTTTTAAATTTTAATAAATGATCTTCTTCATAAATTTAAGCCAAACTGTATTCTGATACATTTCTCTTTGTTAAAAATAACTCAAATCAGTGTATATTATTTAGTCTGTAGGAAAGTTATAGAGTCTACAAACTAGAGCTGCGTGATTAATCATTAAAAGATCGCAATCTCAACCCCCCCCCCCCACACTCACAATGCTAATCAGCATTTTTTTTTGGAAAGTAGACAGACAGATTATACATTTTTATGCCTCACAAATGGGGGGGGGGACACATATGTGAGACTTTTTCACAGCCTAGATGCATATAAAGACCCAAAATCCAAGGAGCACCTTTGGGCTTTCAAGGAGCATAAATGATGCATCTCGTGTCCTGACTGCCCATCATATTTTTGGAGGCCCTGGAGCACCAGGTCAGTGGAATTACTCACAAAATGACCTCATTTTGCAAAGTAAACACCGTCCGATATTTTCTGAAAGACATAGTGAGGTTTTTGAAAATGTAATTTTTGGCCACCAGGTTTTGGAAAATGCAGGAAAGAAAATTAAAATGTATTTTCCTGGTGCCTCCATGGCAGCATACCTGTGACAAGCTCCGCCTGGGCTCCTCCCTCAGGACCAGTGAATATTATAAAAGAAAAGGATTAGTGCACTCCCAGCATTCTCATTTTTTTCCCCCTCATACCTCATGGTCCGTGAATGGTGGTGGAACGTCCCTTACCTCTGCAGTTGGCAGCTTCCAGCTGGGTTCAAGCCTCTCCCAGGTGCAGCCCCTATTCTTGGGCAGCTAAATGCGCTGATAAGATAGGGAGCCCCTTCTGTGGGCCTTTTGGGACAGCAGTTGTCTCTTAAATTCAGCCTCAATTGAGGATCCTTTAGACAGTTGAATAGACCCCAACTTAAAGGAGCTTACCAAATGGCGGGTAAACGCCTGGAAGTCACCAATTCCTTATTTGTATCTAAAGCTCTGTGGGCATGGACCACAATCATGGAAACAGTGATTTATCAAAATGTTCCATGGGAAAACATAGTCAAGGCTTTGGATGAATTATTGCTCTCAGCAGACTTCACGGGTGAGATGGCGATGGATACCATTCGGTACTTTGCAAGATCAACGTCACTATATAGCCATATGGGTATTGTGATCAGAACTACGGGAAGCTGACACTAAGCTCAGCCACACCCCTCCCCCATGTGTAGCAGAGAATGACTAGAGTTTGCATAGAAGTTCATCAGGTCTGTTTCAATGCGTTGTTATGCAAATGCCAAATGCCGTGGGGGGGGGGGGGGGGGTGGCGTCATGGAAATGTCTGGGGATCTGTATTGCTATGGTGTCTGCATAGGTGTAGAACTTTGTGGCATTATTGCAGTGATACATTCCCCCTTCTGTATACAGACTCCATAGGGATACAGCCTCTTAGCCCCCATCAATGTGGTCAGCTTTGAATGGAAGACTGCAGGGAGAGGATGATCCGACACCAACAATGGGATTTACTTTAGTTATAACAATGAAGTTTTTTTTTTTTTTTTAAGTTACTGATGGCAAATGTAGGACATATTTTACTCTGACAACAGTCACTGGGCTTACTATAGGTGCAAACCGACTGCAATGGCCAACAAACTGTAATGCAAGTGTAGCGATGGCTCCTGACGAGCATGCGCTATGTTTTTTTTAAAAGTTAAAGCGGTTCTGCACTCTTTTTTTTTTTTTTTGGGCTATATGCCAAGGCCATATAGCTCAATTGGGGGACTTACCTGTTCCATCTTCCATCTCGATCGCCGCCGGTTTTCATCTTCATCTTCTTCTTGTCTTCTTCTTGTCTGCTGGGGTCCATCTTGCCTGTGGGCATGTGAAACCCCACAGGACCTTTAGATGGCCCAGCATGCACCGCCGTTACTCGCGCGTGCGCAGTAACGGCACATCTGCCGACATCTCACGAGATTTCGGCAGATGTGGCCGAAATCTCGCGAGATTTCGGAAGATGTGGCCGAAATCTCGCGAGATTTCGGAAGATGCCCGCACTGACTCCTGGGATCAATGACACCAGATCCCAGGAGACAGTGCGGCGTGACGACGATCGACGCAGAGACCCCGCCCGCCGCCGAAGAGAGAGAAGACCGGAAGTCATCAATTACAAGGTAAGTAAAAAAAAAAAAAAAAAAAAAACATTTCATTTAGTACTCTTTGCCTGATTTGGAAGGCAAAGAGATTTACTAAATGAAATGGGTGCAGAACCGCTTTAATATTCCTGAAACCACAGTTGGGTTTTAGGCCTAATTATGGTTTCAGTACCAGTGTGGCTGGAATTGTACTGAGTTCTCCTTAGCCGTAGGTGTCGCTGTCACCGCTGGCAAGTATGAGAACGCAGTTTGGTTGGGCGTATTGGGTACCATTCTTTCTCGGAACCAGCCCAGTGGGAGTGTCATCCTGCTGTGACTTCTGGGAGAGGGTATTTAAGGTACTGAGATCACGTGCTTCTGGGTTTCAGGTCCAGTACAGAAGATATTTTCTGTCTGTTTGGTCCTGGTCCTCCTGAACGGCCCCCGTGGCCCTCCTGGCCTGGGGTGCGGATCCATGCAGTTCCGAGTCTTGGGGCTGGATAGCCAGAGGCCAAGCAACTGCAGGGACAGGCCTAAATGGATATCGGGGCCTAATCATCCAAAAGTGGTCCGGTGCCGTCTCATCTAGGGAAAGGCCCAGCAACTGGAGAAGCATCCAGGGGAGGATTCTTCGGGAGAGTGCTACGCATAAGGCTGGTTTCTCTGAAGGAGCCTGGAGGCTCAGTTGAAGGACACTAAATGGGTCTACACTCATACGGTATCGCCGGACTGGCTGAGAGATACTGGTACCGTATGATAGCTCTCTAAATGTTATCTACGTCCCTCAGTTACATCCAAGTCTGTGGCAGAGACTTTCATTTACTTAGCACTTTACCGGCTGCTAGGCCTAGTGAAAGGAGGTCTATCCGGGGGTGAAGATACTCCAGTTATTCTCTGGACTCCTACAATAAGAGACTTTCTATTCTTGCAGTTCCAAACTACCTGAACTTTTGTCCTAACCCTCTACCCTACATTTAAGAGACTGTGTTACCTTTTAAATAAATAACCCAAAAGGAAGATAAAGTGTCAGTTTCTACATTTCTTTGGGCCATCTACCACGGTAACCCCTAGACGGAGACGAGGTGAAGAAGGTAACGGTAAGCCCAATAAAACCAGCAGCTGCTTCGGGGGTCAGTGCTACACAAGTAAGTGTTTCAAGCTCACAGGTCAGGACTTAACCACTTAAAAAAACGGAAGTTCCACAGAATTTTTTTTTCTTTTAAAAGTCAGCAGCTAATACCACTCTTATCGAAGCTAACTATAAAACACTGTTGCGCTGGTACTTAGTCCCCACAAGAATAGCAAAAGTACATCCCTCCTCCTCGTCCAATTGTTTCTGACAATGTGGACAGATGGGAACCATGTGCCATATCTGGTGGCAATGTCCATTAGTCATCAGGTTCTGGATTAGGATATATAATTTGATCAACTCAAGTTAAGCCCCATACACACGCGCGGACAATCCGTGGACCAGGTCCGTCGGACCATGTCCGTCATACTTTGTCTGATGTTGGTTTTGCGTACACACGGTCGGACAAAGTTGTCGGAAAATCCGATCATTCTGAACGTGGTGACGTTTGTTGCCTACGACGGGACTACGTAGAGGCTAGTAGCCAATAACTTTGGTCTTGTAATGTGATCTGAGCATGCGTAGCACTTTGTCCGGTCGGACAAGCGTACACACGCTCGGATTTGGTGTGATCGGACCGTGTTGACGGCAAAGTTTTCCAGCAGGAGATAAGACTTTGTCCGTCGGCCAAACCGACGAACACTGTCCGATGGTGCATACACACGGTCTGATTTTTCAACAACCTTGTCCGATCGGACAGAATCCATGAAAAAGTCCGACCGTGTGTATGGGGCTTTACAGGTGTCAATATTCGTCGGTCCCCAGAGAGCGCACTTTTTCACAAATTACCTGACGGGGTCCCTACAAAAATCAATAAAACTCATAACCTATATCCTCCTGGCAGCTAGAATAACAATTGCGAGAAACTGGAAACATTCACGAATACCCTTGGAAGAAGTTAAAAGCAAACTCCAGTTGGATCATGGTTAATGACAAACTTACTTACACTCTCCATAACAAAGCAGGGATGTTCAACAAGATCTGGGATCCATGGATCGAACACATCTCCACTTAATGTGGAACTCCAGGTCTCTCTCTCTCCCCCTCCCCCTCTCTCTCCCTCTCTCCCTCTCTCCCTCTTCTCCTTTCTTTCCTTCTGCTGCTTCTCTCCTCTCTCCTTTGTCCTCTCTCTTATTTTATTTGGTGATATACCCTTTATATAGCCTGGTTATTGATATATCTGAATAAAACGTTATGGATAAGGCAGGAAGCCTTACAATAGTACGGACAGAAAGATACTCCCGAAAGTTTAAATTGGGGGCCGTTGTAGCCCTAGACCCTCCCTACCTTCCCCCTGGTACTGTTATACTTTAATGTTACCCCTTTGCAAACATCAGCACGTACCACACCCTGTTTAAGGGCCCGAGTAGCTTCTACGAAGATGTTATGTATATGTTTCTATCTCCTGACAGGTATTACGCGGTATGCAAATGTACTGTTAAAACGTTTACATGATGGGTTGAATGTAACCTGGTTACTTGTTAATTCTTTGTTTTGTATTTACCTCAATAAAAATATTGAAATATAAAAAAGTCAGCAGCTACACATACTGCAGCTGCTGACTTTTAAAATATGGACACTTACCTGTCCAGCGCGCCCGCGATGTCGGCACCCGAAGCCGAACTGTCGCTCATCTCGGGTGCTGCCACAGCTATCTTCGGTATGGGAATCAGGAAGTGAAGCTTTGCGGCTTCACTTCCCGGTTCCCTAATGCGCATGCGCGAGTCACACTGCGCAATACAGATAGTCCCTGCTGTCTCTGGGACCCGTGCGTTTCCCAGCAGACAGGGGGGGGGGGGGGGCAGGAAGTGGCGTAGATAGCCGCAGAATCTGCAGCTATCTATGCCCGGAAGTGGGTGCAGATGCCTGTATCATACAGGTATCTGCACCCCCCTCCCCCCTGAAAGGTGACAATTGTGGCACCAGAGGGGGGGGCGGGGTTCCGATGAGCGGAAGTTCCATTTTAGGGTGGAGCTCCGTTTTAAGGACCGAGCCTCTTTCTGAGATTTGGTGTTTAGTTAAAAACAGTTTTTTTTTTTTTTGCTAGAAAATTACTTAGAACTCCCCAACCTTATACATTTTTTTCTAACACCCTAGAGAATAAAATGGCGGTCGTTGCAGTACTTTCTGTCACACTGTATTTGCGCAGCGGTCTTAAAAGCGCACTTAAAAAAAAAAAATACACTTTTTTTTAATTAAAAAATAAGACAACAGTAAAGTTAGCCCAATTTTTTTTTATATTGTGAAAGATAATGGTTACACCGAGTAAATTGATACCCAACATGTCACGCTTCAAAATTGCGCCCGCTCGTGGAATGATGACAAACTTTTACCCTTAAAAATCTCCATAGGCGACGTTTAAAAAATTCTACAGGTTGCATGTTTTGTGTTACAGAGGAGGTCTAGGGCAAGAATTATTGCTCTCGCGGTGATACCTCACATGTTTGGTTTGAACACCGGTTTCATATGCGGGCGCTACTCACGTAGGTGTTCGCTTCTGCACGCGAGCTTGGCGGGACGGTGCGCTTTTAAAACATTTTTTTTTCTTATTTATTTTACCTTTATTTTTACACTGTTTTTAAAAAATAAAAAAATGGTGTCACTTTTATTCCTATTACAAGGAGTGTAAAAATCCCTTGTAATAGAAAAAAAGTGTAGCGCCGGGCTCCTAATGAGCATGCGCTATATGTCTTGTAAATTTAATGTTCCTAAAACCACAGTTCAGATTTAGGGTTAATTGTTCTAAATTATGGTCTCAGTATCAGTTTGGCTGTTCTGCTTGGCCATCATAGGTGCCGGTGTCACCTCTGGCAAGCACAAGAACGCGGTCCGGTTGGGCGCATTGGGTGCCAACCTCTCTCGGAACCAACCAGTGAGTGTCGTCTTGCTGTGAATTCTGGGAGAGGGTACTTAAGGTACTGAGATCACGTGCTTCTGGGTTCCGGTCCAGAAGATCTTTTTGTCTGTTTGGTCCTGGTCCTCCTGATCAGGGGCCCTCATGGCCTGGGGTGCGGATCCATCCAATTCTGAGTCTCTGGGCTGGCTAGCCCGAGGCACAGTTACTGGAAGGAGGATTCTAAGGTGGTCGGGTGCCGTCTCGTCTTTGGAGAGGCCTAGCAACTGAGAACGCAACCAGGGGAGGACTCTTCAGAAGAGGGCCATGCAAAAGGCTGGACGCATTGGGTGCCAACCTCTCTCGGAAACCAACCAGTGAGTGTCGTCTTGCTGTGCATTCTGGGAGAGGGTACTTAAGGTACTGAGATCACGTGCTTCTGGGTTCCGGTCCAGAAGATCTTTCTGTCTGTTTGGTCCTGGTCCTCCTGATCAGGGGCCCTCATGGCCTGGGGTGGGGATCCATCCAATTCTGAGTCTCGGGGCTGGCTAGCCCTAGGCACAGTAACTGGAAGGAGGATTCCAAGGTGGCCTGGTGCCGTCTCGGTTTTGGAGAAGCCCAGCAACTAGGAACGCGACCAGGGGAGGACTCTTCAGAAGAGGGCCATGCAAAAGGCTGGCTGCTCGGTAAGAGCCTGGAAGCTGAGTTGAAAGACACCAGGCGAATCCACACTGGTACGGTATCGCCGGAGCGGCTGCAAGATACTGGTACCGTATGAGGGCTCTCTAAGTCCATCTATCCTTCAGTTACAACCAAGTCTGTGGCAGAGACTTTTCTCTATTTGAATCAGTTATCGGCTGCTAAATCTGCTGAGAGGAGATTTATCCGATATCTGTAATATCCAGTTGTGAATGGCTATTCCCTGGACTTCATAGTGAGAGACATTCAGCTCCAAGCAGTTCCAAGAGTGCCTGAGCTTCCTACCTTTACCTTATATTCCTTTATGAAGACTTTGTTTTGTCTACCGTTTTGCAAATAAAAATCCCTAAAGCGGATCCAGTGTCAGTTTCTGCAGTTCTTTGGGCCATCTACCTCGGGAAACCCCTAGACGGAGACGAGGTCAAGAAGGTAACGGTAAGCCTAAATTAAACCAGCAGCTCCTTCGGGGGTCAGTGCTACAAAAGCATGACAGGACCTCTTAAATATGAGATCTGGGGGTCAAAAAAGACCTCACATCTCATATTTACACTAAAATGCAATAAAAAAAATAAATAAATGTTGTCATTTAACCACTTAAGGACCGCCTCCTGCACATTTACGCCGGCAGAGTGGCACGGCTGGGCACATCAATGTACAGGTACGTTGCTCTTTAAGAGCCCAGCCGTGGGTCGTGTGCGCCGCTGGCGGCGTGCGCGCGACACGGTCCTGAGCTCCGTGACCGCGGAACCCAATCGCCGCCGGTGTCCCGCGATCGGGTCACAGAGCTGAAGAACGGGAGAGGTATGTGTAAACAAACCTCTCCCCGTGCTTCCTAGTGAGGCTGTCACTGTCTTTCCATATGACAGGGAACAGACGATCAATCAGTGATGTCACACACCAAGCCGCGCCCCCTACAGTAAAAAAAAAAAACATAGGTCACACTTAACCCCTCCCCGCCCCCTAGTGGTTAACCCCTTCACTGCCAGTGTCATTTACACAGGAATCAATGCATTTAAATAGCACTGATTGCTGTATAAATGACAATGGTCCCAAAAATGTGTCAAAAATGTCCGATGTGTCCGCCATAATGTCGCAGCCACAATAAAAAAAAAAATCGCTGATCGCCGCCATTACTAGTAAAAAAAAAAAAAAAACAATATTAATAAAAATGCTAGAAAACTATCCCCTATTTTGTAAATGCTATAACTTTTGCGCAAACCAATCAATATTCGCTAATTGCGATTTTTTTTTTTACCAAAAATATGTAGAATACGTATCGGCCTAAACTGAGGGAAAAAAATATTTTTTGGGGATATTTATTATGGCAAAAAGTAAAAAAATATTACACTTTTTTCAAAATTGTCGCTCTATTTTTGTTTATAGCACAAAAAATAAAAACCGCAGAGGCGATCAAATACCACCAAAAGAAAGCTCTATTTGTGGGAAAAAAAGGACGTCAATTTTGTTTGGGAGCCACGTCGCATGACCGCGCAATTGTCAGTTAAAGCGACGCAGTGCCGAATCGCAAAAGGGGGCCTGGTCCTTTGGCTGCAAATTGGTCCGGGGCTGAAGTGGTTAATAAAAAAAATGGCCCTTTATAAGCTATGGGCGGAAGTGGTTCCACCCTGCAATGATATGGAGACGGGTGGGGGACATCTTCCCCTCACTCATCTCCATGTCAGGCCACCCGAAGGACCCAGTCGTCTCTGCCGCTGCCAAAGGCACCAGTAAGCGGCGGAGGGAACCAGAGAGCGGCGGGAGGGGGGGGGGGGGGCCCTCTCCCGCCGCGATAAAAGTGATCTTGCGGCAAATCCGCCGCAGAGACCACTTTTATCTTAAACCAGACCGCCCGCTAAAGAAGAGGATACCGGAGTTATGGCAGCTAGTATATCGGCGTGAGCTGGTCCGGAAGTGGTTAAGGCTGCTTTCACACTGAGGCGATTTACAGTCACTATAGCGCTAAAAATAGTGCCTGCAGAGCGCCTGTAAAGCGCCTCTCCTGTCACCCCAGTGTAAAAAAAATGAGGGCTTTCACATTGGGCGCTGCGTTGTCAGGACGCTAAAAAAAAAAAGTCCTGCAAGCAGCATCTTCTTTGAGGCGCTGTAGGTGGTCCTGCCCATTGAAAACATTGGGCAGCGCCGCCGTAGCACCAGCAAATCGCTGCCGGCACTATTAACCCTTTATCGGCCATCAGCGCGCAGGGGGGGTTAAAATCGCTCCGCTAGCAGCTGAAAAGCAGCGCAAAAATTACGGTAAAGCGCCGCTAAAAATAGCGGCACTTTACCGCCGACGCCCCCAACGCCCCAGTGTGAAAGTAGCCTAAAGGAGTAGGAGAGGGTCTGTTACTACATTCTGGCTTTGCGAGTTTGCACTACTTGCAATAAAGCTTGTTGAATATTAAAGCAGACTTTTTAGCTTAAATGTTATGCTGCCTCTTCCCTCCCCTCCCCCCACCTTCACTTACAAATACAAATGAGCTTTCTGTGGTGCAGAAATATATATTTTGCATTGTGTTTTTTTTAACCACTTGCTTACTGGGCACCTAAACCCCCCTCGTGACCAGACCAATTTTCAGCATTCGGCGCTGTCGCACTTTGAATGACAATTTCGCGGTCATACAACACTGTACCCAAATTAAATTTTTATAATTTTTTTCCCACAAATAGAGCTTTCTTTTGGTGGCATTTAATCGCAGCTGGGTTTTTTATTTTTTGATAAACAAACAAAAAAAAAAATGGAAAATTAAAAAAAAATAAAAATAAAATCATGTTTAATAGTTTGTTATAAAATTTTGCAAACAGGTAATTTTTCTGCTTCATTGATATGCGCTGATGAGGCGGCACTGGTGGGCGCTGATGAGGCGGCACTGGTGGGCACAGATAGGCCGGCACTGGTGGGCACAGATAGGTCGGCACTGGTGGGCACAGATAGGTCGGCACTGGTGGGCACAGATAGGGCGGTACTGGTGGGCACAGATAGGGCGGTACTGGTGGGCACAGATAGGTCGGTACTGATGGGCACAGATAGGTCGGTACTGATGGGCACAGATAAGATGGGTAGCACGGATGGGCACTGATGAGCACTGGTAGGTGACACTGATGTGCAGCACTGTAAAGGCACATTGTGGGCACTGGCACTGTGGGCACTGACAGGTGAAGCTTGTGGGCACTGACAGGTGGAGCTAGTGGGCACTTGTATAGGGCACAGGTGGGCACCATGGACCTTGGGCACATTGCAGTGATCGGGACTGATGTCCCTCTCACTGCCGCCGGTGATCTGCTTTTTTTACCGGCTCTGTTATCACATGATCAGCTGTCATTGGCTGACAGCTGATCACGTGGTAAGGGGTCGGGATCGACCCCTTACTCGGATCTGTGATCCAGTGAGTCTCACAAACTCGCTGATCACAGAGCGCCCTTCAGGGTGCGCGCAGGCCGCTCGTGAACGGACTGGTCGTGTGTGCCAGGATGACGTGCTTTTATGCATGAAGTAATGCAAAAAAAACGATTGTGCCGAGTCTGTGAGACTCCTAATTGTGGCACAGCAATCAAAGCATGTTTTATGGTTAAAAGAACTACTAAGAAAAAAAAATTGCTGTGCGCTGGCAAAATGTTTGGGTTTGACTCAAAGAAAAGGTGGCAACCCTAGGAGGAGGGGGGGGGGGGGGGCAGCAGCGCTGATCATTCCTGTGTAAAATCTTACAGAAATCTTCCCTAATCCCGACCTTTACTTATCATTTCATTCCCCCCACATACAATGTCTGCAACCGACATTTACTGACATCAATAACTCCCCTCGTGGTACAGACCAGAAATTCCCTCATTGTAATATACGGGGTTATTCTACATTTCCACACTATATATGTGTGTATCATCATCTGCTGGAGATAAAAGACATCACAGTGACTATGGAGGAAGAGGACGGACATGACGGGGGGTTACTGGGTGTAAATAGTAAATAAGATCTTATTACCTCCTCTGCTGCGTCTTCTTCCAGTAATTTTTTCTCTCTATTTCCTATGTAATGTCCTTTGTCTTGTCTGTTTTCTGACATCACTTCCTGTCTTCCATAGAGACTTCCTGTTTGGGTAGAAGTGAAATCACCATCTTGTGGAGCTCAGAGGAACTGCAGTCCTCGTAGTGTGATGTCACTACTGAGTTTATGTACTGTATATCCTTATAGATGGGGTCATCTCCACTCCCACCAAGGGGGATAGAAATATATTACTGCTCGGGGGGGGGGGGGGAGACATTTTGGCCCCTTTGATTTTGCAGTAAAATTGATGTCAGATTTAGTCATGTAGAACATCTGTTATATGGATACAAAGATCCCCAGCCGAGAGTAAAGGGTGGAAATGGCTCCTGATCCCCAGATTTGGGCAATTATGTCACCAATATAAATAGAATAAAACCTGCGCTATGTGTAACAACTCAAATACCTACAGAAATAACTTATACCGGACTGCTGCTGTAACAAAGGTAAGTATTCCCTTTATCACCTAGAAGAGCATTATGTGTCACAGCGCTGTCCTATTGTGTGTGCACATAAATCATCACAAATACACTAAAATATGTGGAGACATTCATATATAAAGTGCTAGGGGCTAGAATAATATTCTCTGCAGATCTACTGCTTCCACTTTACACCTACTTCATTGATCTTATGGTGTTTATCAATAAATGAAGTAAACTGATCCATGTGCAAATTCATATACAACATAAAGTGCTTTGTGCTCAAGATGATGTTCCCTACAGATCCCTAGCGCCCACTTTGCACCTACTTTTTTAATCTTATGATATTTGCTGCTATCATAAAAAAAAAACATCTGTGCAAATTCATGTAATCATACAATATTTTGGACTCAATATAGTGTTCTCTGCAAGTCCACTGCTTCCACTTTGCATCTACTTCAATGAACTTATTTTGTCAAACATAAATCCACCAATCAATGAAAAGTTGATAAGGTGTAAAGTTCTCGGTGCTCCAAACTGTGGCAGCTGTAGTGTAGCCACACCTTCTTCCACCTCTTACACACGTGATGGTGAGGGCGCCCCCTTAGTGGTGCTTCCCCACTCACCAGAGCAATATGACTACCAGCTTTTCATCTACCAGAGTCACCAACATCCTTCACACTCTCCTCACCTCTGATGGCAAAGGAACTGGATCCTCCTCGCTCACTCCTGCAAGTCTGCTGCGCTTTCTGTCAGTCTCCCTCCTAGACTCCTCCTCCGACCTCTGTTCCAGCAGGAGCTCCGCCTCTTCATACACACTCAGAGCTCCGCCTCTTCATACACACTCAGAGCTCCGCCTCTTCATACACACTCAGAGCTCCGCCTCTTCAGACACACTCAGAGCTCCGCCTCTTCAGACACACTCAGAGCTCCGCCTCTTCATACACACTCAGAGCTCCGCCTCTTCATACACACTCAGAGCTCCGCCTCTTCATACACACTCAGAGCTCCGCCTCTTCAGACACACTCAGAGCTCCGCCTCTTCAGACACACTCAGAGCTCCGCCTCTTCATACACACTCAGAGCTCCGCCTCTTCATACACACTCAGAGCTCCGCCTCTTCATACACACTCAGAGCTCCGCCTCTTCAGACACACTCAGAGCTCCGCCTCTTCAGACACACTCAGAGCTCCGCCTCTTCAGACACACTCAGGGCTCCGGCTCTTCATACACACTCAGGGCTCCGCCCCTTCATACACACTCAGAGCTCTGCCCCTTCATACACACTCAGAGCTCCGCCCCTTCATACACACTCAGAGCTCCGCCTCTTCATACACACTCAGAGCTCCGCCTCTTCATACACACTCTGTCACAGGTACTCACCCGGGCCGAAATGCTGAGAGCTGCTCCCCTTGCGACTAGGTGCACGATGCCCCTGGAATGGGTACAGAGGGCACCGGGCACAAAGATGCACGGGTTACCAGCAGGTGGGTTGCAGGTGGTGTGCAATAGCGACGTAGACCTGGTGTGGCTGAAGCTGCACTGGAAGTAGACACCTGGCAGGACCACAATGAGGCGGAGGCTGTAGAGGTACCGGAACACACACTGGAGGGAGATCCTGAGGTGCATACGTGAACTGGAAGTCCAGGAAGCCAGGCCGAGGGTCAAGCACAGGTAAGTCCACAAGTGGGTATCCAGAAGGCAAGCCAGGGGGTCAAACACCAGTAGCAACAAGAGAGTGTCCAGAAGGCAAGCCGAGGGTCAAACACAGGTAAGTAACTCAGAGAATGTCCAGGAGGCAGGCCAAGGGTCAAGCACAGATGATCAGGCAGCAGGATATCCAAGAGGCAAGCCGAGGGTCAAACACAGGTAATTAACTCAGAGAATGTCCAGTAGGCAGGCCGAGGGTCAAGCACAGATGATCAGGCAGAAGGATATCCAAGAGGCAAGCCGAGGGTCAAACACAGGTAATTAACTCAGAGAATGTCCAGTAGGCAGGCCGAGGGTCAAGCACAGATGATCAGGCTGAAGGATATCCAAGAGGCAAGCCAGGGGTCAAACACTGAAATGCCTAAGGCTGAAAAATTGTGCCTTAGGCATTGGTGCTGGTGCCACAACACTGCAACCCCTCACAGATACTGTACTCTGAGCACAGCAATGAGACCTGTTGCAAAACATTGCCTAAAAATTGTAATTACACGCACCAACAGGGGCTGAAAAATTGTGCCGTAGGCACTGGTGCCACAACACTGCAACCCCTCACAGATACTGTACTTGGAGCACAGCAGTCACACCTGTTGCGAAGCATAATTTTAAAAAATTGTAATTACACGCCCCTGTTATACAGGGGCTGAAAAATTGTGCCTTAGGCACTGGTGTGGTGGCATGGATCATTGAGGAGGAGGAAGAGGATAGTCAGTGAACATAACAGGACAGTCACTCAGCATCAGCATAGGCAATCTTGAAGGGATGTGACATTATAAATTATTCAGTTATATCCGCTTCAGGTGCCTGGTAGCTGGTGGTGATCCAAGACTGATTCATTTTTATGAAGGTCAGTCGATCAACCGAGTCGGTGGACAGGCGCACCCTGTGATCGGTGACAAATCCTCCAGCAGCACTGAATGTGCATTCGGAAAGAACGCTGGATGCAGGACAGGCCAGTAGCTCAATTGCATACTGTGCAAGCTCTGGCCAGTGATCCATCCTCAGGACCCAGTAAGCCAGAGGATTTTCGGTGGGAAAGGTGTTCCTGCACCATGTATATCAGACGCTGGCGATGGTTGCTGGAACCGATCATACCTTGGGGCTGCGGACTAAAAAATTGTCTGAACGCATCGGTCAGACGTCCACCTTCCCCACCGCTCCTTCTGCTACTGACCGAAGCCTCAGCAACTCGTCGACCAGGAGTTTGTAACCTCCCAGTTTCTGGAAACGCGTTGCACAGACCTTTCTGCAAGGCCTCCCTGAGATGTCTCATCCTCTGCTCCCTCTGCGACGGCAAGATAAGGTCTGCAACCTTACCCTTGTACAGTGGATCAAGGAGAGTGGCCAGCCAGTAATGGTCCCTCTCCTTGATCCGAAGAACACGAGGATCCTTCGGCAGGCTTTGCAGGATCAGGGAGGCCATGCTACGTAGGTTAGCTGAGGCATTCGGTCCGGAGTCTTCTGGGTCACTGAGGATGACATGATCGCCAGCCACCTCCTCCCAGCCACGTACAAGTCCACTGGTTTGTTGGGACTGTACATCATCCCTAAAAGACTGCTGCTGCTGATGCTGAGTGCCAGGCTCCACCTCCATGCTCACACAATCCTCCTCCTCCTCTTCCTGTGTGATGGGTGGGACAGAAGGAACACTGTCTGGATAAAGGGGGCCTTGAGAGGCAAAAAAGTCCTCCTCTTCCTGCCTCTGTTCTGCCTCAAGTGCCCTGTCCATTATCCCACGCAGCGTATGCTCCAACAGGTGGACAAGAGGTACAGTGTCACTGATGCATGCACTGTCACTGCTCACCATCCTCGTGGCCTCCTCAAATGGTGAGAGGACAGTGCATGCATCCCTGATCATGCTCCACTGGCGTGGGGAAAAAAAGCCAAGCTCCCCTGACCCTGTCCTGTTGCCGTAGTCGCAAAGGTACTCATTGATGGCCCTCTGCTGCGTGTGCAGTCGCTGCAGCATGGCCAACGTTGAGTTCCACCTGGTGGGCATGTCACATATTAGGCGGTTCTTGGGCAGGTTCAGCTCCTTTTGCAGCTCAGTCAGCCGAGCACTGGCATTATAAGATCGGCAGAAATGCACACAGACTTTCCTGGCCTGCCTCAGGACATCCTGTAAGCCTGGGAACCTGCCCAAGAACCGCTGCACCACCAGGTTGAGGACGTGAGCCATACAGGGCACATGGGTGAGCTGCCCCTGTCGCAGGGCGGAGAGGAGGTTGATGCCATTGTCAGAAACGACCATTCCTGGCTTAAGCTGGCGTGGCGTCAACCACCTCTCGGCCTGCCCCTGCAGAGCTGCCAGAACCTCTGCCCCAGTGTGGCTCCTGTCCCCCAAACACACCAGCGCAAGCACGGCATGGCATCTTTTTGCCTGCGTACTCGCGTAGCCCCTTGTACGCCTACGGAGCACCGCTGGTTCCGAGGACAGAGCACTGGAGGAAGAAGAAGAGGAGGGGGTGGAGGAGAGAGGTGTGTCACAACCAGTAGTAGCATTTTGGAGGCGTGGTGGCGGAACAACCTCCAACACTACTGCACCTTGTCCTGCATCCCTCCCAGCTGCCAATAGAGTGACCCAATGGGCCGTGAAAGAAAGATAACATCCCTGTCCATGCCTGCTGGACCATGAGTCAGCGGTAATATGCACCTTACCACTGACCGCCCTGTCCAGCGAGGCATGGACATTGCCTTCCACATGCCGGTAGAGAGACGGAATCGCCTTCCTTGAGAAAAAGTGGCGTTTGGGAACCTGCCACTGAGGAACCGCACATTGAACAAACTCACGGAAGGGGGCCGAGTCTACCAACTGAAAAGGCAGCAGTTGAAGTGCTAGCAATTTAGCCAAGCTAGCATTCAACTGCTGGGCATGTGGATGGCTGGGAGTATACTTCTTTCGACGGTCCAGCAGCTGGGGCAGGGAAATTTGCCTGCTACAATCGGACGTCGGTGTACTGCAAGTACTTGGTTGTGACACACCTAATTCTACACCTTCAGTCCTCTCAGAGCAGCTTTCAGAGAGGACTGAAGATATAGTGGGGATGGAGATCCCAGCTGATGAGGAGCAAGGAGAGGTCCGCTTTGTTCTTTAGTGTGGGTCTTTTATGTGTGCTTGCCAACGAGCTGCATGGCAGGTCGACATATGTCTGCTCATGCTTGTGGTGCCCAAGCGTCTGATGTTTTGACCACGCGAGATACGCTTGAGACAAATATTGCAAATAGCAGTGGTGCAATCTGATGCACTCGTCTCAAAAAAGGCCCACACCAAAGAACTTTTGTGATAACGTGCAGAGGCAGCGCCCTGCACAGGCGGAGCTCTGCGGTGTGATACAGTTGCTGTGCTGGCCTCTAGCTGGCCTCCAGGGGGCATCCTGCCTCGTTGGACATGTGACGCCGCATCCTCCTCCTCCTCCTCTCTCCCTTCAGGCACCCACGTGGAGTCAGTGACCTCATCATCCCCTCCCTCTTCACCACTAGAGCAAACCTGGCAGTAAGCTGCAGCTGGTGGAACAGTACTGCCAGATTGCTGTCCTTCAGCATCCCTTCTCTCTGCGCGCACACTACTGCCTTCCTCAAGCTGGGTTCTCCAGGTGCGGCCGGACCAGAGTCTTGTAGAGCGGGAGAATTATCGTTTTATCTCTGGAGTTGATCCCCTTTATTAATGCCAATATTCTGTTTGCTTTGTTAGCAGCAGCTTGGCATTGCAGGCCATTACCAAGCCTATCATCTACTAGGACCCCCAGGTCCTTTTCCACCCTAGATTCCCCCAGAGGTCCCCCCCAGTCTATAGATAGCATTCATATTTTTGCCAACCAGATGCATTATTTTATATTTTTCTACATTGAACCTCATTTGCCATGTAGTTGCCCACCCCATTCATTTGTTCAGATCTTTTTTCAAGGTTTCCACATTCTTTAGAGAAGTTATTGCCCTGCTTAGCTTAGTATGATCCGCAAATACAGAGATTGAGCTGTAAATATATATATATATATATATATATATATATATCTAAGAAAAATCATATTTTAACAAACGCAACACAGTGATTCAAATATAGAAATTGGTGCTCACTCTTAGTCAGGACCTGATTCGATAGTTCCCTGTCCAAAAGCCCTTTAAGTTTGGGGTTATAGCTACCAGTAGGGTCCCAAATGAGTCTCTCGTATGTACTTGTATCACCAATCAATATAAAGGCTTCCTCTAAATATTGATCCCTATCTTGTATGACCAAGTCTCCGTCCTTTATCTGCTTTGGTGCATTGTGTATTTTGTATTAATCATTTGTTTAGTAATTAACCTAGTTCCATCCATCTAATGCATAGTGGGTTGGCGGTCGGCGTGTCCATGGAAGTATCCACCAGTGTTCACATACGTTTTATAATAATATTTATCATTTTAGATTTTTGCATGCATTCACATGTACATGTACACTTTTTATATATGTAGGTTCATATATGCCGCAATGGTTTTAATATTGATTATATATATATATATATATATATATATATATATATATATATGTGCTATTTCTTAGCATGGCTATATGGTCTATCGCTGGAAATTTTTTTATGGAATGTATGTGGGATGTCTTTGAACATTTCCACTGTGGTCTTATTAACCGCTTCCCGACCGCCTCACGCAGATATACTGCGGCAGAATGGCAAAATCACGTACGGGTACGTGGCCCTTTAATTGCCTGCCCGTGGGACCCCGGCCGCAGGACCAGCGGACCCGATCGCCGATGGTGTCCCGCGATCGGGTCACAGAGCTGAAGAACGGGGAGAGGTCTGTGTAAACAAACCTCTCCTCGAGCTTCCTACTCTGCCTGTCACTGATCGGCTGTTCCCTGTCTTCGGGAAAGCCGATCAATGACGTCAGACATCAGCCCCACCCCCTAATGTAAAAAAAACACACACGTCACAGCCCATAACCCCTCCCCTCCCCCTAGTGGTTAACTCTTTCACTGCATGTGTCATTTATACAGGAATCAATGCATTTAAATAGCATTGATTGCTGTATAAATGACAATGGTCCGTAAAAATGTGTCAAAAATGTCCGATGTGTCCGCCGTAATGTCGCATTTACAATAAAAATCGCTGATCGCCGCCA
This sequence comes from Lithobates sylvaticus, assembly GCA_028564925.1. Lineage (NCBI taxonomy): Eukaryota > Metazoa > Chordata > Amphibia > Anura > Ranidae > Lithobates > Lithobates sylvaticus. Next base: position 573,952,650 of record CM053028.1, on the reverse strand, counting down.
TTACTAGTAAAAAAAAAATATTAATAAAAATGCTATAAAACTATCCCCTATTTTGTAAACGCTATCTATTGCGCAAACCAATTAATAATCGCTAATTGCGATTTTTTTTTTTTTTTTTTACCAAAAATATGTAGAAGAATACGTATCGGCCTAAACTGAGGAAAAAATATATATTTTTTGGGGATATTTATTATAGCAAAAAGCAAAAAATATTGCATTGTTTTCAAAATTGTCGCTCTATTTTTGTTTATAGCGCAAAAAATACAAACCGCAGAGGTGATCAAATACCACCAAAAGAAAGCTCTATTTGTGGGAAAAAAGGACGCCAATTTTGTTTGGGAGCCACGTCGCACGACCGCGCAATTGTCAGTTAAAGCGACGCAGTGGCGAATCGCAAAAAGGGGCCTGGTCCTTTGGCTGCCAATTGGTCCGGGGCTGAAGTGGTTAAACATTCTAATTAATATGTTTACATTTTTAAGTAAAAATTGAATTATTAATTTTAATCACTTTTTGTATGGAAAAATGGATGGCTGCTTGTATGGAGCAGATTGTGGGTTCTACCCACTGTGCATTTTTTAGGCTTTCTATATGTGTCTGTGTGCCAAAATGCCCATGCAGGGCTTCCAGTATACCAATGTATTTATACACTGACATGCCCCTCAGGAGTGCCTGATTGTATTACCGTATTGGGCCACTGGGAGGGGGAAGTTTGAGGCCAGCAGTGAGTGCAGGTGTAGTATGCACGCGCACACACCACTGCTGATTCGGTGTGCTTCGGGCAGAAGCTACATCACCAGCGGCCGAAAGTAGCGGGTGGAACGCAAAAACACACAGGCACTTCCTGGCCACGCCTCCTGCACACGCAGCATGGCTGGTTGCGGGAGCGGAAGTGGCGCCGTGGATGGCCGGAAGTTGTGGGTGGAACGCAAATACACCCACACTTCCTGGCAATCAGAGCGGCGTGCGTTCCACCCATTGCTTTTGGCGGTTCTTGGTCCCTGCCTCATACTGGTCGCCGCACATCACACCCCCCCATATAGCTCCACAGTCTGACATCTAGGGACTGTGTGGATAAGGTAAAATGTGGCTGACTATCCTTTTTTGGGGGGTATACAGCTTGACCAATCCCAGCTTACATTACATCCCTAAATTCAGGATGGGGGTTATGGTATGGTATCCTATTAGTAAGAGCTATGTGATGTAACTGACCAACCAGGCGGAGCTAGGTGGAGCCAGTCCATGTGGGTGGGTGTGGCCAATTTGGGTGGGTGTCGCTTGGTGCATGGGCACGCAGACACATATAGAGGCAACTAGGAGAGACGAGCCACTGCCCGTTTTAGGCTCTGAGGAAAAGGGTACGCCCTTGAAACGCATCAGACATTTTGGGATATCATCTGATCCCCCTCAACATCAGGTCCGGTTTGCCGGTGTTCAGAAACGCAGTCTCACTAATTGACAAGCCTCATGTTCATGCTCGTTTGTGAGTATAAGAACAGCCCGCAGCTAAGAGCGAAGTGATCAGCGCAGGGCTGGCATGAATAAAGGAAACATGCCAGTGCATGGTATGGCCGTTTAAGGATCAGGGGGTGGGTGGAGCTGGACAACAGGAAGGGGAGGTGCAGTCCTCCCCAGAATCAGATCTCAGGGAGAAAAGTTGGTGAGCAGAAGCATGGAGGAGCTCCTCTCTAATATCCGGTCGGCGGCGGCAAACGGCGTGGAATGGATGCGGGCTCAGATGGAAAGAGCCCTTGGGGGTGAGAGCGGAGGACTCGGGGGGGGGGGGGGTCAGAACACGGCAGCCGGGTGGGTCCGCCCGCCGGAACGCTATTCGCCTGATAGGCGCAGGGCCGCAGACAGGCCAGGGGACATGGTGAGCAGAACAGGCGCTGAACCGCCAGCCAAGCGGTCGGCGAGGGGGGCCTCAGGAACCGTGGGGAAGCCATCCGGGGGGGGCAAGGGGCAGGCAACAGGCATCCTCAGCCATGCGGCCTCATGTACAGGCCTCCGGCCTCAGCAGGGACGTGGCGGCGGGTGGGGGGGGGGCCGGACGGCCATCTTACTGCAGGCAAGCAGCAGAGGAGCTATCCAGGCACCAGGAGGGGAGATGGGGGAACGGAATGGCTTCTAAAGGACATCAGGCCCTGAAGAGTGGGGGAGTAAAAGCGGCCGCCCCTGCTGGCGGTCCGCCGGCGGGGGGGGGGAGAAGGAACACCAGGAGCTGGGGTGGCACATCTCAGGCGGGCCTAGAAGCAGCAGAGGACCAGGGGGGCGATCCGCCCGCTGGGGGAAGAAGGAAGGCCCAGGCGGGAGGCGTTCGGCCTAGCCTGCGGCCGGCGGCCAGGGGGGGCAGTGCGAGTCGGCCCTGCAGCTACCAGGCGAACCCGCGGGGTGAAGGCGGTCCGCCTACTCGCGTGGAGATGAGGGGGAGGAGCGACGCAAACGGCAGTCTGGGATCGCAGTCGGCAGGGGCTGGGGGCATGCTGCCCAGGCCCGGGAAATCGCAGCGGGGGCACAGAGGCGAGCGGCCTAACCCCAATGCAGCAGAACCAGCAGCTGGAACAAGTGCCCAGAGCCCGAGAAAATGTGCCAGCAAGTCGGCGGAAGGGCGGAAGAGGAGCCTGAGAGAACGGAGTTCGTCTGCCTCTGGGGGCGAATCCCCTGGAGGGCAGGCTATGGAGTTGGCGGAAGAAGTGTCGGAGCTGTCGGAGGGTGAACTTTCCAGGTCCGAAGACGAGATTACGGAGGAACGAGCCGCGGCGGTGGATGCGGGAGCGGCGGCTGGTGGGAGCGTTTCCAGGCAGCCTGGTAAGTCCTTTTCCTGTACGGGTATTTGCGGGAGGGATGTAATTTCTAGTTGGGGCATAGAGGAAGGGGTGGGGGATTCCGGTGTCAGGGCCTCACAGGGGACGTCTTTCTTGGGCAACGGGGTTCCCGAACCCTCCTTGTTGGGAGACGGCCTCAGGGTGCTCTTGGCGGGGCTCAGGGATCTAGTGGGCAAGTTCGAACTCACTCCAACGGCTCCTCCGGGGCCGGTGCAAGCCTGGGTTCCACCAAGGGGGGATTGTCTTGGGGGGGGACAGGTGGCGGCGGTTTCCGGCGGGGTGGGGACGATTGAGCAGGGGGGAGCGACGCATTGACCGCGAGCGCAGTGGTGGCGTGTCCGCCCACGGCGCCCGCTGCAGTTGAGGGCGAATAAGGGGGGGGACAAAACCAAAAAACAAGACATCGTACGGTTGGCGGACTCCGCACGCTGTGAGGTCTATGTGTGTTTTGAGGGGCCCTTGGGGGCCCATTTGAAACAAGAAGTCAGGGAAAAAATTTGGAAGGGGGAGTATGTGGAGATATTTTCGCTGCTCCCCCTGGAGAAGTTCAATTTTAGAGTAAAACCCGATGACAGCAAGAAGGAAGATGAAGAGAAGAGGAGATGCAGGTTAATTCAAGGACTTTTCAAAATTGGTTACAGGCGTTTGCGATTCTGTCAAGCGTGATAGGTGAGAAGGAGCCGGAGCATTGCTCGGCCCTTTTCTGTTACCTGGATGCTATTGGGGAGGCCCATCAGACTTATGGGGGGCTGTCATGGCTGCGCTACGATGAGCAATTTAGTCAGAGTCTTTGGATGCGCCTGATGTCATCAGCAAAACCGGCGGGTCAGTTTTTTCAGGGGGGGGGGGGGGGGGCAGTGGATCAGGGGCTTCAGGTCAATCGGCCGCGAAAAAGAAGGGAGTCTGCTGGCAATACAATGAGGGCAGTTGCAAATTTGGAACCGGATGTAAGTATAAGCACGAGTGTTCGGGGTGCGGGGGATCTCACCCTGGATCGCGGTGTTTTAAACAAGGTAAAGGCAAGGCCAGCGAGTCTGTTAACAAAAGGGAGGACGCCGGTGAAAGTGGTTAGAATGCGGCCTTTTCTAGATAGATACCCGGACAGGGCGGTGGCCCAGTTATTGGGAGCGGGGTTTGAGGAGGGTTTCGTAAATTCCTGCGGTATTGGGCTCGGTGCCGCCTGGCGCGGACAACCTGAGGTCCGCTCTGAAGCACCAAGCGGTAGTATCGGAGAAATTACACAAAGAGGTAGCTTTGGGCAGGATGGTGGGCCCCTTTCCTGATATACCCATCCCCGAACTAGTGGTTTCTCCTTTGGGAGTGGTCCCAAAGAAGGAACCAAATAAATTTCGGCTTATTCACCACCTGTCTTATCCCAAAGGGGGGTCGGTGAACGATGCCATTGATCCCCAGGATTGCGCGGTCCCATTCACGTCGTTTGATGCAGCAGTTTTTTGGGTACGTAAGTATGGTAGAGGGGCTCTGATGGCAAAGACAGACATCGAGGCGGCATTTCGTTTGCTACCTGTTCACCCCGATAGCTTTTACTTATTGGGTTGCAGGTGGCGGGAGGAATACTACGTAGATAAGTGTTTACCCATGGGTTGCTCTATCTCGTGTGCATTCTTCGAGTGTTTCAGCACTTTTGTGGAATGGGTGGTGAGGGACGTGTTTTGGATTGAACTCAGTGATCCATTATCTGGACGATTTCTTGTGTGTCAGTCAGCCGGCGTCCAATGTTTGCGCGGTGCTACTGATGACGCTGGAAAGGATTGCAGGGGAGTTCGGCATTCCTCTTGCGCCCGACAAGACGGAAGGGCCCAGGACAGTGATTAGTTTTCTGGGGATTGTCCTTGATTCAGTAGCCATGGAATGCAGGTTGCCAGATGTGAAATTGGTAGCGTTGAAAGCAGAAGTGCGGGCATTGGTGGGTCGGCGCAAAGTTCAGCTTAGAGCCTTACAATCGGTGTTGGGGAAGCTCAACTTTGCGTGCAGAATCCTCCCGATGGGTCGGATTTTTAGCAGGAGGTTGGCAGCAGGTACTGGGGGGGTTGAGTCGCCCTGGCATTGCGTGACACTTTCGCGGGAACATAAGAACGATCTGAGAATGTGGCACGTATTCCTGGACAACTTTAACGGGAGAGCGCTGTGGATGACAGGGCCGGTGAGCAATTTTGACCTGGAGTTGTTCAGACGCCACAGGGTCGGCGGGTTATGGGGCCTTTTTCAAGGGGCGCTGGAAACAAGAAGGGTTGCTCATGAACATGCTGTTACTTGAATTATTTTGCTTCCACATCGATAACTTGGGGGTAGTACAGGTTATCAACAAGGTGTCAGCGGCGTCGCCGCCGGTGATACGTTTGTTGAGACATTTGGTGCTTCGGTGCATGCAGCGGAACATCTTTATTCACGCAGTGCACTTGCCAGGACTGGACAACGTGATCGCTGATGCTCTTTCTCGGTTTCAGTGGGAGAAATTTCGGGAGCTGGCGCCGGAGGCGGAGCATCAGGGGGTTCCGTGTCCATCGGAGCTGTGGAAGATTGCCCTGGACGGATAGCCGGATGGATCCAGCGGTCGGTGAGCGAGGGGACATGGAGAACATACAGGAAAGTTTGGGACGAATGGGTTGCTTTCCAGAGTCAGGCCTCGGGGGGAGAGGGAGAGCCTAGGCTGCTTTTTATCTATTTTGTCGCCAGGCACATGGAAAACGGTATTTCCGTGTCGAGGCTGGGGAAAGTTATGGTGACCATGGCTTTCTGGTTTAAGCTCGCAGGAGGGTGTGACTGGACGAAGGAGTTCTGGGCACGTCAAGCAGTAAAGGGTTACAGGAAAGGGAAGATGGTTCGGGACGAGCGGCGGCCGGTTACGTTTGAACTTTTGGGTAGAGTGGTGGACACTTTGCCCGGGGTTTGCTCATCCGGTTACGAGGTAGGGCTTTTCCGCGCGGCCTTTGTTCTGGCTTTCTTTGGGGCTTTTCGAATAGGGGAGCTGGTAAGTTCCTCGAAGAAAAGAGGGGATGGGTTGGCCGTGGGGGACGTTCGGTGCGTCGAGGACAGGTTGGTTTTGCATTTGCGAAGATATAAGACGGACCAGCAGGGCCGAGGCAAGGATGTGGTGGTTTTCGCCATTCCAGACGCCAAACTCTGCCCCGTCTTAGTTACGAGTGTTTTTGGAAGGGAGGCCAGCTGTGGAGGGCCCCCTGTTGGTACATCAAACCGGGGAGGCGCTGTCGCGCTTCCAGTTCATAGGAGTCTTCCGGAAGTGCTTGCGCGCACTGGATCTTGGGGATCTGAGATTCTCCTCGCATTCATTTAGGATTGGTGCGGCGACGGAAGCGGTTAGGTGGGGCGTAACGGAAGAGGCGGTAAAGCAGATCGGGAGGTGGGAATCTAGGCGTTTTCGGTCATATGTCAGGATGGACTTAGTGGGTTGATGGTTCGGTAGATGTTTGTGGGTGCGTGTTTAATGTGCCGGCATGGATTTGTGTGGTACATTAAAGTGAGGTTTACCAGAGTTTTCTTGTTTTTCTTTTCAGATTCATCACTGAGTCTCGTTTGGATCATAGGACATTCCTATGTCTGCTGGGGGGCCAGGAGGGGTGATGACAGGCCAGACGGGAGACAGCTGGGTTTTTCCAGGAGGGAGGCGTACATCAAGTGGCTGGGTTTCCCGGGGACGCTTTGGAGCCGTCTGGTCCCGGAAGCGCATAAATTTGCGCGATGGGACAGGCCTCCCGAAGTTTTAGTGATTCATGTTGGGGGCAACGATTTAGGGCTCAGGACCAAACTTGACATTACAAGGGACATTAAGTATGATTTCTGCCGACTTCAGGCGGCCTTCCCAAATACTGTCTTGGTGTGGTCAGACATGGTAGCCAGGACTTCGTGGTGTTTAGCTAGGTCAGTGGAGTTAATCAACAAGGCAAGGAAAAAGATTAACCAGGAGGTCAGCAGGTTTTTTGTCAAACACGGGGGATTGGCCATTAGACACAGGGAATTAGAGATTGACACCTGGCGATATCTGAAGGCTGACGGAGTTCATCTGAACCCAGTGGGCACAGATATGTGGGCCATAGGCATTCAAGACGGGATTGAGAGAGCATTTTGGGTGTGGAGGTGCGCTCAAGGTCGTTACTGCTCTTCAGTTTGTGCTTGTCGTGCGTATCTGTTTACTAGTGCGTGTAGTCATTTCGCATTTGTTGGTCATTGCGGCCTATATCTTGATATAGGACGCTTTGATTTTCACTGCTTATTGTCTGCTCGTTTCTGGTATTCATTTTGTTCTTTCAGGCCTTGCTGTTTATCTGTGCTTTCTTTTTGTCCGTTCTGACCAGCCGACCGTTTGTGAGCGATGTTTCCCGTGCGTACTCGTCGCCGAGTTCGTGCTGTACGCGGAATTGGTGTCGGGCTTTTAGCTTTGACCCAAGATCCGTCCGAACAGAGTGACGAGGAGTATGTGGACCAAGAATTGGTTGCTTCAGCGTGATCAGTTCTCGCACATGCCTTTGCTTCGTGAGATCCGGGAGAATAATCCTGATGATTTCAGGAACTTTCTCCGGATGACGGACCCCGTTTTTCACCGTCTTTTGGCTTTGCTGACCCCTTTTATCAGCCGGCAGGATACCTGCATGAGACAAGCCATCACTCCGGAGCAGAGGCTTGTTGCTACGTTGAGGTACTTGGCGACAGGGAGAAGCCTTCAGGATTTGAAGTTCTCCTCAGGAATCTCTCCCCAGGCCCTGGGAATCATTATTCCAGAGACCTGTTCTGCCATCATCGAGGTCCTGCAGGAGGACTATATTAAGGTAACATTTCTACTTTACTATTCCCTTCTATGTATGCTCTGTTTGCTAATGTCTTGTATTTTTGACCTCCTTCCCTAATTACCATGATTGCAATATGCTCTAATATGCTGTGCCCCTTTTCTCCTTCATGCATTTTTCCCTTCACTTACCTCCCCAGCATGCTCTTCTGCCCCAATAGACACCTATGGCCTAGTCACTTAAGCAATGTATTTTGTGTGCTGCATAGTATTGTTTTCCCCAAAACACCCCCTAAAATATGCACAAATGTTTGCTGTGTGGTTTACTTCATGTAGAGCCCCTTTTTTTTCCCTTTTTGTGTGGTGGGGGGGGGGGGGGTGCCAAACTCAATTCTGAACCTACCTCTTTATAGTGTTCATATTTAGGGATGAATTCAGCCCCAACTGCTCTGTCAGATGGTACCAATCCTCTATCTGCTGGCTTTCCAAAGGTCATTAGACACTATATACCTACCTCTTTATAGTGTTCATATTTAGGGATGAATTCAGCAAAGCATGTAGTGCAAGGGGCTGGCTCCATACTTTCCATTTCCTCTTTTTTTGTGTTCTTTCCCTCCTATTAGCTTGCTTGATAATTTCAGAATGTCCAAATGTGCGTTCCTTTTTTTGGGGGGGGGATTTTGAATGTTATTTTATCTTTCCTGTGGGCTGCCAATAGTGTTAAGTAAGGAGGGTCTGGCCAAACTAGCACACATTATTGAGCCATTTGGCAATCGATGAAGTGCAGAGGGTTACCTGTCCAAACCCCCCCCCCCCCCAAACCCCTAGTTATTGTCAATGGCCCATCAGAAGTGGGGGGATTGATGGGGGGGTGAGTAATCTGCTAGGGGGACCCTCTACTTTGCGTTCAAAATACTTTCCAGCTTTAAATGTAAAAGTCTGATCTTGTTCCAAGATGTTGATTGTCTAATCTGCTTGCAATGTTTAGGTGCAAAGTGACTAATTATTTTTTCTTGTTTCACTCCACAGTTCCCTTCCACGCCACAGGAATGGCAGACTGTGGCCTCCCACTTTGCGAGCCGTTGGGACTTTCCTAACTGCGGAGGGGCAATTGATGGGAAACACGTCCGCATCGTCCCACCGCCCAACTCGGGGTCCTACTATTATAATTACAAGGGGTTTAATAGTGTAGTGATGTTGGCGGTGGTGTCGGCGACATACGATTTTTTGTATGTGGACGTGGGGATGAACGGCCGGATCTCGGATGGTGGTGCCATTGCGCACACGGAGTTCTACTGGCGTCTCCAAAGTGGCAGTCTGTGCTTGCCACCTCCAGAGGAGAATGCTGAAGGACTCCCCTTCGTCTTTGTCGCAGATGAAGCGTTTGTGTTGACTCCCCATCTGATGAGGCCCTTCCCGATGAGGACCCTCACCCCAGACCAGAGGGTCTTCAATTACAGGCTGTCGAGAGCCCGCAGAGTGGTGGAGAACACCTTCGGGATCCTGGCCAGCCGCTTCCGCCTGTTTTTGACGGCTATTAACTTGGCGGAATACAAACTCAACCACATAGTTCTTGCCTGTTGCATATTGCACAACTTTTTGAAAAGACACAACACCAACTATGTGGTGACCATTGGCCCAGATGTGGAGGGCCCTTCCAATACCGACCTCACAGTCCTTCAAGCGGCACATCTAGGCTTGCCCCCTCTAAATGCCTGCGAGGTCCGCGAGCAATATATGGAGTACTTTGTGGGTAGGGGGGGCATTGCTCTGCCTGACGATGTGTGAGAGGCATTTTTAAATAAATATATTTTTTTACCAAACCTATGATTTCTTGTCATTTCCATATTCTAGCTTTTTTGAGATATACATTTTTTGCCCTTTAGCTTCAACAGTGGGAATGCACTTTCTGGGCAAAAGGAGGTAACAGTCTCTTCTTCCCCAAAATATTCTTCTCTTGTTGTGTGTTTAATCCCTAATCTTTTGTCTAGAGAAGGTTTGTAGTGCATAACTGACACCCAAAATACTCCTTTTCATCACCATGACAGAAATGTGTGTATTCCCAAAAATGGTGTGCAACCTGTTTTCATAAAAATCACTGTGGGTGTCATTTACATAAGTCAAATCCACTATGCTCTACAAGTGCAGTGCAAAAGTGCCCTGGAAAAGAAACTTGCAGTGCAAACTGGACTTGCCTTTAGTAAATAACACCCATTGCCCCCCAAATCCTTTACATTTCACATACATAATGCTTTTGTGTTTTGAAATAAGGAAGCCACACATTTAGAAAAATTAAAAAGTTTACTTGCAACACATTCACAAGTGCGTTTACAAACTTCTTGTCAAAACAGACAAGATATTGGTTCTTTACAACATTGTTTACAAACATTCCGCATTTGTTAAAACCAGGCATGGAGCAAAAACAGAACATAGGAACTAGGAAAGTTCAACTTTCTAAAGTGAAGACAAGAGCAGACATGACTATATGTTCAAAATGTGTTTGATCTTGCCTTCATCACATGGGGGGTCACCCCTGGAAAGTGGAAATTTAGAACATGCACACAATTTGGGTCTGAAAATGGTTATTAGATGGTAAAACACTTGCCTAGAATCTTCAAAAGTGCCATTTTCCATCATGGGGATGAATGGACGTTTTTTGGGGTGCAACCCCTTCACCACAACCACTTTAGTAGTTTGTAAAGTGGTTGCACCCCCCAAAAAAACGTTGTCAATTATCCACCATGATGGGAGCTAGCACATGTGGACACAATGTGTGCATGTTCCAAATTTCACACAGTTCTTAAGTTGCAAATGTGTTCAGAAACAGCCACAAATGTGTGTTAATTACTTGGTGCGTTTTCAGATTTTTCCTAAAACATCAATGATGTTCTTCAATTTTTGTTGAACATCATTGATGTTTTGCTTTATGTCATCTAGATCTCTATTGCAGACCATTATCTCCCCGATGAGGACGTGGGCACTCTCTGTGGTAAAGTGTGATTCTTCTTCCACAACATCCACGTCACCTAAAAACAACCAAAAAAAAAAATGTGTCTTGGAAATGAGGCAGGCATACATTGATTAGCTTACCAGTAGCTGTGTTCTCCCACACTCACCTGTTGTGGTGACAAGTTCTCCAAGTTCTATGATCTCTCCTTCCTCCTCCTCCTCCTCCTCTGCTTCTGGTCTTTCCCCTTCTTTGGGAGGTGTTGGTTTTGTGGGTTCCTCAGACGTCCCGAGTTTTCGCTCCCCTATGAGAATGTACAAAAGGAAGATTTAGCAACACAATCTATTGAGGGCAGAAATAGGAAATGACAAACATTGCTTGAAAGTGAGGGACAATATTTTTGGGTGGCCAGTTACAAATGACAACAACATGAATGTAGTCACTTTGTAAAGGTGCTAAACTTACTAGCTTTTTGGTAGAAGTTTGTCTGATGGAGACCCCGCCCTCTAGTATCCACTGGAGCACATGTGTGGAAAAGCATAATAAAAAGTGGGTTTGGGTGTCCCAGCACTAGTGCTCTAGAGTCCAGATGGGTAAACAGCTACTGGGTGACCTCTCCTTTACATTGAATAAATTGTCTTTACATTCTTGATGACATTTCTAGTGAGAACAAACTTCCTTTCCCCAAAAAAAAAACACCAAACATCGTATTATAAGTGGCCGAACGATCGAGGTTGAGTACGATCGAATGGACACACATGAACATGACAGTGGCAGAAAGATCGAGGTTGAGTACGATCGAATGCACAGACGAACCTGAAAGTGGCCATTTTCTAATGTACAACTTTGTAAAAATACAAACACATGGAGCAGTATGCAAGCCAAAAATCAAACACAAAACACAACTACTTACTTTTTTGAAGAACTCGCTTGATCTTTCTGTACTGATCGGGCTCCCTCAGTTTCAGGTCTGACCAGCGTTTCCTCAGTTGCTCCTTGGATCGTTGTACCCCAAAATGATTGTACAGCCTCCTCACAACTTTAGACATGATCTTGGCCTTTCGGACATTGGGGTTGAGGTAAGGCCCATACTTCCCATCATAGTCGCTCCTCTTTAATATGTCCACCATCTCCAACATTTCTCCAAATGACATATTGGAGGTCTTGAATTTCAGGCTCCGGGATCGGGACGTTTCTGCCTCCGGCCTTTCCTCGTCCTCCTCCTCGTTGGTGTAATATTTGGGGTGCACCTGCTGTGTCCCCGCCATGTGCTCTCCCCACTGCGCCGTAAAGAGAAGGGGTGGGGAATAGACGAGAAAGATCGTCAGGGGCTGGCGGAGTTTGACGCATGCGCACTGTATATAAAACGTCACACGCCAGTGTCGTAGCCACGATCTGTGAGACGAGGGGAGAGAAGGCTCACGCACGAGACGATCGCTAGAACGAAGGTACAATTTGACGTTGGTACATAACTAGCCTAGACAGATTAGACTTTGAGGCTTCTTTATGGAGAAGATTAGGAGAGTTTTGCCTGACATTATTTATAGTGTTTTTGTGTGGTGTTGTGTCTTGCAGAGATTATGCACGGATTCAACGACGTGAGTTTTCTCCCCCTGTTCATTGAGAAATACAGGGAAATTCCCCTTTTATGGCAGGGGCAAACACCCCCATTATGGCCACAAAGCAAAGAGGTACGCAGCCTTGCTGAAACTTTTGGAATTTGTGAAGCCAAGGTTCCCCACGGCAACTGTTGGTAAGTTAAGACAGAAAATTGGCAGCCTGAGGTGTGCGTATATCAGGGAGCGCAAGAAGGTCCTGAAGTCCCAAGAATCTGGAGCTGCAGCAGATGAGGTCTATGCCCCCAAGCTCTGGTACTATGACAGGCTCCATTTTCTCAAAGACCAGACTGATGTCACGGAGTCACTCTCGCCTCCTCCTTCCACGCTTCCTTGCGCGCAGGCCACCCCTGATGAGGCTTCCGAGGAGCAACCTGGGCCTTCCAGTCTGGAAGATGTGGAGGAGCCCAGCTTGTGGCAGGTATAGTAGTTTTGTAACCATTTTTGGGAATAATGAATGATGTTCACTTAATTCAGGATCCCCAATTGCTTAGTTCCTAACGTGTTTGACATATCAACTGACAGTAGTGTTGTAGACATTTGGGGCCAGAATCTAAACTGCAGGGCTGAGAATTGTATGGTTTTCTATTTGTAAACATTTTGCAACAGTCACTAGATGAAAATTGTGTGTGTTTGATGAACAAATAACTGAAACTATGTCCCTTTTTCATACACAGGAAAACCTCAGCCAGGAGGTGGCTGTGGAATGTGGCAGTCAGGAGGAGGAAGGGGTTAGTGGCAGCCAAGAGGGGGGTAGGCCTAGGAGCCTGACTGACTCCCAAGTCCCTCCCCCCCGCCTTCCCTACAAAAGGGCGAGAAGGGGGGGTGAGGCGGGAGAGTCAGCGCTCCGGATGATCAGAGAGGCTTCAGCCTCCCTACATGCCACACCCACCGAAGAGGAGACCTTTGTCTCCTTGATTTGACGAAAATGATGGGTATGGAGGTGGGGCAACGCAGCATGTGAGGATGTCATCCTCAAAGTCCTAAATAAGGGGATGGCTGGGGGGATGACTCCCCTCACACATGTTTGTGATAGTGACCATGCTCCGCCTCCTCCTCCTTCTGCCACCCCACCAGCACCACAGCCACAGCGTGCAAGGAAGCGTGCAAGGAAGACAAGAGAGTGATGACCTTGATTCAGTCTGGTCTGAGAGAAGATGGAGCCTCTCGTAGGACCAGAGCCTGGGGACCTAGATGGCATCTGCTGCAGTTCCGGATGTTTTGGACTTCAGGACCAGATTGCACTCCCTTATTATTTAGATAGGTACTCCTCAGGCCCCCAATTTTCGACGCTTCAAAAATGATGGTTGCCGTGGGGGTCCAAGGCTTTGCAAATTCCCCAAGTTTCTCCATCGCTGCGTTCCTCTTTGCTTTGTTGCTGAGACCTAAATAAAGGTATTTTTGATTTGAAATAATCATTGCCTTTTGTGTTTTACTTTTCTACAATGCCAGTTTTTCTTGGAGTAGGCAGGTACATTTCACTAATCATAAAGTATAATTAACAAGGGGCACCAACAACAAACAAACTCCTAGTAAATTTAAGCAACAAATACAAATGTTAATAATGTTGTTTTGCTAAGTTGAGACACACAACCCCCCTCAAAAAAAAAAAAAAATCTCCTTAAAATATGTATTCCAAAAAAATGACAAATCATCCAAAAAATATAACAAAGATTCTTTTACGATCTGAGTAAAAATAAACATGTAGTCTAGAAATCATGAAAACTAATAAAGAACTAAGTTTGGGAGAAGTGCGGGTGAATAGGAGCAGCTAAAACATGTCATTCTTCTTGCATTGTAAAGAAAAAGAGAATGCGCTGCATTAAAGACATTTTAACATTGCAGCGTGACGAATGTGCTGTGTCGATTAGGAAAGGTAGTTTTACCTGACCGAGCGCTTCCATCACAGAATTTCTTCTGAACATGCGTAGCACTTTGTCCGTCGGACTACGCTACACACAATCGGATTTGGTGTGATCGGACATTGTTGTCAAAAAATCTATCCAGCAGGAGATAGAACTTTGTCCGTCGGACAATCCGATGGAAACTGTCCGATGGTGCCTACACACGGTCGGAATTTCCGACAACATTGTCCGATAGGACAGAATCCATCGGAAAATCCGACCGTGTGTATGGGGCTTAATACTCAACAAGACAATACACTAATACTCAACAAGACAATACAGAGGCACTCGCAGAACCATGTGCGCTCGCAGAACCTACGTGCGCTCGCAGAACCTACGTGCGCTCGCAGAACCACGTGCGCACGCAGAACCACATGCGCACGCAGAATCACGTGGGCTCGCAGAACCTACATGCACTCGCAGAACCTACATGCGCTCGCAGAACCACGTGCACTCACAATACACAAGTACACAAGTACTAACGATCCACACACACTACTCAGACAACACTCACAATACACAGGTACTATGACCCCACTCTCCACTCAAGGTCCCCACTGTTTAGCTTCCAACCAACAGTCTGGCAATTTCAGATGTGCTCTACACAAGGTTATATAGGCCTCTGCTCTCTCCCCTCTACCCACTGTTATAGATACACATAATATGTATTCTCTTTTGTTACACCCATTTTCTACCAACTGGACATTTTATATCTGATGATTTGATTGGAGCACAGACTTTTACATGTTGATAATAATGTGATAACATTCTCAAACTTTGGAGTCTAAAACAGAAAGTGATAATGAGGGAGGAGTCAATAACCCAATGATGGTGTCTTCAGGATCAGTCCAGTCTTCATCTTGGTTGTTCTCCCCCCATCCTCACTCTCTGACCTCTGGTGGGGCTCAGCCCCGCTGTTATTCATGACTAAATCATGGACTAAACAAGGAAGTGCAGGACTTCTTGAGTTGGGAAGATGGCAATGAGTGATAGAGGGGGTGGGGACACTCGTTCTATAATCCCCTCATCACTATCACTCCTATAAAATACAGTTCTCGTTGTTTCCTCACTCTCTGACTAAGGTCCATGAATAAAGAAATGAACTGGTAGGAGATCAGAGGACCCAATTACTAGTTACCTTGAGGGGGGAATTGTAAGGTCCTCAAAAACAAAGCTGCCTGATGTGGGCGGAGTCCTGGTTTAGGGGAACCAATCTGCTAATGTCTAGTAATAATCTTTTTATTTCTATTTTAGTAGATGGACGGGAGATGAGGAAAACCTCAGAGGATTGTCTCACTTTGTCTCCAGACTGTAAAGTAGAAGATGAGGACATCACACAGTATAGTCCAGGAGAAAACCCGACTACCTCAAATGTCCATCCGGCACCACACAGTGTAGATGGACCATCGTATTCCTCTTATCCTGAGGAACCTCAGACTGTGAGGGACGGTGCAGTCCTTCCAACAGAGAAGAGCTTTTCCTGTACTGAGTGCGGGAAGTGTTTCCATTCTAAATCCAAACTTAATAGTCATATAAGAGCTCACACAGGTGAGAAGCCATATTCCTGTCCTGAGTGTGGTAAGGGTTTTCGTCTTAAAACCAAATTTAATATGCATAAAAGATCTCACGCGGAGGAAAAATCATATTCCTGTTCTGAGTGCGAGAAATGTTTTTTAAAGAAGTCAAATCTTGAAAAACATCAGAGGCTTCACACAGGGGAGAAGCCGTATTCCTGTTCTGAGTGTGTGAAATGTTTTGTACAAAAAGCAGATCTTGTCAAACATCAGAGATCTCACACAGGTGTAAAGCCTTTTTCTTGTCCTGAGTGTGGGAAATGTTTTTCAGTGAAGTCCAGTCTTTCAATACATCAGAGATCTCACACGGGGGAGAAGCCGTATTCCTGTCCTGAGTGTGGAAAATGTTTTTCACAGAAGTCCAGTCTTTCAATACATCAGAGATCTCACACGGGGCAGAAGCCGTATTCCTGTCCTCAGTGCGGGAAATGTTTTTCATTGAAGTCCAGTCTTTCCAGACATCAGAGATCTTACGCGGGGGAAAAGCCGTATTCCTGTCCTGATTGCGGGAAATGTTTTTCACAGAAGCCCAGTCTTAACAGACATCAGAGATCTCACACAGGGGAGAAGCCGTATTCCTGTCCTGAGTGTGGGAAATGTTTTTCAGATAAATCCAATCTTTACAAACATCAGAGAT
This sequence comes from Lithobates sylvaticus, assembly GCA_028564925.1. Classification (NCBI taxonomy): domain Eukaryota; kingdom Metazoa; phylum Chordata; class Amphibia; order Anura; family Ranidae; genus Lithobates; species Lithobates sylvaticus. The sequence continues at coordinate 573,936,388 of CM053028.1, read as the reverse complement.
CTCATACGGGGGAGAAGCCGTATTCCTGTCCTGAGTGAGGGAATTGTTCTTGACTGAAGTCCTGCCTTCCTGTACATCAGGGATCCCACACAACCCTCGAGGTGTATTGGTGCCTTGAGTGTGGGAAATGTCTTCTATATGAATGTTGCTGGACATCACAGCTCTCATGTGGGGAAGAAGCACACCCTGATATGAATGAATGAATGATTTGTATAGCGCTGCAAATGCGAACTGAATCGCCTCAAGGCGCTTGTCTGTTCTTGTTGTCCTGCTGTATTAGAAGAGGTGGGTCTTGAGTTTTTTCCTGAAGTCCTGATGGTTTTCTTCCAAGCGGATGTTGTTTGGTAGAGCATTCCATAGTCGAGGTCCCTGTACTGCGAATCTTCGTTCTTCCTTCGATTTGTAGCGGGCTTTGGGGATGAGAAGGAGATTTTGGTCTGTCGATCGAAGTCTGCGATTCGGTATGTATTTTTCTATTTTCTCACAAAGGTATTGTGGAGCATTTCCTTGTGTACATTTGTGGGTGAGGCAGAGGGTCTTGAATGTGATCCTATCTTTTACCGTGAGCCAATGAAGGGACCTTAGGGATGGGGAGATGGATTCCCAGGGTTTCTTTCCGGTGACTAGTCTTGCTGCTGCGTTTTGGACGACTTGTAGGCGTGCAATCTGGTAATCCGGTAATCCTATGTAGAGGGAGTTTGCGTAGTCGAGTCGCGAATTGATGATAGTTCCTACTACTACTGCTTTCTCCTTTTCCGGGATGAAGGGGATAAGTCTGCGAAGCATGCGGAGGCGATGGTGGGATCTGCTGATTACGGATCCTATTTGTGCCTCCATGGTCATCTCTGAATCAAAGATGACTCCGAGGCTTTTGGCTTTGGTGCTTGGGAGAATGGTCTGTACCAGGATGGTTGGTGGGATCCATGAGGTCTTCGTTTTTTTACTTCGGTTCGCGTTGAGGAGCAGTCGTTTTGTTTTCGACCCATTAAGTTTGAGGGAGCTAGTGGTCATCTAGTCATCTATCAATGTGAGACATTTTCCTAGTTCCTGGTATTGGTCTTTTTGTCCGGTGATACAGAAGTACAGTTGAGTGTCCACCTCAGATATACTTCATGGCTGATCTTCATCATATAAGAAACAGTTTATGAGGACATCAGAGATCACCAAAGACATGGATGAAGTGTTGTACCGTGTTGGCCATTGATAACAGTATAAAAATAAAAAATGGAGTCACTACCTTTTTATTGGCTTTTTTTACATTTTTTGGTGTAAGATGTCACAAACACTTAGAGGTCTGTTTTTTTTTATCTTGTATTAGTTGAATGAATGCGACCAGCATTCACCCAAAAATTATGAATATTGGACGTAATTTATTTCATACACTGATTTCCTTTGCGCCATCTAGTGGTCATAATGAAGTATTGTGATATTTCTTTACTGATAGAGGTATGTCAGGAAAAATATCCCATTATGGCAACTAGATGGAGCTGATGATGATGATAGGAAATCACTGTGTTGCATTATGGTCAGAATGTGTAATGGTTTGATGAATGCTTGTCATCTTCGTATTCTTCGGTTTAAGGAGAGGGACCATTACTGGCTGGCCACTCTCCTTGATCCACGATACAAGGGTAAGGTTGCGGACCTTATCTTGCCGTCGCAGAGGATGAGACATCTCCGGGAGGCCTTGCAGAAAGGTCTGTGCAACGCGTTCCCAGAGACTGGGAGGTTACAAACTCCTGGTCCTGGACGACGAGTTGCTGAGGCTTCGGTCAGTAGCAGAAGGAGCGGTGGGGAAGGTGGACGTCTGACCGATGCGTTCAGACAATTTTTTATTCCGCAGCCCCAAGGTATGATCGGTTCCAGCAACCATCGCCAGCGTCTTATATACATGGTGCAGGAATACCTAGGGGCAAGGTCAGACTTGGACACCTTTCCCATCGAAAATCCTCTGGCTTACTGGGTCTTGAGGATGGATCACTGGCCAGAGCTTGCACAGTATGCAATTGAGCTACTGGCCTGTTCTGCATCCAGCGTTCTTTCGGAACGCACATTCAGTGCTGCTGGAGGCTTTGTCACCGATCACAGTGTGCGCCTGTCCACCGACTCGGTTGATCGACTGACCTTCATAAAGATGAATCAGTCTTGGATCACCACCAGCTGAAGCTGATATAACTGAATAATTTATTTTGAAATGTAACATCCCTTCAAGACTGCCTATGCTGAGTGACTGTCCTGTTATGTTGGCTGACTATCCTCTTCCTCCTCAATGATCCTGATGATAGCTTGGAAGAATATTTTTGTTTCTGTGTGCCCCCACCAGTGGCTAAGGCACAATTTTTCAGCCCCTGTTTAACAGGGGCGTGTAATTACAATTTTTTATGCAATGTTTTGCAACAGGGCTCATTGCTGTGCTCCAAGTACAGTATCTGTGAGGGGTTGCAGTGTTGTGGCACCAGCACCAGTGCCTAAGGCCCAATTTTTCAGCCCCTGGCGTGTAATTACAATTTTTTTATGCAATGCTTTGCAACAGGTCTCATTGCTGTGCTCCAAGTACAGTATCTGTGAGGGGTTGCAGTGTTGTGGCACCAGCACCAGTGCCTAAGGCCCAATTTTTCAGCCCTTGGCGTGTAATTACAATTTTTTATGCAATGCTTTGCAACAGGTCTCATTGCTGTGCTCCAAGTACAGTATCTGTGAGGGGGTGAAGTGTTGTGGCACCAGCACCAATGCCTAAGGCCCAATTTTTCAGCCCCTGTTTAACCACTTTAAGACCGGACCAATTTGCAGCCAAAGGACCAGGCCCCTTTTTGCGATTCGGCACTGCGTCGCTTTAACTGACAATTGCGCAGTCGTGCGACGTGGCTCCCAAACAAAATTGACGTCCTTTTTTTTCCCACAAATAGAGATTTCTTTTGGTGGTATTTGATCGCCCCTGCGGTTTTTATTTTTTGCGCTATAAAACAAAAAAGAGCGACAATTTTGAAATAAAAACGCATTCTTTTTTATTTTTTGCTATAATAAATATCCCCCAAAAATATATAAAAAAAAAACTATTTTTTCCTCAGTTTAGGCCGATACGTATTATTCTACATATTTTTGGTAAAAAAAATCACAATAAGCGATTATTGATTGCTTTGCGCAGAAGTTATAGCGTTTACAAGATAGGGGATAGTTTTATAGCATTTTTATTAATATTTTTTTTTTTTATTAGTAATGGCGGCGATCAGCAATTTTTATTGTGACTGCGACATTATGGCGGACACATCGGACATTTTTGACACATTTTTGGGACCATTGTCATTTATACAGCAATCAATGCTATTTAAATGCATTGATTCCTGTATAAATGACACTGGCAGTGAAGGGGTTAACCACAAGGGGGCAGTGTAGGGGTTAAGTATGCCTAGGGGTGTGTTTCTTACTGTGGGGGGGGCGTGGCTGTCAGCTAGTGAATGCTGATCTCTGCTCCAATCACAGGGAGCAGAGATCGACGTCACTAGTTGCTAGGCAGAACGGGGAGATGCTGTGCATTTCCGCATCTCCCCGTTCAGCCTTTCCGTGAGACGATCGCGGGTGTCCCCGCGGCGATTGAGTCCGCGGGACCCACGACCGGCCTTACGGGGGTCCCGACCGGCGCGCTCCCGATGGCACGGACGGCATTAAGGAGGGACTTGTATATACGCCCTCCTGCCTGTCCATGCCATTCTGCCGACGTATATCGTCGTGCGCCGGTCGGGAACCGGTTAACAGGGGCGTGTAATTACATATCTGTATCTAATAATTCACAGCAGGGCCCATTCCTGCACCCAACCAAGAGTAACTGAGGGCTTACAGTGTTGTGGCAACACCGTCCACTACCACCACCAAAGGTCCTATTTTTCTGCCCCTGTTCAACAGGTGCATGCAATTACGATTCTTGATCTAATAATTCACAGCAGGGCCCATTCCTGCGCCCACCAAGAGTAACTGTGTGGGCTTACAGTGTTGTAGCACCAGCACCACCACCAAAGGCCCAATTTTTCCTACCACTGTTCAACAATGGCATGTAATTACAATTCCTGATATAATATCATCCATATTGCCAGGACAAGACATGACATTAAAGCCGCAAGCAATTTTAAATGGCTTTTTTTCCTTTACAAATGTAATTTTGTTCTACACACGGGAAACACATGCCACTTCACAGGCATACTTTAGACACCCCCCAGGTACCATATTTAAAGGAATATTTCACTTTTTTTTTTTCACTTTATGCATCATTAAAATGACTGCTCCAGAAAAAACGTCCGTTTTTAAAACTTATTTTTGCATTGATGCAGGACCCGGGTTCCCAAACCTTTTTTATGACAATAACATGCATATTGGCCTGTTATAATTAGCACTTTAGATTTCAAACGTTCGCGTCCATTGTAACTAATAGGGTTCTAACGTTCGCACAAACTTTCGGTCCGTTTGCAGGTTCTGGTGCGAACCGAACCCGGGGGTGTTCGGCTCATCCCTACCAGACAATGTGCATGGAGACCTATCAAGGTTTATAAATAAAAAAGTTTTTTGGGCCTATTCCTCAACAGAGGCATTATTACTAAAAAGAATGAGACATGGTTATATTGGTCCACAGACCCAATTCATAATATATGTGTGTGTTGTCTGCTTTAATAGCCAGGCATAGATATGAGACGATTGTAAGGAAACGTGGGAAGTGTAGAGTTACCCTTCAAGATTTAATAGTATTGTAACAAAGATGTTTTTCTGTTTTTCAGTAGAAACTCACTGTAAATTCTGTTTATCTCACACTCACACATTTCCATAACAAGTTTTAGTTCTCATGGCTTCTAGTAACGGGTCTGCTTCCCATAACAAGTATGCTGTTTTGTACTTCTATATTATCAAAACATACTGAGAATCTTATCAAGGACATATATTGCGTGAGACATTTTTAGAGTAAATACGAGTCTGAAGGAAGAAATATTATGAATCTTGCAGATCAATATTGAATTGTATAACAAAATGCTTAAATGCTTGAATGTGATTGGTTGATCAATTGCGTTCTTCCCCCTTTTTTGTATTGTATATGCTCTGTGAAATGGGAAGTAAAAGCATTCTTTTTTCAACCACACACGGTGTATGGTGTCTTTTTTGCCTGTCTGGACAGACAAGGGGGGGAAAAGGGCGAGAGTTTTCCAATGGACATATGTCCGCGTGGGCCAGTTGAGGGAAAGAGGAGCTGATGCAGAGGACAATACAGGAAACCTAACAGATGGTACCAGAAGTGGGGTACATTACAGGTAAGCTTTCTTTAAAATTACTTTTTCAAAGTATTTTTGAACAGCTTACTCTGTCAATGTTATAACCCGTCGCATTATAGAACTCAAGGCATAATTGATTAATTTAATTTGATTAGCTTGCCTTAGAGATAAGGACATTATTGGGATTACTGACGAGTACCAGGATCCCGGAAATTGGGATTACTGACGAGGTGTACCAGAATCCCGGGTCCAGAGAGATAGGGAGATTAGGGACATTAAGCTGGGATGCCGGTCTAGGATCCCAGGAGAATTATAGCACAGCTCACTCATATATTGGGATAATTGACGAGTACCAGGATCCCGGAAATTGGGATAAACTGACGAGATGTACCAAGATCCCGGGTATTAATATAAAAGAACGGTATTCGGTATCAAAATATAGGGGACAAGGATACCTGCTAAAATTGCCCAGTATCCCTCCCATATATTGTATTAATATCATACCATAGCAGGTTGAAAACCTTGTTTTTAACCAGAAGGACTGGTCATTGGAAACCTCTAAATCATTTTAATGTCATATTTGAAATAATGTCTAAGTGTTTTTGGCAGGACGCTGCCCAGAGTGTTTAACAAGCCTATTATTTGTGTATGAGGGATCAAATACTTATTTGGTTGCTAGTATTCCCGGAGGTTATTACCAGGTTTAATATACATAATAGTTTTGTGTTCCAGGAGGGTCTTTGATACATCGTGACAACAGGGACGTTGTAACATTTTTCTGGGGTAATACATGGATTGGTGAGGCTAACTTTTGATCAAAACATGCTATGTGAATAATTCCTTTTGCCACTGACATCTATTGCGCAGGGGAAGTCAGGTGCAAATTTGGGCGTTTTGCCAACAAGGGTTCAAATGCTAATATCTCACCAACCGTAACGGATAGTGGGGAATTGTTTGCAGCATTAGTATTACAGCAATTGAAAGTACAGTTTAAACCTGTTGGCACTTTGCCAAGAAATTTGAAATATAAATAAAAATTGTTTGGTTATAAGAATAAGGAAAGTAATAACGTACAAAGCTTGCTTATAATCAGGGGAACCTCTGGCAAAAGGGAATGTTTTTTGGCATTTTGCCAAGAAATAAAAACTTTTAATTTCAAGAAGCTTTAACTGTTAAAGGTGTCATAGGTACTATTGAATGTGGAACGGGTGAAACTTTTGTGGCTTGTCCTAAGTCATTAACTGTATGTTCTGCAGCTGATGTGTATAAATAGAGTTATAATATAAGATAAAATATAAGAATTGTAAACATGGGAAATCTGCCGGGAAAGGGAGGTTCGGAAGGTAAGCCGGATCAGCCCACTCCTTTAGATTTCGTGTCTGGAAACTATGGAATATATTATACTGAACCCTTCTGGAAAAACATATTGACCAGAGCACATGCTCTACAAATTGCGGGGCTAAGTGAGTGCGGCCAATATTCTGCGGAGGAATGGGAAGAAGTCACTAAGATTTGTGGCCAACATAAGCAGTATAATTATCCACCGTTTCCTTATGATAAAGAATATATGACTAAATGTTATAAAATGTGGTGTAAAGCATTAAAAGAGTATAAGAAGCAATTCCCTCATCCATTAGAGAAGCCTCATCCTTCCTTAGACAAGCCTCCTAAAAAAAACAACACTTGCCTCTGCCCCTGTCCAACCCCTTTGTTATGACATAGGGGATACAGAGGATTATGTGCCAGTACCTCCGCCACCCCATGCTATAATTAAAACTGGTAATGAGGAAAAGCCAAAGGAAAAACGTTATCCTTCACTGGAATTGACTATGAGAGATCCAAAGGTGACCCAGGTAATTAAACTGGTCGGTACTAAGTGGCAAACCCTGACCCCCCCCCCCCCCCCCCCAGTTTGTGGATGATGTAAAGAAAAGGGCCTCCTCCAGATTTTTTAATACCAAAAGAGGACTATTCGCCCAGACCTCAGGGACTCCCATGCTCCCAGCCTTTGATAATTCCGCATTGCAAACACAAGAATACCCAAATCAAGGCTGTTTTCATTGTGGAGACCCCTCCCATTGGAAAAAATATTGTCCGCACAGAAGAAATTCCCAGGGAAATGGACAGGGTAGGTTTCAAAGGAGGGGCTGGGGTATTTCCAGAGGCAGATATCAGCGTCAGCATAATTTTCCCAATTATCAAACACAACAATTAACCTTCCCTAGTCGTCCGGGGATGGTTTTGGCGCCGTGGGGGATGTTGGGGGGCTGTCCACAGCCCCCGCCTAGCCGCCAAATGCAACAAGAATATAGCCTGTAGTCAAGATGGCCTGGCAAGCATGCCCGCCCCCCCACCCCCTTGAGAACACTGTAGAATTAATTCAAATGGATTGGCCAGGGTACAATGATAACAACCCTCGCAATAACCCCTTTCATCAACATCCATAAGGAGTACCCGGAGCAGATTCCCTCCTTGGTAATGCATTTCTTCTCTTCCCACTGGAAAACACTTCCGCAGGTAGTCCTTAAAGTTGAGGGATAGGTGGTATGTTTTTGGGCTAGCACGAGTTGTCGTAATGACACCCGTTTTGTCACAAAAAAAAAAAAAAAAAAAAATTGTACCGAGGGCTGCTCCACTCTATGGGAATTAATGGGATTGATGTTACACACAAACATTTGCCATCCTCACTGACTGCCCCTTATGTCTAAAGGGAAGAGACCTCATGTCTTCCTTAGGGGTAATGTTAAATTTGACCTACAAGGGGGAATGACTGCCAAATCATCAACATGTGACTTGACTATGCCAAAAAGAAAAGATTTGACGTTTTACTTTATGACCATACTGGCACCATTAGAGACTCATCCGATATGGGAAAAGTCAAAGACAGACGTAGGACATGTTAAATGCACTCCTTATGTCCCTACTTTCGAACCAAACATCATACCATTCTTTCAGAAACAATACCACCGTCATGTTGACGAATTACAGGGTACACCACAGATCACCACATACATGCAGAAAGGCATTCTAAAACCCATTATCAGTCCCTGGAATACACACATGCAGTAAAGAAAGCCAGCGGCGAGTGGAGGCTAGGGGGATTTGAGGGGGGTGAACAAATGTATTTAACCACTTCCACCACTAGTCTCAAACATCACGGGAATTTTTATAAACATCCCCGCTTCCTCCACTGTATATAGGGTATTAGACTTCCAATGCTTTCTTTAGCATTGATGTTCACAGGGATTTCCAAAGGATCTTTGCCTTTGCCTGAGGCTCGGGCTCGGGCCAACTGACTTGGGCCCGTCTTCCTCAAGACTTTGTGGACAGTCCTGCAGCATTTTCCATGGTGTTAAGACTAACCCTGGATGACTGGGTGCTCCCACAGGGATCAGTACTCCTGCAATATGTGGATGACCTACTGTTATGTAGTGAGAGCGGGGCACAGTGTGCAGAAGACTCTGAAAGCCTGATGACTCACTTATCTCTTAAGGGTCACTTGGTGTCTCGCAAAAGAGATCCAGTGGTGCAGGGAGGGGGTGGAATACCTAGGATGTATTATCTCAGGCGGGACCAGGCAAGTGTCCCCAGAAATAGAGTCAAGACTCTGACCTGTCTCGGCCCCGAAGATAAGGCAGCGCTCCTTTCTTTTCTTAGCTCTATTGTCTACTGCAGGCAGTGGATCCCAGATTGTTCTTTTTATGATTCAATCCTTGCGCCCCTCTGCTGCAGCCACTGCCCCCAGGCAAGTGTTACACTGAGGAAATGACACGGACCTTTGCAGTCTTTGGCCAGTGCTCCAGCACTGGGTTTACCGGATCATAAGAAATCCTTTGTGCTTTACTGTATAGTCAGGGACCCTGCGCTGGCTGCCGTACTGGCCCAAGCGCATGGTACCCACTACCGACCCGTGGCTTATCTATCCAAAAAACTCCCCGTTTAGGTACAAGGAAGGCCAGCTTGACTACAAGCTGTTACTGCCTGTGGCAGTAAACATGACAGTAAAAGAAACATCCAAAATCACTTGAGGAACTGATACTACATTGTACACAACACATACTGTAGTACGCCTTTTACAAAACATCAGCGACTGCAGCCCAACAGGCAGAGCTCTGTGCTATGACACATGCCAGTCAATTATTCAAAGGACAAAAAGTAAACATTTACACTAACAATAGATACACTTTTGGGGTCTTTTGGGCCCGCGGGTACAAGACAGCGAATAATAAGCAAATCTCAAATCAAGTCTGGGTAGAGGATTTATTAAGTGCACTCCATTTACCATAAAAAAAAAAAAAAATGGATTAATGTCATAAAAGTAATAGGTCATTCCTATGACAAATCTGATATTACTAAGGGAAACAACTTAAGAGTCAGCAGCCAAAATTACTGCTAAGGAGGCAATCAACCCTCCAATTGTTTTCTACAGGTTTTTCGTCCCCAAGTTTCCCAGCCCGAGCCAGAAGAATTGTCTGACATTACCTGTTGGGAGTCACATGGTTTGACACACAACCTGGACGGCTTGTGGTCAAACAAGGAGGGGATCATAGGTATTCCAGAAACAGTAGCTCCTTTGGTAAGAAACCCCTACAGCAACTTGCTTAACTTGTGTCCAGAATAATGTTCAGGGACACATAGGCCCATTAAAAGACTTACAGATTGATTTGACACACATGCCCAAACAGAAAGGTCATATCAAATATCTTTGCGTAATAATACTCCACATGCCCCCGTCTTCCAAGGTCCATTTGAAGTCCTCAAGGTCTCCAGGACAGCAATACTGACGGATCAAAACCCACAATGGATCCATGCATTAAGGTTGAAGAAGAGCCCACAAATAAAGGAGACAGGAAAGGAAATGGAGGAGCCCCACAAGAAGAGACTCAGCCACTATTGCCCCATACCCCCTCTCACAAAACCCCTTAACCCCCCCATTTTGACCACAGACTCTCCCCGTGAGCCAAGAAAATGCACCACCTGGACAGTCTTTCTTTTTTCAATTGAAATGACCATCACTGTATTCTTACTCTTATTTTTTGGGTGTTGGCTAAACTCCTCGTGCGGGCTGGGTAAGGGTACTGTTGTAGTGAATGCCAGAGCAACATACATGGAAAGGAGTCATACTTATCCACAGGCCGACATTTAGTCCCTATGGTTGGAAGGCCTATCACCCTAGAGCAGTTACTAAATACCACCCAGGAAGTCCCTGTTATAAACACCACTCCCACGGGTTAGCTACTTTTAATATCCTGGACCCTGCATTCCCTCTTTGGGGGATTGGATGTGTCTAGTGGGATTAAGGTCAAGACTTAGCCCCCCCAAAGTGGTTCAAGCCCCTCATGTTCCCCACGGATGGATGGTCTGTTGTGGACTATGGTGCCATACCACCGTCCCTTACCCTATGGACAGAAAAAACTTCAGGTTGGTGTACTATTGTGGAAATGATCCCTCTAATGGGGACCACAGGGTCAGACACACTTGTGTCCATGAAACCTGCCCACAGTCACCTTGAATTTGGCAGACACAAGAGGGAATTAACCACTTGGTGGGACAAAATTTTTGCATCCTTCGGTGGGGTAGGCGTATACAATCAATGCCCTCACAAAGGAGATTGATTTGGAATGTTAATGGATTCATGGATGAATGCCACTCACGGAGTCCCTTTTCAGGTGTAGGAGGATGGTTCGGTTCTATTTGGGAAAACATTATGAATTTCTTTAAGAAAGCGGGTATGATACTCCTCACGATACTTATTTTAGCTCTGGCCATTTATGTGACAATCAAATTGGTGTTCTGCCTGATAAGTAAAGTAGCAAAATCAAAGAATCTAGTTGATAAGTCTGAAACAGCCATGACCATGTTCAAGGCAGGATATAGGTGGTACAATGAGTGATCAGCGGAGACTTCTTAAAGTCTCCTATGATCAAAGGAGGGATTGTAAGGAAACGTGGGAAGTGTAGAGTTACCCTTCAAGATTTAATAGTTTTGTAACAAAGATGTTTTTCTGTTTTTCAGTAGAAACTCACTGTAAATTCTGTTTATCTCACACTCACACATTTCCATAACAAGTTTTAGTTCTCATGGCTTCTAGTAACGGGTCTGCTTCCCATAACAAGTATGCTGTTTTGTACTTCTATATTATCAAAACATACTGAGAATCTTATCAAGGACATATATTGCGTGAGACATTTTTAGAGTAAATACGAGTCTGAAGGATGAAATATTATGAATCTTGCAGATCAATATTGAATTGTATAACAAAATGCTTAAATGCTTGAATGTGATTGGTTGTTCAATTGCGTTCTTCCCCCTTTTTTGTATTGTATATGCTCTGTGAAACGGGAAGTAAAAGCATTCTTTTTTCAACCACACACGGTGTATGGTGTCTTTTTTGCCTGTCTGGACAGACAAGGGGGGAAAAGGGCGAGAGTTTTCCAATGGACATATGTCCGCATGGGCCAGTTGAGGGGAAGAGGAGCTGATGCAGAGGACAATACAGGAAACCTAACAATAATAAGTTTTATGCATTTTAGTGATCACACACTTTGTTGTCCTCGGGGTGACCCTGAATATGATCAGCTTTATAAAAATTCTACCCCTCATAAACTACCGCTCCCAGAAATTTGCAGATGTGTATATGCCCCACCAAAACATCAGCGTAGATGAGTCCCTCTCACATTTTACTGGCCACACCTTTCAATCAAACAGTATCTCCTTAGCAAGTGTGCCAGATCTGGGGTCAAAATGTATAAGCTCTGTCAGTACTACAGGCTATACATGTCATTTTAGAAGTTATGAGGGAAATTATAGTAATGTGGAGCCCCCCAGATGCCCAGACTACACGGGGAGCAGGGGCAAGATAGTGTGGGACTTGGTGTCACCCTTTTTTTTTTTATGGGGTACCTTTTGTACCTGGATAACTATTATGCAAGCGTACCACTTTTTAGACTCTTATTCAATTGTGGAATTTGTTTGCTGTGGTAGTGTGCGACCCAATCACCAGGGCTACACCGACTTAGAAAGGGGGAGAAAGCCTGCTTGTGGACTGGTGAAGGACTAATGAAATGTTTTCATCCTGTCTTCGGTTCATGCAGACACGATGGTCCCGATTTGCATGAAGTCGGATGTAGTTTTTTTTTTTTTTATCAAAACTTTTTTTATTTGGTATGACAGAGAGTGACTATACATCCAAACATAGAAGGAGGACATATCAGGCAATACATTGCATCAATCATACATAAGAATTAAAAAATAATTAGTCATATTATACATAACTCCAGAGAGAAAATTATAATTCTCCCACTCTACAAGACTCTAGTCCGGCCGTACCTGGAGTATGCTGTCCATTTCTGGGCACCAGTCCTCAGGAAGGATGTACTGGAAATGGAGCGAGTACAAAGAAGGGCAACAAAGCTAATAAAGGGTCTGGAGGATATTAGTTATGAGGAAAGGTTGCGAGCACTGAACTTATTCTCACTGGAGAAGAGATGCTTGAGAGGGGATATGATTTCAATATACAAATACAGTACTGGTGACCCCACAATAGGGATAAAACTTTTTTGCAGAAGGGTGTTCATCAAGACCAGTGGCCACTCATTAAAGTTAGAAGAAAAGAGGTTTAATCTTAAACTACGTAGAGGGTTCTTTACTGTAAGAGCAGCAAGGATGTGGAATTCCCTTCCACATGCGGTGGTCTCAGTGGGGAGCATCAATAGTTTCAAAAAACTATTAGATAAGCACCTGAACGACCGCAACATACAGGGATATACAATGTAATGTAAATGTAATCACACACATAGGTTGGACTTGATGGACTTGTGTCCTTTTTCAACCTCACCTACTACGTAGCTATGTAACTATGTAATAACAAAATTTATCCCAGTAATTTTCTGTCTTGAATCCAACACTCGTTATTGGATATAGTAAATCAGGAAAAAATATATTTTCAACTATCGGATGCAAAAGAACTGAGTACCCAACAAACTAAAAGAAAAAAACCTTTGAGACTCTTGGTGGGTTAGAGTCGTAGAAGTCTATTCATCACTAGTTGCGGTGGGGCAAGACTAGGATTATCTAACCAAGTCTGCCAAATAAGGTTAAACTTTGACGCAGCATTCCTATGGCGGTAAGCCATTCTCTCTGAGGAGAAGGGAATTAACATAAGCAATCCATTGTTTTGCGGTAGGCACGGTAGATGCTATCCTATGTCGGGCTATGAGCTTTCTAGCCAAGTACAATAACCTAGTTATCATAATACATACACCCTTTGGATATATTTCTTCATCAATTGCGCCTAATACGTACACTAAAGGAGTTGAAGGTATAGGCACCTGGGCAAAATCAGAAATAAGTTGTAATGCATAAGCCCAATAATGTTTGAGTTTTGGGCATCACCAGATCATATGTATAAAGTCGCCCTGGTGGAACTTACACTTTGGGAGCGGGGGGGAATCTCTCAGGCCCCATTCATATAATCTCTCAGGCATCCGATAAGCTCTGTGCAGAATAAACAGTTGTGGGGAGCTTATGGGGGGCTGAGACATGACTACAACCCTAACATGGGAGGGGTGAACTTCAATAAAAAGATGATGGGGCCATACTCAATTTCCTGTAAGGCCAGATACTGGTACAAGAAAGTGTCTGTTTTTTTTCCCCAATTGGCCATGTTCAAAGCTTATGTACTATACAAAGCGTAAGGAAGAAGGGGATCCTTCCTAAAATTTCAGAAATAAATCATCATGGCTCTTTTGTATCCAGAAGGTGCTGTGACCCAAACTCCCAATCCAGATGCAATGAGCCGGCTGCATTAGAGGCATTTTCCAGATGTCCTCCCTGGTACCCTGACCCAAAGAGCACCCCTAAAAAGAGGTTGTGTCTGTAATAGATGTGGAATAAGAAGACACACCTGCTTTTTCTGTCCCTCCTGTCCTGGCCAAGCTGGTCTCTGCATTAAGGACTGTTTCAGGCGTTACTACACACTAGTGGAGTATTTGTATAGGGTACAGCACGACAGTCTAGGGCACACATTCACACAGGGTCTCAAAAGATGTTAGCTAGTCAGGAAATTCGCATTTTGAGAGACACTAAAATCACAGCCTAGAAAGTTTATAGTTAGTGTTTACCCTCAGCTTGGGTTCCAGTGGGTGGTGTGAGTCAAAAAGAAGATAGGTTTCCTGTAGGCCTCCTAGCCCAAGTCACCCCTTTCCTTGTAAGACACAGTCCAAAAGGGGTAATTTTGCTATTTAATGCCTCCTCCCGTGTACAATTAATGTATTTGTCCACTGAGTTTACATGTTCACTAAAAGCTTGTATTTCTGATGCTCTAATCTGGACCCAAGTATAATCCACATGTCTTAACAAATGACTTGGTGTTATTCCCATTAAACAATTGAAGGCTCTCTTCTCCACCTCCTCCATACACAGCTTAGCTACAATGGGAGATACAAGTTATTTCCATAGCACAGTTGTGTTTCTGTCTGTAGAAGTCATTCAGGTACTTGAAATGGGTGGTGTTGAGACCAAGGCTGGGCAACATTTTGAGGAATTTTGTCGGGAATATAACCTACCCAATACGGCCTACTTTCTATATTTGCAGATACGTCACACGGCTGCAACGCAGTTTGGCCTTCGTAACATAGTTGTGCAACTCTCTACGCTAGAACGATTGCTGACTGATTCCTTTCACACTAAACTAGTTTCATCATATTATAGATCCCTCCTACATTCTACAACTTGATAGGCTCAACAGTACGGCCGATAAATGGAGTGCTGACATCCCTAAATTGACGGAGGACATCTGGCAGGAAGTTCTTCCCCTCCAGGTCCCCTCAGTCATTTCTTCCCGTGACAAGGTGATACAGACAAAATTGCTATACAGATCCTACTTCACACCATGTTTACTATACAAATTAAACAGATTACCCTCTGCAGTATGCTCTCGCTGCGGTACGGCAGATGGCACATTCTTTCATCTGATGTGGGAGTGCACCCCGATTAGGAAGTTCTGGTTGGAGGTCACGGCCTTCATCAGCTCCTTAACTCAGATACCCAATATCTGCAACCCTCTACGGTGCTTACTGGGATATATTGATGATGAAGGTATATCTAAAAATGTACAAACCTTTCTGCGCATAGTACTATTCTATGCCAAGAAATCGATAACTATCCACTGGAAGTCTCAATCCTCACCCCCTATAGCCTTTTGGATCACTACCATTAATCATGCAATACCATTATATAAAAGTTGACGTATGAGGCCAGAGGATGCCCAAAAAAATTCCTTTAGATTTGGGGCTCTTGGGTCAGCTCCGAAAGTACCATACCACCACCTCCTTGAAAGACTAAATGAAGCCCCCTGAATATTGATTGGGTCCAATTAAGCAGAATAGACATGTGACCTTTAGGTTGTCACATACCCACTAAATGTATACCAGTTTACCAGATTATGTAATGGTTTGAGCGATGTTCGCTCCATATACAGTTTGTTTTCTGTATTGTTTGTTGTGTATGAAAATAAATAAAATTCTACTTTAAAAAAAAAAAAGGCTGGGCAACAAATGTACTTGGTCAGGCTTTAGTTCTTTTTGGTTGTCAAGATTCTTACCTCATTTCAGTTGTTACCCCACAGTCTCAATAACCTCAGCAAAGTGTAAAAAACTGAAAAGGCATGTGACATTACGGGACATCATTGTTTCTTCTAGCTCTAACTTCAATCCATGTACTTTGTTGATAAATTCTTTAGCATTCTTTAAAATGGTGCAATATGATGCCAGATAAAGGTGTTAGGATTGTTGCCAGATACTTAGCAATGTTGTGTGCGTCAGAGTTGATTCTTTGAGAATCAGTAGTTAAAATGGCTGAACCTTGTCCCTGGATAATGCTGTACCTCTTGAGCGAATTAAAGCATAAGGCCGGAGCCTTTTAGAATGCCAAAGAAATTCTCCACAGTTGTCGCTAAGCCAGGACATCTTAGGAGCTTTCTACAAGGACCTGGAGCACTTGGGTCTTTTGTTAGGCGGCTTTGCATGGCCAAAAAAGTAGGGGATTGCATTGGCTGGGAATCAAACCCAGGTCAACTGCTTGGAAGGCAGCCACACTCACCACTATACCACCAATCACCAATGCAAGGCTGTGCAGTGATGGTGCTGCTATCGCTATCCAATTAATGCCACACATGGAGCTGACTCTAGCGTCCCCTAAAGCGCAAGGTCAACTTGCTGCCATATGAATTGACCACTAGGAAGATAAGCTATAAATATTTCCCCATTTGTGGATAGAATGGAAGAGAAGCCAGTAGATATTGTAAAGTTATGACTATGCAGTGTGCATGAATGAACTGGAGATACTGAGTTTGTCAAATGCTACTCACTGGGCCAAAATTTTGCAATTCCATATGCCCAACGTGCAGGACCCTGAGATTAAGAGTCTCGTGCTCTATGGACTGAGCTAGCCTCTTTTCATGGCCTAGCCAGCTGACTCCAAACACTTTTTGCTATTTTTTGGCCCAATTTGTTTTGCTAAACGCCAGTGGTGTCTGGAGGGGAGGGCTGACGGGGGCTGGAGCCCCGAGTGTGCCCCCAAAAAGCCCCAGGCCTCAATATTCCCAGATTAATTATCAGCCCCGTGACTCTTACACAGGCAACAGGGAACAATCTCCCGCTTATCCAGCACGGCCGAGTGATGTACAAAAAGTCCCGCCTTCGGGACCCGGCTCCTATGATGGACGTCCCACAGGTACAATGCATAAACCGTGGGATGTGTGACATCCATCATAGGCGCTGCTGGGTCCAGGAGGAGGTGTGAATGACACTGCGGCCACACTGGGCACTGGGAGATTCCCGCTCGCTCTGTGAAAATCGGTGGGCAGCGAAGTGGCTCTCCTATCCTTGCTCTCTCTCCCTGGTGCGTGCAGCCTGCTGTCTCAAAGTGGTCATGAATGAGATGGGCTACACTACACAGGTAAGGCTGAGCTGCAGGAGTGTCAAGAGGTCACCTGTCACAGGGGGGGTCAATGTATGTGTCAGGGGGGTCAGTGTAGGGGTTAGGGGGGTCAGTGTAGGTGTCAGGGTGGTCAGTGTATGTGTCAGGGGGATCAATGTAAGTGTCAGGGGGATCAGTGTAGGTGTCAGGGGGGTCAGTGTAGAAGTCGGGGGATCAGTGTATGTGTCAGGGGGGTCGGTGTGGGTGTCAGGGGGGTCAGTGTATGTGTCAGGGGGATCAATATAGGTGTCAGGGCAATCAATGTATGTGTCATGGGGTCAGTGTAGGTGTCAGGGATCAATGTAGGTGTCAGGCGGGTCAGTGTAGGTGTCAGGGGGGTCAGTGTAGGTGTCAGGGAGGTCAGTGTAGGTGTCAGGGAGGTGACATAGACCAAGACCTCAAGGTAGAAGGACTAATGCAAAGTGCTGATTTTCCATGACTAAGTACAACATAACTCATTTTGTGCTACCCATATGTACACTCCCACCCTTACCATTCCCATTAACGGAAACCACACATAACTGGAGTGTAAATTAGGCCGTAGCAGCCTCCTTTATTAAATATCAAAATATAAATGAACTTTTTATAAACAAATAAATAACCAATAAATAACCAATAACAGTATACCAATGAAGAAAACTCTGACGTAGGACTGTAGGACCTTACCCCCCCCCACCCGTTTTAGCGTAATCAAAACTCGTGCACTGCGGTCATATAAACTGTAACTAGGCCTCAAGCTGACATGCTAGCTCAGAGACAAAAATATTCCCGCAGTGCAGTCATCCACCATATTCCTTACATCACTTATAAGGAATATTAACAAACGGGCCCATATCTCCAATGGGTCCCGCATCAACTTCTCTGTGGGGAGGGGGTTTCTTCTCTATACCTACGTCAGCCAACATCCGCCACAGCAAACAAGGTTAAAACCTTAACCTTGAGCGCACCTCCACACCCTAAGCGCTCTTTCAATTCCGTCCTGTATACCCATGGTCCACATATCAGTGCCCACTGGGTTCAGATGAACCCCGTCAGCCCTCAAATATCGCCACGTCTCAATCTCTAGCTCTCTGTGTCTGATAGCTAAGCCACCGTTTTTAATAAAAAACCTGCTCACCTCCTGATTAATCTTTCTTCTGGCCTTGTTAACCAGTTCCACTGACCTCGCTAGCCGCCATGAAGACCTGGCTATCATGTCCGACCATACAAGGACAGTTTTTGGGAATGCCGCCTGTAGTAGGCAGAAATCATGCTTGATGTCCCTGGTAATGTCTAGTTTTGTCCTCAAAACCAAATCATTCCCCCCCACATGAATCACCAAAACCTCGGGAGGCCTGTCCCGTTGTGCAAATTTGTGCGCCTCCGGGACCAGACGGCTCCAAAGCATCCCAGGGAACCCCAGCCATTTAATGTACGCCTCCCCCCTGGAAAAACCTAGCTGTCTCCCGTCTGGCCTGGCATCCCCCCTCCTGGCACCCCAGCAAACATAGGAATGTCCCATGATCCACACGAGACTCGGCGAGGTATCTGAAAAGAAAACAATAAGAAAATTCCGGTGAAAACTCATCACAATGTACCACACGAAACCATGCCGGCACCTAAACGCACACCACTCAGTAAAACGTCAAATAACTAAATCAAGTCTGACATAAGACCGTAATCGCCTCGATTCCCATCTCCCAATCCGTTTTACAGCTTCTTCCGTTAGGCCCCACCTGACTGCTTCCGTTGCCGCACCAATTCTAAATGAATGCGTGGAAAATTTCTGATCCCCCAGACCCAGGATGACTAAAGATTTCCGAAAGATAGAAATAAATTGGAAACGCGACAGCGCCACCCCCATCCTGATGTACTAAAAGAGGGCCATCCCCCGCTGGCCTCTGTGTCAAATAAACCTTTGTAACTAAAACGGGGCAGAGTTTGGCGTCAGGAATAGCGAACACCACCACATCCTTGCCTCGGCCCTCCTGATCCGTTTTAGATCTACGCAAACGCATCACAAGTCTATCTTCCATGTACCGAACCTCCTCCACCGCTAATCCATCCCTTGTTTTCTTGGAGGAACTCACCAGCTCCCCTATTCGAAAAGCGCCGAAAAAGGCCAACACAAAAGCTGTGCGGAAAAGCCCCACCTCATATCCGGATCTACAAACTCCAGGCAAAGTGTCCACCATTCTACCCAACAGTGCGAACGTAACTGGTCGCCTCTCGTCCCGGACCCTCTTCCCTCGGCGATAACCCTTCAATGCCTGACGTGCCCAAAACTCTTTTGTCCAATCTCTCCCCCCTTCGAGCTTGAACAAAAATGCCATGGCCGCCATAACCTTCCCCAGCCTCGACACGGAAACTCCCTGTTCCATGTGTCTGGCGACAAAATAGATAAATCGCAATTTAGTCTCTCCTTTAACCGCCCCCGCTGCCCGTTCATGGAAAGCAAACCATTCGTCCCATACTTTCTTGTATGTTTTCCATGTTCCCTCGCTCAATGACCGCCTGATCCACTCACCTATCCTTCCAGGGCAATCTTCCATAGTTCCAAAGGACACGGGACGCCGTGACGCTCTGCCCCTGGTACCAGCTCCCGAAATTTCTCCCACTGAAACCGAGAAAGAGCGTCAGCAATCACATTGTCCACTCCTGGTAAGTGTACTGCCTGAATGAAAATGTTCATCTGCATACACCGAAGCACCAAGTGTCTCAACAAACGTATCACCGGCGGTGACGCCGCAGATACCTTATTAATCACCTGTACCACCCCCAAATTGTCGATGTGGAAGCGCACCTTCCGATCCCGGAAGAATTCGCCCCACAATTCTACCGCCAATACCACCGGAAACAACTCAAGCAACAACATATTCTTGAGCATCCCTGCTTTGTTCCAGCTGTCCGGCCAAGGGCCGGCACTCCAATGCCCCTGGAAAAAGGCCCCATATCCCGCTGACCCCGCTGCGTCTGTAAACAATTCGAGGTCGAAATTATTCACCGGGCCAATCATCCACAACGCTCTACCATTAAAGTTGTCCAGAAACATGTGCCACATTCTCAGGTCATCCTTATGTTCCCGTGATAGTGTCACATAATGTCTGGGCGACTCAATGCCACCCGTACTTGCCGCTAATCTTCTCCCAAAAACCCTGCCCATCGGAATGATTCTGCACGCAAAATTGAGCTTGCCAAGCACCGATTGCAATGCCCTCAGCTGAACCTTGCGCCGGCCCACCATCCCCTTCACCTCCTCCTGTAATGCCAACAATTTTGCTTCAGGCAACCTGCATTCCATGGCCATGGAATCGATTACAATCCCGAGAAAACTGATCACTGTTGTGGGCCCTTCCGTCTTGTCTGGCGCAAGCGGAATGCCGAATTCCCCTGAAATCCTTTCAACGTTTGTTAAGAGCATCGCGCAAACGTTAGATGCGGGCGGCCCTATACAAAGAAAATCGTCCAAATAATGGATCACCGAATTCAAACCTGAAACGTCCCTCACCACCCATTCCACAAATGTGCTGAAACACTCAAAGAATGCGCACGATATAGAACAACCCATTGGCAAACACATATCCACGTAATATTCCTCTTGCCACTTGCAACCCAATAAATGAAAGCTATCGGGATGAACAGGCAGCAAACGAAAAGCCGCTTCAATGTCTGTCTTTGCCATCAGGGCGCCCCTACCATACTTCCTTACCCAACGTACTGCTGCATCAAAGGATGTATATGATACAGTGCAAACTTCCGGATCAATAGCGTCGTTCACCGACTCTCCTTGTGGGTAAGACAAGTGGTGAATGAGGCGAAATTTGTTGTGCTCCTTTTTGGGAACCACCCCCAAAAGGAGAAACTACCAGGTCCTGCATGGGTTTTATGGAGAAGGGGCCCGCCATCCTCCCCAAAGCTACCTCCTTATTTAATTTTTCGGACACTACTTCATGATGTTTTAAAGCGGACCGTAAATTTTCAGGAATGGGAGGAGTTAAGTTCAAAACCGCAGGAATCATGAAACCTTCAGAAAATCCCAACAAAAGTAGATGAGCCATTGCCTTATCTGGATATCTATCTAGAAAAGGCCGCATTTTTTCCACCTTCACTGGCGTCCTCCCCTTTTCCCGCAAAATCGCTGGCCTTTCCCTTCCCCTGTTTAAAACACCTTGATGAAGGATGTGATCCACCGCACCCTGAACACTCGTGCTTATACTTACATCCATGTCCAAATTTACAACTTCCCTCGTTGTACTGCCAGCAGACTCCTTTTTTCCTTGTGGCCGATTGACCTGAAGCCCCTGATCCCCCGGCCCCCCCCTGAAAAAACTGACTCACCGGCTTGGCTGAAGACATCAGGCGCATCCAAAGACTGATGTCTTTGTGATCCCACCTTAAAGCCGGTCTCACTGCCCTTCTCTGGCGAAACTGCTCGTCATAACGCAGCCATGATAGTCCCCCGTAGGTCCGGTGAGCCTCGCCAATAGCATCCAAATAACAGAACAGGGCCGAGCAATGTTCCGGCTCCTTTTCGCCTATCACGCTTGCCAATACCCCGAACGCTTGCAGCCAATTCTGAAACGTCCGGGGTATTAGTCTGTACCTTCTCTTCTCCTCCTCTTCTTTTTTACTATCCTCGGGTTTCACCCTATCCAAGTTGAATTTCTCAAGGGGAAGCAGAGAAAATATCTCCACGTACTCCCCTCTCCAAATTTTTTCTCTCACCTCCTGTTTCAAATGGGCCCCTAATGGCCCTTCAAAACAGACATAAACCTCACAGCGTGCGGAATCAGCTAACCGCACTATGTCCTGTTTCTTGTTTTTGTCACCCCCCATTTCCCCCTCTCCTGGCGTGAGCTGAGATGCCTCTGCCGCTTCCGTGATACCTGCCTCACTCCCCCCGGGCGGAAACGCGGGCGGATTCGCCAACACCGTTCTCTCAGCTTGTACTGTAATTCCCTCCCCCCCCCCCCCCAGGCCCCCCTCAATCACTGAAACCCATGCTCCTGCCGGCCCCCGTTGCGCAGGTGTAGGCTCAAACCTGCCCACCAGCTCCTTGAGGCCTGCTAAAAAACCCTGTAATCCCCCCTCCAAAAGTCCTGTTTCAGGGACGGACTCGGCAGAAAACCCCCCCCCCCCCTCTGGAACCGATCACCCTGCCCCCCGGCCCCCTCCCCCACATCCCCCCCCAAAGACATTTTACTCCCGCAAGACCCAGAACAAAAACAGGACTTACCGGGCTGCATGGACAATCTTCCACCAGCCGAACATCCTGCGTCCTTCGTTGCTGTGCGTCCTTCTGTGACCTCGTCCTCCGATTCAGGCAGCTCGCCCTCCGACAGCTCCACCATCTCATCTGCAGTTGAAAGAGCCTGCCCTCCAAGGTCTTCAGCCTCAGATGCAGACGAACTGCGTTCTCTATCGTTTCTTCTCGTCCCAACTGCCTCCGCTTCTTTTTTTCCGTTAATGTTCCTACGGGCAGGCGGATCGCCTCCATGCCGCAGACATCCTCTGCTATGTCCCCCCCGCACCCTGGAACTCAAGCTGGGCAGATCGCCTCCTGCTTGTAAATGTCCTTTTCCCCCCTTCTGCTGAGCGTGCGTCTCGTCGCAGTAAGCGGCATCTGTGCTGACTTTTGGGTAGGCGATTGTCCTGTTCCTAGCCTCCATGACCCTTTCCCTTGCTGGTGTGATATTGACCTGGGATAGCTTATTCCCCTTGGCCGTGTGTTTTGAACTATGTGTTTTTGCTGCCTTTGTAGTGGCCCCCTTAGCAATCCCCATAGATGCTCCACTGATGGAATGACCTGTTTTGTGCTTGGCCCCTGACCGCCCCCCCTCCACATGTGTGGATAGGCCTGAGGCCTTGTGTGATGACCGCGTGGTGGACGCCATGCGCCGCGTGCTGCTGGGCCCCCCCCCCCCCCCCCCCCCCCCGCCCCCCCCCCCGCAGCCCCTAATGAGCCAAAAGTGCCTGAAATATCTCCCTTGGCCGACCGCTTTTTTGGCGGTTCAGCGCTGTTTTTTCCCCTCTTACTGCCTGGCATATCAGAGGATTTGCGCCCTTCAGGCGAATATCTGGCCGGCGGCCGAGATCGCCGCTGCCGCCCCCCGTTTTGTATGACCTCCCCAGAACCACTGCTCTCACCCTCTAGAGCCCGCTCTATCTGTGTCCTTAGCCACTCAGCTCCATTTTCAGCCGCCGCATTTTTGATGGATTTCAGGAGCTCCTCCATGACGATCTGCTCACCAACTTTTCTCTAGCTGAAATGGCTCCTTCCCTGGCCGTTGCCCCTCCTCTTCCTGTTGCCAGCTCCACCCCTCCTATCCTAACTCTTAAAGGGGCATACCTAAATGGCATGTTCCCTTTACTCATGCCAGCCCTGCGCCTAATTCCTCTGTTCTCTGCTGCGGGCTGTTCTTTCAAGAAGTCACATGCTACTTTTTTGAGGACTTTAGAGACAAACGAGCAATCCTTAAGTTGCAGGTTTGGATCTGGCTCGATGGATGCCCTTTTTACCCTGCCTCTCTCCCCTTTAACTATAAGGCAATCTGTCAACACTAGAAATGTGCAATTGGGAAGCTCTTTAGGCACCATGCATTTATCTTTCATGGCTCTCTTGGGCTGGTGCATGGGCACTAAGTGTGTGCTCTCTGTGGCGCAATCAGTGCGTTCGGCTGTTAAGGTTGGTGGTTCGAGCCAGCCCAGGGACACTTGTGTTTTCTTATTACATTAGCAGGGCCCGATGGCTAAGTCCAAAACGAACCTAGGAAGGCAAAGCGTGTCCTTTGGTTCTCCTCAGATGGCTGGCAATTGAGCATTCAACAAGAGTACACTGGAGACCCTTGCAAATGCACTAGTTGTTATACTTGTTCTGTAATGTTGAAGATGTTTCATGTTGATTGTCCAAGAACGGGGGGAGATTTGAAAATTGTAGAACCACCCTGTTACTATCTAACTATCTAACTAACTAACGTATACTATCCCATTGTTGGTGGCAGGAAGCCTGCATAGCTATTAGTGCCTAGATTGACATGGCTAAAGGCCTCAGTTGTTGTCAAAATGCCTCGCTAGCTAGAGATGTTCAAAATGTGGAATACAGATAGTGCTGATGTGAAAACTTGTTTCCTGGTGCCTCCATGGCCACAGCAGGCTTCAAATTTTATAGCTGAAGCTGCTATAGATACTCTGAAAAATGCTCTGCTAGTGCGATGTTGTTGTAGTTCATCACTGCCAGGAGGGCACTATGGCTAAAACCATGTTCAGCAGATCCATGGTCCAAGCAGACTCGGTGTCACATACCATATGACGGAAAGGCTCTTTTTGGTGAGAAACTGGATACGGCAATTACCAGAGTTGGGGGAAATAGTGGCTTGGTTTCCCAAGATAGGAACAGCAGGAGAAGGTTTGCAGCACGGCCAGCTGCTCAACAAAAGACTAAGGACACCAGGTCTTATCGTCCGGGGAGAGAATACAAGAGAGTCTGGAAAGGCTCTCAGGCTACCTTTCTAAAGATTGAGAAGCAGAAAGCCACAACATCCACAAATGAGAATCAAAAGTCCTTTTGACCACCCAAGCTTGTCCAGTGGGAGCCGTCTCAGGTCGTTTGCTCAGTTTGGGTGGAGAATTGTCTGGATCAGTGGGTCACTTCCACGGTCCATCAAGTCCATTTGTGGAAGTTCAGTCACAGGCTTCCACGCTACTCCTTCCTACCCACCAAAATCCCAAAGGAAAGAAGGAAATCCTGTTCCAGTATGTTCAGATGCTATTGCATCAACAAGCAGAAGTACTAGTCCCAGATTCTGAGAAGTTCTCAGGATTCTATTCCCCGAGTCTTTTTAATACCCAAAAGGTCAGGAGGATGGAGACCAGTGTTGGACTTGAAACAATTAAACAAATTCATTTGCCTAGAACACTTCAAGATGGAGTCCCTAAATACAGTGATATTGTCAGTACAGCCAGGGGATTGGATGGTCTCCATAGATCTCCAAGATGCGTACCTTCACATACCTATTCATCAGGTTTTCCAATCTTTTCTATGGTTCAAAGTAGAACTTCACATTCAGTTTCGATGCCTTCCTTTCAGGATCGCAACAGCACCCAGGACCTTTACAAAGGTATTAGTGGCAATTCTGGCTCCCCTCCGAGAGAAAGGGATAGAGGTCCTATATTATCTGGACAACATATTGATTCTATCCCAGCACAGGAAAGTTCTGGAAACACACTTGCAAGAAGTGGTAAACGCATTGACCATATTTGGGTGACTGATCAACTATTACAAAAGTCAACTTATCCCTACCCAAAAGATGACATACCTGGGGGCTTTATTCAACATCCCGGAGAGAGCAGTGTCTCTTCCGCCGGAAAAGATCCCTATGCTATTAAGGAAAGTGAAGAGAGCAATGGCAAGCAGGTCCATGCCAGCATCAGACTGCCTAAGTCTCCTGGGATCACTTTCCTCATGCATAACGATGGTGAGATGGGCCAGGTGGCATCTACGGGATTCCAACTGGGGTTCCTATTGCAGTAAAGGAAGCACCTAGACCAAGAGATGCTAATCATACTAACAATGAAGTCCAGTCTCTGGTGGTGGACGAGACCATCCAACCTTCTGGATCACTGTTCCCTTTGGCCTCATCTCATGCACCACTGTTACGTCCGACGCAAGTCAGTTAGGAGGGGGTGTGCATTACAAGGATTAGTGCAAGGAAGATGGCGATTCAACACAGAAGGCATAGTGTCAAACATGTCGAGGGCAGCATGGATGGCAATATCACACCTAGCTCCTCTTCTCAGAGGAAAATCCATCCTGCTGCAGATGGACAACAGGGCGGCAGTAGCCTATGTTCAGAATCAAGGGGGGATGCACAGCTGATCTCTAGCCAAAGCGGTAGCCCCGATCCTAACATGGGTGGAATGGAATCTAGTCAATCTATGGGCTTCCTACATTCCAGCTCCCGAAGATCAGTTAGCAGATCATTGCTCAAAAACATTCAGCAACAACGAGGGGTCTCTGAATCCATATGTTTTTCATTGGATATTTCAACAATTAGGTACTCCCAAACTAGATCTTTTTGCTTCTCTACAGAACACCAAGACTCCTCAATTTTTCACAAGGATTCCATCCCTGAAGTCAGCGATGCACTAGTCCAGCCTTGGGACTTTCAGTTGGGATATGCGTTTCCTCTGATCCCTCTGATTCTGAGGTTCCTCCAGTGTCAACGGAAGAGAAACCAGTCTTTTTCTGTCGGAATTTTCGACGGACTTTGGATTGAGAACCTGTTCATTAATTTTCCGACGGAAAACCTTTCTATCGGATTTTCCGATCGTGTGTATGCAGTTCCGACACGCAAAATTCCGACGCATGTTTGGAAACAATTCGACGCATGCTCAGAAGCATTAAACTTCCCTTTTATAGTGCAGTCGAATGTTTTTTAAGGCGTGGTGTTATTGACCGTCGGAATTTGGTGTGAACGTGTGTAGGCAAACAGTTTGAGCAAAATTCCGTCGGAATTCCGACGGGAAAACCATCAGAGCTTTTTCCGATGAGAATTCGGACCGTGTGTACGCGGCATAAGGGCGTTAAAAGAGGGATGGCAGCATCCAAGACGACTTTGGCTAGCTGGATTGTGCGACTAATTCAAAAGACGTACCGTGCTAGTGGTCTTCCAGTTCCAAACGTG
This sequence comes from Lithobates sylvaticus, assembly GCA_028564925.1. NCBI lineage: Eukaryota > Metazoa > Chordata > Amphibia > Anura > Ranidae > Lithobates > Lithobates sylvaticus. Next base: position 573,909,498 of record CM053028.1, on the reverse strand, counting down.
GGTTAACGCTCATTCAATGCGAGGAATGGTCTCTTCTTGGGCAGCTTTGACACGGGTCTCTCCGGAAACAATTTGCCAGATGGCTAGTTGGTCCTCCTTTAGCACCTTCATGGTACACTATAGTCTAGATCCAGCCGTTCCTACTTCCCGTGATTTTAGGAAAAAAGCATTACAATTGTTGGTTCTGTAACCACATTAAAATTTCCTTTTAGAAGTAACCCTCCCTGTGAGCAAGTTATTTACCATAGGTATGCTGCCATGGAGGCACCAGGAAAATGGAAAATTGAATACTTACCTTTCCGTAATATTCCTTTCCTGGTGCTTACCCATGGCAGCATACGCTCTCCCATTTATAATCCTAAAGTTTTGAAGACTAGTTACAAGAATACCTAATGGGGGGGGGGCAGCTCTTTTTTTTCATAGAGTTTAAAGTGGTCCTGTGGGTTGGTTTGGGGCAGAGCAACCAACCATAGGAATTCTGCCATGGGTAGGCACCAGGAAAGGAAAATTATGAAAAGGTAAGTATTAAATTTTCCGTTGTCCCAGTGTATTGGACTTACACAGGATTTTTGTTAAAGATCCTTAAAGAGTTTTTCTGACACTCCAGTTACTTATGGGGTGATTATATTTCTCCAAATAGTTCTGATTTTCACCCCGTTTGTTTTCTTGACCTTGTGGATGTTTTAACCAAGACCCAGTCTGGGTAGCCACAAGCATTCAAAGCACTCCTAACATGTCTGTGTTCTTTGTCTGTAGACTGTTTTTGTTGTTACCATGTCAGCCTGATATTGCAGGGTCCTAAGTAGGGATGGGCCCGGTGTTCAATTCAAACCCATGTTCAAATCGAACATTGGCCGTTCGTCCGCTCGTCGAGTCCAGAACTATGTGGGCCGTTCGCATCAAATTCTTGTGATGCGAACGGTCCACAATGCACTGCGCCAGTCGCAGTGCATTGCTGGCTGATGATTGGCCAAGCATGCACTGTGACCCCGCATGCTTGGCCAATCATAGAGCCAGCGGCGAGGAGAGCAATAATTGGCCACAGGCAGGATGCCTGTGGCCAATTATAGCTCAGGAGGTTTAGTACACGCCCCACACTATATAAGGCCGCCGCGCCGGCGGCCTCGTGTAGTGTGTTCCGGCGTTAGGAATAGTGATAGTGTACAGTACATGTACACAGGGTATTTGAATCATTACTTTGTGGGGAAATTCTAGGGAAAGAGGAAAAATAGGCAGGGATAGTGTATTCTTCTAAGCCTTTGCTTGTGGGGAAAGTGTAGGGATAGAGGAAAAATAGGCAGGGATAGTTTGTTCTTCTCAGTGCTGTTCTCTACCAATCCAGCCATCTGCAGGAGTTAGTGTGTGTGTGCTGTGTGAGTATAGCACAGCAGTAGCACACTAAACCACCTTACCCTGTATCTGCCCTGTTGTCACCTAAGACAGCCATCTGCAGGAGTTAGTGTGTTTTGTGTGCCTCCAGCACAGCACAGTATACACCAGCAGTCCATACATACATAGAGTATATACCTACAGTCCCTGTCTTGTTTGCACCGCCTGTATACTGCGGTTCAGAATATATAGGGTTTTAGGTATAGGGTTTTATTTTGGGTGCAGGGTTGCCCTTAATATCCATACAAGACCCAAAGGGGCTGGTAATGGGCTGTGGTAGGGGGGGATGGGGTAGCCATGCCATTTTTCTCAAAGATTTTCATCCATATTGCCTGGACAAGACATGACATTTAAAGCCGCAAGCAGTTTTAAATGGCTTATTTTTTTCCTTTACAAATGTCATTTTTTGCAGGGACAGTTCTAAACATGGGAAACACATGCCACTTCACAGGCATACTTTAGACACCCCCCAGGTACCATATTTAAAGGAATATTTTACTTTATTTTTTTCACTTTATGCATCATTAAAATGACTGCTCCCGAAAAAAACGGCCGTTTTTAAAACTTCTTTTTGCATTGATACATGTCCCCTGGGGCAGGACCCGGGTCCCCAAACCTGTTTTATGACAATAACATGCATATTGGCCGTTATAATTGGCACTTTAGATTTTGAACGTTCGCGTCCATTGTAACTAATAGGGTTCTAACATTCGCGCAAACTTTCAGTCCGTTCGCAGGTTCTGGTGCGAACCGAACCCGGGGTGTTCGGCTCATCCCTAGTCCTAAGAACTCCCAGCTTGGGTTCCAGTGGGTGGTGTGAGTCACAAAGCAGATAGCGGTGCGTGTGTGTATGGGTAGGTTTCCTGTAGGACTCCTTGCCCAAGTCACCCCTTTCCTTGCCTTGTAAGACACAGTCCAAAAGGGGTCATTTGCTATTCACTAAAAGCTTGCATTTCTGATGCTCTAATCTGGACCCTCTATCCAATTAATGCCACACATGGCGCTGACTCAAGCATCCCCCAGCACAAGGTCAACTTGCTGCCATACAAATTTACCACTAGGAAAATAAGCTATAAACATTTTCCTATTTGTGGAGAGAATGGAGGAGCCAGCAGATATCGTAAAGTTGTGACTGTGCAGTGCGCATGAATGAACTGGAGATACTGAGTTCAACCAAGCTTGTCAAATGCCACTCACTGGGCCAAAACTTTGCAATGCCATACGCCCAATGTGGGGATTGAACCCAAGACCCTGAGATTAAGATTCTCATGCTTTACCTAATGAGCTAGCCAGGCTACAACCTTTGGCTTTTCATGGCCTTTTATAGCCAGCCAGCTGACTTCAAACACTTTTTGCTAGCTTTCAGCCCAATTTGTTTTTCTAAACGCAACTGCACTTCCAAACACTCCCGTGCTCACTTGCGGTCAGGGCGGTACATCACCATTTTTACTCTGATTTTGGGTCATAAAATGCGGTAGGTGTTTCTAAAGTGTTTTCTCTCTGTGCAAAACGGGAAGCCCAGGTTTCCCCCTTAACAGCTGCCAAGGCATTTGTCCTTTCAGGCAGAAAAGGCATATACCAATACCTCAAAGAAGGACTAAGCCCCCGTACACACGGTCGGAAATTCCGACCACAAAATCCGTTGGATTTTATCGATGGATTTTGTCCGACACTGGTGTTGCATACACACGGTCGGACAAAGTTGTCGGAAAATCCGATCATTCTGAACGTGGTGACGTTCGTTGCGTACAACGGAACTACATAGAGGCTAGTAGCCAATAGCTTTGGTCTCGTAAATTGATCTGAGCATGCGTGGCACTTTGTCCGTCGGAATTCCCTACACACGATCGGAAAAAGTCCGATCGGACTTTGTTGTCGGAAAATTTGAGAGCAGGATCTCAAATTTTTTCCGTTAGAAATTCCGATGGAAAAAGTCAGATGTAGCCCACACACGGCCGGATTTTCCGACAACATGGTCCGATCGGACATTTTCCATCGGAATTTCCGACCGCATGTACGGGGCATAAAGCAAAGTGCAAAGTGCTGGCTTTGCATGCAAGAAATTACATGCTACAGTTTTACCAGGGTTTTTTTTTGATAGCTCTGCTGGTAGAGCGGAGGACTGTAGAGACAAAATAGCAAACCTTAGGTTGCTGGTTCGATTACGGCTCAAAGGATGTTCTTTTTACCCTGCCTCTCTCCTCTTTAACTAGAAGGCAATCTGTCAACACTAGAAATGTGAAATTGGGAAGCCAATGCTTTTATCCATGCATTTATCTTTCATGTCTCCCTTGGGCCCTTCTGGGCACACTAAGCGCGTGGTCTCCTGTGGTGCAAGTGGTTAGCGTGTTCCGCTGTTAACCGAAAGGTAGGTGGTTTGAGCCCACCCAAGGACGCTCATGTTTTCTCATTACCTCAGCGGGGCCCAAAAGCCAAGTCTAAAACTAACCTAATAAGGCAACGCCTTTACCCCACAATATGGGCCTCATACGGTGTTATCTATCTGTCCCAAGTAAGGACGGAATCCGGACCTAAGACCTTCCAAAAGCTTAAAGGGAAACTCGCACTACCAAACCATTTATTGTTCAGATACCTTCAACTTAGACATCAAAAAATGTGGAGAAAAGAGTGGACTTTATAGGCACGCATAAAAAAAAATACAAAATGTATTAATAGTTCACAAATCATAAATACAACTACACAATGACAATTATAGATAGACAATACAAAAACAAGAGAAAGGGACTCAGAGATACACCCCGAAACAAAAGAAATGCCACTTATGTGTACTTCCTGTGGAGTATTATTATTTTTTTTTTATTTATTCCTTATTAATTTTTCCATCAAAAAACATTTTCTAACAACATATTAAAAAAAAGAAAGAAGAAAGACCTATTATTACATATAAAGTGCTTTTACAAACAGTATTTTGTTGGTCTTTAATTCTTTTTGTGCATGTATATGTAATCCCTATACTGGGAAAGAGAGAGCCACTAAGAAGGATGACGCTTCATAGCAAAGGATAAAAAGCCCCCCCCCTTATCTCGACCTGTGGAGTATTATTGATTGGTTCAGAGGGAACTTCCACTGGAGCGTGGCCTAACACAATGGGGTATTCACTTATCCCGTTGATTTAAAAGACGCTTAGTGCTCAACATGTTTCGCGATTAATCAATCGCTTCTTCAGGAGCTTCTGTTCAATTAGAAAAGATATTATTTAGACATATGATAACAATAGTACAAAACCAAATAAAAACAAATTTACGTCATTGTGTATGCATTACGTGTGGACTCACCACTTTTGGTGCTTAGTGGATTCTCAAGTCTGTCCCACCAAATGAAGTGCCGCTGTCGCCTCACAAAGGAAAACCCCTCCTGATGGTAGAGGGCCTTGCAATCGATATTTTGTCTTCAACTTAGACATGCTATACAAGCGCAGTTCACAAACAATACGATTAATCTGAGTACCCCTCCTGTCCTCAATACCATCTTAGGATCAGACCCAACCAAACTTATATCCAACATCTATTACACCCTTCGACTTCAAAAGGCAAATGTAGTCATCCACGTAGCTAAAACAGAGTGGGAAACAGATGTGGGACTCATGGAGGACAGCTTATCCAGGACCACCTCTCACTTCCCCTGGTTTCAGCCTAAGGGCTGCTGTGTGAGTAATTGAGAACTGGCTTGGTTTACGTGATGTTTTTCTCCCCCTTAGAGGGAAATGTTAGGTGTGACCTGCCAAGGGGCCACTGATACCAGTTTACATTGCCGCGTTCCAATTGTTAAGCTTACATAATGGAGTAAGACACAGAAACACAGATCTCCGTATCGGCTCCGAGCTTAAAGACCCAGGCTCTCAAAAGCTTTTATTAGTGGTATTTATACATATTTTAAAAGGGGTGTTTTCCAAAGCAAACAGATGACAATATGATTTCATACAAGGCTATGTCCAATTGTACAGGTCACCACGCTCTGTGACCTAGGTGTTTGTTTACAATGATTAAACACTCTTGTGTAAGCCCTTGTACTAGGATATTAAAACAAATAACAGGAGAGTACAAAATACGAAGCAACAAATCAGATGAAAAGGGTAACTCTAACTTGTAATTACATATTCAGCTAACCTGACTTCTCAGTACCATATATTAATAGATTTATTATCCATTTATCCTTCCACTATAGCTATGCATCTAACTTCTGATGAGTGGCTGTATGCCATGAAACGCGTCAAGTTTCCAACATAGGGTGCCAAGACAAGCTCGCCTTAACTATGTGGGTTTGCTTTGCTAATCGTGTCTACATGATGTCTGGCATTATTTATGCTGTATTATTGTACCAATCATGTCTGTTAAATATTTTATTATTAATATTATGTTTAAAACATTGATTCTTTATAGCAATGCTAATTGTTGATCAAGTGCTTTATTATGTTATGAAATATTACGTATCATTATGACAGTTCAATCATGGTTATATGTTCTTTATTCAATATTTTATACAACAGCTTGCCTCATTTAAAGTCCCACTTTTCCTTTTTTCTCTTCCTTTCCTCTTTCCTTACCAAATGTCTTCATCAGTTTAGGCCAATATGTATTCTTCTACATATTTTTTGTAAAAAAAAAAAATAAATTGCATTTGCGCAAAAGTTATAGCATTTAAAAAAATCGGGGATAGATCTATGGCATTTTTATTTATTTTTTTACTAGTAATGGTGACGATCTGCGATTTTTAGTGGGACTACGACAGATCAGACACTTTTTTGGGACCATTGACATTTATACAGTGATCAGTGCTATAAAAATGCACTGATTACTGTGTAAATGATACTGGCAGGGAAGGGGTTAACACTAGGGGGCGATCAAGGGGTTAAATGTGTTCACTAGGGAGTGTTTCTAACTGTGGGGCAGATGGGACTGACTGAGGGAGGAGACCGGTCCCTGTTCCTAGCTACTAGGATTCAAATGGAACACACACCTCGGAATAGGTACAACGTTTTATTGATACAAAAATCTGAAATATAAACATATTATATGGAAAAAAAAAGAACAATTAATCAGAACCTTCACCAATAGAATGATTAAAACTTAATGACAACGTTGTTATGATTAACCACTTTCAGACCGAATCATTTTGCTGGCTTAAGACCAGACCACTTTTTGCGATTCGGCACTGCGTCGCTTTAACTGACAATTGCGCGGTCGTGCGACGTGGCTCCCAAACAGTATTGACTTTCTTTTTTTCCCCACAAATGGAGCTTTCTTTGGTGGTATTTGATCGCCCCTGCGGTTTTTATTTTTTGCGCTATAAACAAAAAAACAGCAACAATTTTGAAAAAAAAACACATTGTTTTTTACTTTTTGCTATAATAAATATCCCCCAAGAATATATAAAAAAACATTTTTTTCCTCAGTTTAGGCTGATAAGTATTCTTCTACATATTTATGGTATAAAAAAATCACAATAAGCGATTATTGATTGGTTTGCGCAAACGTTATAGCGTTTACAAAATAGGGGATAGTTTTATAGCATTTTTATTAAATATTTTTTTTTTAACTAGCAATGGCGGCGATCAGCGATTTTTATTGCGACTGCGACATTATGGCGGATACATCAGACATTTTTGACACATTTTTGGGACCACTGTCATTTATACAGCAATCAGTGCTATTTAAATGCACTAATTCCTGTGTAAATGACACTGGCAGTGAAGGGGTTTACGGGGGGATGGCAGTGTAGGGGTTAAGTGTTCCTAGGGGAGTGTTACTAACTGTGGGGGGGTGTGGCTGTGTGTTAGTGAACACTGATCTCTGCTCCAATCACAGGGAGCAGAGATCAGTGTCACTTGTTGCTAGGCAGAACGGGGAGATGCTGTTTACGTCCGCCTCTCCCCGTTCTTCCTCCCCGTGAGACGTACCTGTACGCCCATTTGCCTGTCCGTGCCATTCCGCCGACGTACATCTGTGTGCGCCAGTCGGGAAGTGGTTAATATAGAAATTGTCAAAAACTTCCTCCTCACATGGGGGGGCGGGATCTGGGGCAATCGAGTCCGCGGAACCCGCGACTGGACTCACGGGGGTCCCGACCGGCGTGCGCTGGCGGCGCACACGCGATGGCACAGTGGCATTCTTCAAGGGGCGTACCTGTACGCCCTTATGCCTGTCCGTGCCATTCTGCCGACGTACATCGTCGTGCGCCGGTCGGGAACTGGTTAAAAAAACAGCCCGGGTTCATCAGCACAGTCACAGTCACTCCACATACACACGGCGGTGATAGTTCAAATCCTAAGATAAGGCATCCAGTAGCACCAAATTGCAAGAAATATTTTGTTCAAGTATCCCTTGAATTCTATGACACACAGCGGTGTCAAACATTGGACGTGGGGATATTGATCCGAGGAAACAACCACTATGATATTTAGCTACATTGGAAGAGCTAATATATGCTATCCAGAGATAAATCGCATGTGCGATTGTGGGTGAATATAGAGTCTAAATGTTAGAAACCAATTCAGCTTATATTTCAGATTTTTGTATCGATAAGACTTTGTACCTATTCCGCAGTGTGTGTTCCATTTGAAGCCCCTTATTAAACCTCTCTGGTTTAATTTTCTCTGTATGCATTCTATTAAGGCTTTAGGAACCCCAGTTATAATTAAGCTGAGTCGGTAATGTACTTAAAGTGGAGTTCCACCCACTTTTACAACTCTTCAGCATTCCTCACCAAAGTGTGCACTGTAAACGAATTGGATATTTTTTTTCTCAGCACCTACTGTATATGTGCTGTATTCATTTTTCACTTCCTCCTCCCTGGCCGTGGCCCATCGCATCATGTCCTGTTTGCAGTGCCTCCTGGGAAGGGGCGGCAACTTCCTCTGACACTGCCGTTGCTATGGAAACCTGACCTGAAACCTATTACACTGCTTGTGCTGCACTGAGCATGTGCGAGATCTGCAAGGATGAGATCCAGGAAGAAATACAGTCTGGCTTCAGATGCCCACACTTAAGATGGCCACGGCCTGCTGTAAGTTTATAAAATAACAAACTACTGCTATAAACTAACAAAACGGACCTTAGTTTACAGACTAACTTTACTAGAATACATTAGGCTTGTGTATTATAGGGGTATTTTTATTTAAAAAGTATAATTTCGGCCGCAACACCGCTTTAATATATTATTTTTTATTTAAACTCTCAGCGTTGAATTTCCCCTTTCCAAATCTGTTATTGCCCTAGCTACTAGGAACAGCAGATCTGTCTCTACTCCCCTGACAGAACCAGGATCTGTTTGTTTACATTGACAGATCTCTGTTCTGTCTCTGTCAGGAGCGATCGCAGGGGGCACAGCGGACATCATCACCGCTGGGCACGTGCATCGGCTCCTACATCACGCGGCGGTTGCATGCCCCCCATACCCCTTAAAGCGGCTGCTGATTTGCGCAGGGGAGCCAACCTGCCGCTGTATAATGAATAATTATACGGCGGCTGGTCGGCAAGTGGTTAAAATGAAAAATAAGGATTTCAGCCACTAGCTGGGGCTAATTCCTGTGATACTTATCATCATCATCACTGTATTAAACAAAATACAACCATTATTGGTCATGGCTGGAAAAGTGATTGTCACCTTTATCCAATAAATTGTTAAAAACAGATCTCTATGTGTTTGTGAAAACTTACACCACTAAACATACTCAATGAAAGGTAATGACATTTTTATTTTTCTACTGCTCTCTGATCTCCTTATGAACTGTTTATCACACAAAGAAGATCAGCCATGGAGTATATCTGAGGTGTATATCAGGGTGTGCTTCTTCCCCACATGAGAGTTGTGATGTCCAGCAACATTCATATAGAAGACATTTCCCGCACTCAAGGCACTAATACACCTCAAGGGTTGTGTGGGATCCCTGATGTACAGGAAGACAGGACTTCAGTGAGGAACAATTCCCTCACTCAGGACTGGAATGTGGCTTCTCCCCCGTGTGAGATCTCTGATGTTTGCAAAGATGGGACTTCTGTGAAAAATATTTCCCACACTCAGGGCAGGCATATGGCTTCTCCCCCGTGTGAGATCTCTGATGTCTGTTAAGATCAGACTTCTGTGAAAAACATTTCCCGCACTCAGGACAGGAAAGTGGCTTCTCCCCCGTGTGAGATCTCTGATGTCTGTTAAGATCAGACTTTTGTGAAAAACATTTCCCGCACTCAGTACAGGAATACGGCTTCTCTCCCGTGTGAGATCTCTGATGTCTGTTAAGATCAGACTTCTGTAAAAAACATTTCCCACACTCATTACAGGATAGTGGCTTCTCCCCCGTGTGAGACCTCTGATGTTTGTAAAGATAGGACTTCTCTGAAAAACATTTCCCGCACTCAGGACAGGAATACGGCTTCTCCCCCGTATGAGATCTCTGATGTATGGAAAGACTAGACTTTTCTGAAAAACACTTCCCACACTCAGGACAGGAATACGGCTTTTCCCCTGTGTGAGATCTCTGATGTTTATAAAGATGGATCTTCTGTGAAAAACATTTTTCGCACTCAGGACAGGAATACGGCTTCTCCCCCGTGTGAGACCTTTGATGTATTACAAGGGTTGATTTTTCTACAAAACATTTCCCGCACTCAGAACAGGAATGCAGCTTTTTCCCCATGTGATTTTTCTGATGGCTGGAAAGGCCAGATTTACCTGAAAAACATTTCCCACACTCAAAACAAGAATAAGGCTTCTCCCCAGTGTGAGATCTCTGATGTGTGACAAGTTGTCCTTTTACTGCAAAACATTTCCCGCACTCAGGACAGGAATGCAGCTTCTCACTTTTGTGCATTCTTTGATGTGTGTGATAAGTTGAATTGTTCGAAAAACACTTCCCGCACTCAGAACAGGAGTACGGTTTTTCCCCTGTGTGAGTCCTTAGATGTGTGGCAAGATATGATTTTTGTACAAAACATTTCCCACACTCAGGACAGGAATACGGCTTCTCTCCTGTGTGAGATCTTTTGTGCCGATTAAAACCATACTTAAAACGAAAACACTTCCCGCACTCAGTACAGGAAAAGCTCTTCTCTGTTGGAAGGACGGCACCGTCCCTCACAGTCTGAGGTTCCTCAGTATAAGAGGAATACGATGGTCCATCTACACTGTGTGGTGCCGGATGGACATTTGAGGTAGTCGGGTTTTCTCCTGGACTATACTGTGTGATGTCCTCATCTTCTACTTTACAGTCTGGAGACAAAGTGAGACAATCCTCTGAGGTTTTCCTCATCTCCTGTCCATCTACTAAAATAGAAATAAAAAGATTATTACTAGACACGACAGGCAGCTTAGTCTCTGAGGATCTTACAATTCCCCCCTCAAGGTAACTAGTAAATGGGTCCTCTGATCTCCTACCAGTTCATTTCTTTATTCATGGACCTTAGTCAGAGAGCGAGGAAACAACGAGAACTGTCCTCTATAGGAGTGACAGTGATGAGGGGATTATAGGACGAGTGCCCCCTCCCCCTCTATCACTCATCACCATCTTCCCAACACAAGAAGTCCTGCACTTCTTTATTTGCAGAGGTGGCTCTCTAATTAGGCGGTCGCCTAAGGCCTTGAGCTTACAGGGACCTTGTGGCCCCCTAATTTGTCTACCATGTGTGTGGGGAGGGGAATGTCTCCTGGTTGGTGTCCCCAGGCTAGACTGGCTGTAGGGAATGCCGGGGCCGCATATCCTAACAAGAGCTGCCTTCCCCCGAGTTCCCCTTTCACTCACTGTGTACGGCTGCTTAAACACACTGCCCAACACTACCCCCTTCCGTAAAAAAGTTTTATCCCTATTGTGGGGTCACCAGTACGGTATTTGTAAATTGAAATCATATCCCCTCTCAAGCATCTCTTCTCCAGAGAGAATAAGTTCAGAGCTCACAACCTTTCCTCATAACTGATATCCTCCAGACCCTTTATTAGATTTGTTGCCCTTCTTTGTACTCGCTCCATTTCCAGTACATCCTTCCTGAGGACTGGTGCCCAGAATTGGACAGCATACTCTAGGTACGGTCGAACCAGAGTCTTGTAGAGCAGGAGAATTATCGTTTTATCTCTGGAAATTAAAAATTGAGTGTGGCCTCTTATAGTAGAAAACAAAAACAAGAATATAGGAACTTGTACCATCATCCAGAAATCAAGTGATATACACATAATTATTCTAATTTTACTAGTTTAATTTGTTGTTATTGTTAGCCTTCATGCAACTATTCATCCCAGACGTCCACTGGTCGTGGCAGACAAATTTTACTATTTTATTATAGGCTACCCGCCTACCCCCCTGACCATGATGTACCTCATCATGGTCTTTAGTTGTTTGCCCTGTTGTACCCTGGACCTCTCTCAAATTTGTAGTTTGCATTGGCTTCATGGGATGTTTATCCTAATTACTAATATTATCTACATTCATTCTTTGGTATACAAACATTTTATTTTGTGCTAAATAATCGTTACTGTTAATAATCCCCCCTTTACAAGTATAAATGAGCTTCCTGCTTTCCCTTCCTTCCCCCTCCATGACGGGCGTTGTCTCGGATTGCTCCATCTGTGTCCCTCTGCCCTTGGGGCGATCTCCTCCCCTTGCACTGGCCCTGGCAGGGACTCCGTCCCCTCGGCCTCAGGGCCAGTGCGCATGATCACCTTGCGCGTGCGCTATGCGGGAGCTCTGACCTTGCGGCGTCATGTGCGTGACATCGCGGGGCCAGTGCGCATGTGTGCGATCGATTACCTTTTGCGTACGCTGTGCGGGAGCCCTGGCCCTGTGACGTCATGCATCCTACCCTGTCCACCTTTAGGAGTTCCCTGAAAACTCATTTATTCAGGGAAGCCTATCCCACAAACACCTAACAACAATTGTCCCCGAGCCACCCCCATCAAATCATTCTCTGCAGCTATTACCTTTTGTACCACCACCCCCTCTCTTTAGAATGTAAGCTCTATGAGCCGGGCCCTCCTGTACCTTTTGTATTGAACTGTACTGTAATTGTGTTGTCCCCCTATACATTGTAAAGCACTGCGTAAACTGTTGGCGCTATATAAACCATGTATAATAATAATTTAAAAAAAATAATCTTTTAGGTGGTAGCACTATGAGCTTGAGACCTGCTGGAGCATGGGTAAGCAGTTTTGCTCTTTCCCCGTTTTTATCCTTAAAAGATTTCGATCACCATATTGTTTTTTTGATCTAATCACAGATAACCTCCCGTTGAAGCGGTAAATGTCCGCGAAACTAGTCGAGGAAAATGACATCTGTGATCAATTGTTTTATTGTGACTACTCACTGGTGACATACCGTGTATCGCTATTTTGTTCTTATATGTAAATGATGATTTGTTCTTTGGCATCAATAAAATCATCTGTAACCTTTATATATATATATATATATATATATGCTATATTATTCATTGTATTGCTTTTACTGTACTGCAATAGTCCAAACTGCCCCCTTATTTCCATGGTAGCCTGGTTGGGGGACTAGGCTCCCAATTTCTATATCGTTTTATCTCTGGAGTTGATCCCCTTTTTAATGCATGCCAATATTCTGTTTGCTTTGTTAGCAGCAGCTTGACATTGCATGCCATTACTGAGCCTATCATCTACTAGGACCCCTAGGTCCTTTTCCAGCCTAGATTCCCCCAGAAGTCCCCCCCCCCCCCAGTGTATAGATTGCATTCATATTTTTGCCATCCAAATGCATTATTTTCCTATATTAAACCTCATTTTTCATGTAGTTGCCCACCTCATTCATTTGTTCAGATCTTTTTGCAAGGTTGCTACATCTTGCAGAGAAGTTATTGCCCTGCTTAGCTTAGTATCGTCTGAAAATACAGAGATTGAACTGTTTACCCCATCCACCAGGTCATTTATGAACAAATTAAATAGGATTGGTCCCAGCACAGAACCCTGGGGGACCCCACTACCCACCCCTGACCATTCCGAGTACTCCCCATTTATCACAACCCTCTGAACTCGCCCTTGTAGCCAGTTTTCAATCCATGTACTTACCCTATGGTCCGTACCAACGGACCTTACTTTGTACAGTAAACGTTTATGGGGAACTGTGTCAAATGCTTTTGCAAAATCCAGATATGCCATGTCTACCGGCCTTCCTTTGTCTAGATGGCAACTCACCTCCTCATAGAAGGTTAATAGATTGGTTTGGCAAGAACGATTCTTCATGAATCCATGCTGATTAATGCTAATGATACTGTTCTCGTTACTAAAATCTTGTATATAGTCCCTTATTGTCCCCTCCAAGAGTTTACATACTATTGATGTTAGGATAACTGGTCTGTAATTCCTAGGAATGTATTTTGGGCCCTTTTTAAATATTGGAACAATGGTCTGGCAATTACTTGACTGAGTTCCCTAAGTACCCTTGGAAGCAAGCCCGGTGATTTATTAATGGTCTCTGTCCATCTCCTGTATCATGTCTGCACAGTCTCTGACCATCTCCTGTATCATGTATGTAGTCTCTGGGTGGGAAGTCTACAGAGGAGTCAAGAGCAGGAGCACTGCCCGGACAGGGCTCACGGGAGGAGTCAGAGGTGTGTGAACTGTGGAGTGGAGAATATAGGATGATACCAGAGCCACCAAGCTGGAGCCAAGAGAGGACACTCTGACTGAGCCCTGCATGGTGCACCTGAGAGGAGATCAGTGACATCCCTGCAAGGACAGTCTGAGGGGGATCAGTGATGTAAGGGGGAGTGAATACTTTAAGGTAAGGGAACACTGATATAAAAGGTCCCCCTTATATTAGTAACCCCCCTTATCTTAGTGCAATAACTCTGTGGAAGGTGGTCTGTAGTCACTAGAGTCCCCCCCACATCATAGTTCCCGTTGGAAAAAGGTCCCCTTGCACTGTAAGGAGGAATCCTGCAGACTCTGATGTAAGGTGGAACTCTGTGCTGGCTGGGTTATATTGCCCTGACCTTCATGTAAATGGAGAAAAATGTTTTTTGACTTTTGTTGCTAGCTGCACCTGCACACATTTTATCTATATTTATGTGCGTGTAATATGTACATCTATATGTATACACATACATACCCTATGTTTAATGATCTTTGATTAAAGAAGAATTGGTTAGAGAAAAATCTAGAAACTGTGAATTTATAGTTCAAAGGATTTAATGTTCCTAATATATGCAATTTAGGCCCCTTTCACACTGCCGCAATTTTAAAGTTGCACAATTTTGCAGACGCAATTTTGCCGCAATTTTGGGGAATGCCTGTGTAAACTTGAGGACTATGGACCTCAACTCGTATCAAAGTCGGACCAGTACAGAGTACAGTGACTACTTTGAAGTTGCACAGATATAAATGGTTATCATTGAGAATCATGGGGTACGACTTGTCATGTCATTGACTCCAATGTAAAAGTTGCAGGAAAAGTCGCACAAGTATGAAAGGGGCCCAATACAGTTAATTGTTATCACTTGAATTATTTTTCACATTATGGGCGCAAGTGGGGCCTTATGTCAAAGATTTGCCTTAGGCCCCACAAAGCCTAGAGCCGCCTCTGCTTATTTAGTCCACTATTTAGTCATGAATAGAGATGAGCCGAACACCCCCGGGTTCGGTTCGCACCAGAACCTGCGAACGGACCAAAAGTTTGCGCGAACGTTAGAACCCTATTAGTTACAATGGACGCGAACGTTTGAAATCTAAAGTGCTAATTATAACGGCCAATATGCATGTTATTGTCCTAAAAAAGGTTTGGGGACCCGGGAAGTTTTAAAAACTGACATTTTTTCGGGAGCAGTAATTTTAATGATGTATAAAGTGAAAAAAAAGGGTGTCTAAAGTATGCCTGTGAAGTGGCATGTGTTTCCCGTGTTTAGAACTGTCCCTGCACAAAATGAAATTTGTAAAGGAAAAAAAGCAATTTAAAACTGCTTGCGGCTTTAATGTCATGTCTGGTCCTGGCAATATGGATGAAAATCTTTGATAAAAATAGCATGGCTACCCCAGGCCATTACCAGCCCCTTTGGGTCTTGTATGGATATTAAGGGGAACCCCGCACCCAAAATAAAACCCTATACCTAAAACCCTATATACTCTGAACAGCAGTATACAGGCGGTGCAAACAAGACGGGGACTGTAGGTTTGTTCTCAAGTAGAATATGTTTGTAATTTTGAACAGGTAAATTTTTAAGTGTAGCTCCCAGCGAAAAAATCTATTTTTAAGATTTTTGGAGAACATAGGGAAGGGTTATCACCCCTGTAACATTTGTGTTGCTGTCTGTGCACCTGTTCAGAAGATTTCATACCATCTCATCGGCACTAAACCGCCCTCGGGAACTTTTTAAAATAGTCGCTCAGTCGATGAACCCGGTATGCTTAGAGCCCCCAGCAAACGAAACCCAAGAGTTCTGCAATGAGTTATCAGATTTTTTTAATAGACAAAATCGACAACATCCGGAAAATAATTCATCTGAAAATAACTTCCAACCTCAGTCAATCAGAGCAAAAAGAAGATATCGTCATGAATATCCCACATCCACCAAAGTTCTCTCTGATCCCAATCACCACGGACACCACTAAAAACATCATCAAAAACCTCAGAGACAGCACATCTCCTATTGACATCATCCCCACAAAACTCCTGAAAGAATGCTCCGACATCTTGGCGCCTACTCTAACTCACCTCATAAATCAATCTTTCAAAGAAGGGATTGTTCCAGGCGCCCTCAAACAAGGCATCATCAAACCCCTGCTAAAGAAACCCAACCTCGACCCTCAGGACCCTAACCACCGCAGACCGATAACAAGCCTCAACACCATCTCCAAGATTATGGAGAAAGCGGTAGTACAACAGCTACACCGCCACCTAGATTCACACAAACTCCTGGACCCTCTACAATCAGGATTCCGCCCAGGCCATGGTACAGAAACGGCACTCCTGAAGATTTGGGACGACGCCCTCGAAGCAGCAGATGACGGAGAATCATGTCTCCTGGTACTGTTGGACCTCAGTGCAGTGTTTGATACTGTGGACCACAATACTCTACTCATCCACCTCACAGAAGTAGCAGGAGTCACAGGCACAGATCTACAATGGTTCGCATCCTTCTTAGGAAATCGTTCTCAGACAGTGAAACTAGGAGCTTTCACCTCTGAAACACGGGCAATTTCTTGTGGAGTCCCTCAAGGATCACCCTTGTCGCTAGTGCTCTTCAACATCTACATCCGCCCACTCCTCAAAATCATCAGAAGATCAGACCTCTGCTTCCACTCATACGCTGATGACACCCAATTATATTTTCGGATCACCGGACAAAAAGACAATCATCAGCAATTAGAAAACTGCCTCACTCTGATAGACGACTGGATGACTGCCAGCTCTCTTAAACTCAACGAATCAAAAACAGAACTTCTTATTCTACATACAAACCAAAACTCCCGAACCAAGATCCCTTGGACACCTCCTACCATCTTTGGACAGACCATCTCCCCAAGGACCAAGGCCAAGAGCCTCGGAGTCATCTTTGACTCAGAAATGTCAATGGATGCACAAATAGGATCGGTAGTTAGCGGATCTCACCATCTCCTTCGCCTGCTACGCAGACTCATCCCCTTCATTCCAAAGGAGGACAAAGCCGTGGTAGTTGGAACAGTCATTAATTCACGACTTGACTATGCAAACTCCCTTTACATAGGATTACCCCAATATCAACTTGCGCGCTTACAACTTATCCAAAACACGGCGGCAAGGCTGATAACAGGAAAAAACGTGGGAATCCATCTCCCCTTCCCTGAGAAGCCTACATTGGCTAACGGTAAAGAATCGGGTCATTTTTAAGACCCTCTGCCTCACCCACAAATGCACCCACGGAGACGCTCCTCAATACCTTCTCGAGAAAATAAAACACTACACACCCAATCGCAGTCTTCGATCGTCCGACCAAAACCTCCTCCTCATCCAAGTCCCGCTACAAATCAAAAGGGGAACGAAGATTCGCTGTTCAAGGACCACGGCTATGGAATGCACTACCAACCTACATCCGCATGGAAGAAAACCATCAGGCCTTCAGGAAAAAACTCAAGACCCACCTCTTCTAAGAAGCCTGACAACAAAGCACTAATACAGCGCCTTGAGGCGATTCGGTTCGCATTGTAGCGCTATACAAATTATTCATTCATTCATTCATTCATTTCACCTCAATCCCAATGACAAATGTTTTTGGAAAAGTGTTTTTTTTTTTATTGAAACAAGGATTGGTGATAAAGCATCAGTAGAGAGGAGACACCTTTTTCCCCAAATGAAATCTAACAGGATAGAATTTCCCTTCCTAGGGGTAGATTTCCTCTCACTTCCTGTTTTCTCCTTCCGTTTGTAAGTTGGATGTTTGAAAGTAGGGGCCTGCCGTATATACTCTGCAGAAATTTGCCCCATTAGATGTTGGTGTTGCCACAACACTGTAAGCCCTCACAGTTACTCTTGGTGGGCGCAGGAATGGGCCCTGCTGTGAATTATTAGATCAAGATTTGTAATTACACACCCCTGTTAAACAGGGGCTGAAAAATTGGGCCTTAGGCACTGGTGCCAAAACACTGCAACCCCTCACAGATTCTGTACTTGGAGCACAGCAATGAGACCTGTTGCAAAGCATTGCATAAAAAATTGTAATTACACGCCCCTGTTAAACAGGAGCTGAAAAGTTGGGCCTTAGCCACTGGTCCTGGTGCCACAACACTGCAATCCCTCGCAGATACTGTACTTGGAGCACAGCAATGAGACCTGTTGCAAAGCATTGCATAAAAAAATTGTAATTACACGCCCCTGTTAAACAGGGGCTGAAAAATTGGGCCTTAGCCACTGGTGGTGGCACCCAGAAACAAAAATGTTCTTCCAAGCTATCATCAGGATCATTGAGGAGGAAGAGGATAGTCAGTCAACAGGACAGTCACTAAGCATCAGCATAGGCAGTCTTGAAGGGATGTGACATTTCAAAATAAATTATTCTGTTATATCAGCTTCAGGTGCCTGGTAGCTGGTGGTGATCCAAGACTGATTCATCTTTATGAAGGTCAGTCAATCAACTGAGTCGGTGGACAGGCGCACCATGTTATCAGTGACAAAGCCTCCAGCAGCACTGAATGTGCGTTCCGAAAGAACGCTGGATGCAGGACAGGCCAGTAGCTCAATTGCATACTGTGCAAGCTCTGGCCAGTGATCCATCCTCAAGACCCAGTAAGCCAGAGTATTTTTGGTGGGAAAGGTGTCCAAGTCTGACCTTGCCCCTAGGTATTCCTGCACCATGTATATCAGACGCTGGCGATGGTTGCTGGAACCGATCATACCTTGGGCTGCGGACTAAAAAATTGTCTGAACGCATCGGTCAGACGTCCACCTTCCCCACCGCTCCTTCTGCTACTGACCGAAGCCTCAGCAACTCGTCGTCCAGGACCAGGAGCTTGTAATCTCCCAGTCTCTGGGAACGCGTTGCACAAACCTTTCTGCAAGGCCTCCCGGAGATGTCTCATCCTCTGCTCCCTCTGCGACGGCAAGATAAGGTCTGCAACCTTACCCTTGTACCGTGGATCAAGGAGAGTGGCCAGCCAGTAATGGTCCCTCTCCTTGATCCAAAGAATACAAGGATCCTTCCGCAGGCTTTCAGGATCAGGGAGGCCATGCAACATAGATTAGCTGAGGCATTCGGTCCGGAGTCTTCTGGGTCACTAAGGATGACATGATCCGCAGCCACCTCCTCCCAGCCACGTACAAGTCCACCGTTTTCTTGGGACTGTAAATCATCCCTAAAAGACTGCTGCTACTGATGTGGAGTGCCAGGCTCCACCTCCATGCTGACACAATCCTCC
Source organism: Lithobates sylvaticus (assembly GCA_028564925.1). NCBI lineage: Eukaryota > Metazoa > Chordata > Amphibia > Anura > Ranidae > Lithobates > Lithobates sylvaticus. The sequence goes on along the minus strand of CM053028.1, from coordinate 573,890,262 downwards.
TCCACCTCATCCTCTTCAAGTGCCCTGTCCATTATTTCGCGCAGCGTATGCTCCAACAGGTGGACAAGAGGTACAGTGTCACTGATGCATGCACTGTCACTGCTCACCATCCTCGTGGCCTCCTCAAATGGTGACAGGACAGTGCATGCATCCCTGATCATGCTCCACTGGCGTGGTGAAAATAATCCAAGCTCCCCTGACCCTGTCCAGGTACTCATTGATGGCCCTCTGCTGCGTGTGCAGTCGCTGCATCATGGCCAACGTTGAGTTCCACCCGGTGGGCATGTCACATATAAGGCGGTTCTTGGGCAGGTTCAACTCCTTTTGCAGCTCAGCCAGCCGAGCACTGGCATTATATGATCGGCGGAAATGCACACAGACTTTCCTGGCCTGCCTCAGGACATCCTGTAAGCCTGGGTACCTGCCCAAGAAACGCTGCACCTCCAGGTTAAGGACGTGAGCCATACAGAGCACATGGGTCAGTTGTCCCTGTCGCAGGGCGGAGAGGAGGTTGGTGCCATTGTCACAAACCACCATTCCTGGCTTAAGCTGGCGTGGCGTCAACCACCTCTCGGCCTGCCCCAGCAGAGCTGACAGAACCTCTGCCCCAGTGTGGCTCCTGTCCCCCAAACACTCCAGCGCAAGCACTGCATGGCATCTTTTTGCCTGCGTACTTGCGTAGCCCCTTGAACGCCTACGGAGCACCGCTGGTTCCGAGGACAGAGCACTCGAAGAGGCCATGGAGGAAGAAGAAGAGGAGGTGGTGGAGGAGAGAGGTGTGTCACAACCAGTAGTAGCATTTTGGAGGCGTGGTGGCGGAACAACCTCCAACACTACTGCACCTTGTCCTGCATCCTTCCCAGCTGCCAAAAGAGTGACCCAATGGGCCGTTAAAGATAGGTAACGTCCCTGTCCATGCCTGCTGGACCATGAGTCAGCGGTAATATGCACCTTACCACTGACCGCCCTGTCCAGCGAGGCCAAGACATTGCCTTCCACATGCCGGTAGAGAGCCAGAATCGCCTTCCGTGAGAAAAAGTGGCGTTTGGGAACCTGCCACTGAGGAACCGCACATTGCACAAACTCATAGAAGGGGGCCGAGTCTACCAACTGAAAAGGCAGCAGTTGAAGTGCTAGCAATTTGGCCAAGCTAGCATTCAACCGCTGGGCATGTGGATGGCTGGGAGTGAACTTCTTTCGACGGTCCAGCAGCTGGGGCAGGGAAATTTGCCTGCTACAATCGGACGTCGGTGTACTGCTAGCAGAGTGCCCGCAAGTACTTGGCTGTGACACACCTAATTCTACACCTTCATTCCTCTCAGTGCAGCTTTCAGAGAGGACTGAAAGTATAGTGGGGTTGGAGATCCCAGCTGATGAGAAGCAAGGAGAGGTCCACTGTTCTTTGGTGTGGGTCTTTAAGGTACGCTTGCCAACGAGCTGCATTGCAGGTCAACATATGTCTGGTCATGCTTGTGGTGCCCAAGCGGCTGATGTTTTGGCCACGCGAGATACGCTTGAGACATATGTTGCAAATAGCAGTGGTGCGATCCGATGCACTCGTCTCAAAAAAGGCCCACACCAAAGAACTTTTGTAATAACGCGCAGAGGCAGCGCCCTGCACAGGTGGAGCTCTGCGGTGTGATTCAGTTGGTGTGCTACCCTTAAGCTGGCCCCCGGAGGGCATTATGCCTCATTATGCCACCCACGTGGAGTCAGTGACCTCATCATCCCCTCCCTCTTCACCACTGGAGCAAACCTGGCAGTATGCTGCAGCTGGTGGAACATGACTGCCAGATTGTTGTCCTTGAGCATCTCGTCTCCTCTGCGCTCACGCTACTGCCTTCCTCTAGCTGGGTATCATCATCAGAGCCTTCAAAACATTGGGCATCCTCCTGGAGCATGTACCCAAAACTGTGGTCAAACAGTTCGGGGGACTCCTCAGGAGGACATGGTGGGTCTAGGGAAGGGGTGACTGATGACATTGAGACAAGGGAAGAGTATGCGTTGGCAGCTGCTTTGCCATTACCCTGAGCCTGGGTGAGAGAGGATGAGGAGGGCTTGGTCATCCACTCTACCAAGCCTTCGGCATGATGCGGCTCAACATGTCCAGCTGCCGAAAATAAGGGCAAGCGTGTCCCATGGCCACGTGCTGATGATGATGCACCGCGTCCAAGACCAGCACTGTTGTATCTAGACACAGAGCCTGCTTGCCCTCTTTTCTTCGCTCGTGACTGTCTGCCTCAACTTGTTGGCCTTCCAGACATTGTAATGGCCTGCAGGGAGATGGGAAAAACAGCAATTGGGTAGTGTATATTGTGCTGGAGTCACACAACACACACACACTAACTCCTGCAGATGGCTGGATTAGATGACACCAGAATAGAAGGGCAGATACAGGTGCAGGTTGTATACTGTGCTGTGCTAGACTCACACAACACACACACAATAACTCCTGCAGATGGCTGGATTAGATGACACCAGGGCAGATACAGGTGCAGGTTGTATACTGTGCTGTGCTGGACTCACACAACACACACACTAACTCCTGCAGATGGCTGGATTAGATGACACCAGCAAAGAAGGGCAGATACAGGTGCAGGTTGTATACTGTGCTGGACTCACACAACACACACACTAACTCCTGCAGTTGGCTGGATTAATGGAGAACAGCACTAAAGGGTAGATACAGGTGCAGGTTTATACTGTGCTGGACTCACACAGCACACACTAACTCCTGCAGATGGCTGTATTAATGGGGATTGTAGAACAACAGCACTAAAGGGTAGATACATGTGTATACTGCGCTGGAGGCACAGAACACACACTAAGTCCTGCAAATGCCTAGTAACAAAGATTCAAGAACACACTGTCCCTGCCTATCAATGCTCTTTCCCTGCACGCCGGAACACACTACACAAGGCCGCCGCGCCGGCGGCCTTATATAGCGCGGGGCATGTACTAAACCCCCTGAGCTATAATTGGCCACAGGCATCTTGCCTGTGGCCAATTATTGCTCTCCTTGCTGCTGGCGCTATGATTGGCCAAGCATGCGGGGTCACAGTGCATGCTTGGCCAATCATCAGCCAGCAATGCACTGCGACTGGCGCAGTGCATTGTGGGCCGTTCGTATCACACGAATTTGATGCGAACGGCCCGTAGAGTTCTGGACTTGACAAACGCCGATTTTCGATTTGAACATGGGTTTGAATCGAACACCGGGCCCATCCCTAGTCATGAATAACAGCGGGGCTGAACCCCACCAGAGGTCAGAGAGTGAGGATGAGGGGAGAACAACCAAGATGAAGATTGGACTGATCCTGAAGACCACCATCATTGGGTTATTGACTCCTCCCTCATTATCACTTTCTGTTTAAGGTTCCAAAGTCTGAGGATGTTATCACATTATTATCAACGTAAAAGTCTGTACTCCAATCAAATCATCAGATCAAATCCAATCAAATCATCAGATATGAAATATCCAGCTGGCAGAAAATGGGTGCAAAAATGTCAGGACTATGTAATGTACAACATAGAGTATATAGTGCAGGGGCCAGGACTATGTAATGTACAATATAAATTATATAGTGTAAGGGTCCGGACTGATAATATTGGTATTCAGTAATCAGTGGAAGACAAGTTGCAGAGGTCCCACACCGCTGCCATCCCATCTCTTAAGACTGAACTCAGTGACTTGGGTCTGAGACTATACAGACATATCCCTCCACCCGACACAGCCAGCAAGTAATCCTTGGAGAATTGTTCTGTCAGAGATATTCCTAGACCCAGGTATGGGACAGAGGACTCAAAGTACATACCCCAGGTGCCTAGGTTGAGTAACATCTATGGTAAAAATCAACACTTCTTCCAGCTGAACCCCGGAATCTCCATAAATCCAGTCTAGATACATAAATTGTGTCTGCAGTAGGGATGAGCCGAACACCCCCCTGTTCGGTTCGCACCAGAACCTGCGAACAGACCTAAAGTTCGTGTGAACTTTAGAACCTTATTAAAGTCTATGGGACTCGAAAGTTCAAAATCAAAAGTGCTAATTTTAAAGGCTAATATGCAAGTTATTGTCATAAAAAGTGTTTGGGGACCCGGGTCCTGCCCCAGGGGACATGTATCAATGCAAAAAAAGTTTTAAAAATTGACGTTTTTTCAGGAGCAGTGATTTTAATAGTGCTTAAAGTGAAACAATAAAAGTGTAATATTCCTTTAAATTTCGTAAGGGGCGCATGTTTCCCGTGCTTAGATTTGTCCCTGCACAAAGTGTCATTTTTGCAGGAAAAAAAGCTATTTAAAATCACTCACGGCTATAATGAATTGTCGGCTCCCGTAATACAGTCATTGAAAATCATTTAACAAAAAAAAAAACGTGGGGTCCCCCCAAATTCAATTACCAGGCCCTTCAGGTCTGGTATGGATATTAAGAGGAACCCCGTGTCAAATTTAAAAAAAATATGACGTGGGATTCCCCCTAAATATCCAGGTCTGGCATGGATTTTAAGGGGAACTCCACGCCAAATTAAAAAAAAAAAAATGGCTTGGGGCCAAATATAAAAAAAAAGAAAATGGCGTGGGGGTCCCCCTCAAAATCCATACCAGACCCTTATCCGAGCACGCAACCTGTCAGGCCGCAGGAAGAAAGGGGGGACGAGAGAGCGCCCCCCCCTCCTGAACCATACCAGGCCACATGCCCTCAACATTGGGAGGATGCTTTGGGGGTCTGTGACCCCATAAACCACCATGCCCCCATGTTGATGAGGAGAAGGGTCTTTTCCCCACAACCCTTGCCGGTGGTTGTGGGGGTCTGCAGGTGGGGGCTTATCAGAATCTGGAAGCCCCCTTTAACAAGGGGACCCCCATATCCCGCCCCCCCCTGTTTGAAATGGTAAGGGGGTACAAAAGTACCCTTACTATTTCACGAAGAAAGTATAAAAAAAAAAAACACACAGACACCGTTGGGAAAAGTCCTTTATTAAAAATTAAAAAAAGATTCCAGCGGTGGTAATCCACTCTTGCTATCCAGCGACGGGTGGTCTCTGCTCCGGGGTCCAGCGATGGCTATTCTCTTCCGACGTCCATCGCAGCGCATCCTGTCTCCATGGGGACACTGAGGGAATCCATCTTAGCAGAGGAGGAGCGGGCCACTCCGTCACCTGACCCCGCCCCTCTGACGCAACGCAAGGGGGAAGCTGGGATTTCCCTGTGGCGTACGGGTGACCCCGCCCCCCTCTGATGTTACGGAAACCTGCGTTACATCAGAGGAGGCTGGGGCTGGTGACCCCTCCCCCTCTGATGTAACGCAGGTTCCCGTTACATCAGAGGGGGGCGGGGTCAGGTGACGGAGTGGCCCGGTCCTCCTCTGCAGACGGGATTCCCGCAGTGTCTCTGTGGAGACAGGAATTCTGATAAGCCCCCCGCCCGCAGACCCCCACAACTACTGGTCAGGGTTGTGGGGAAGAGACCATTCTCCTCATCAACATGGGGACATGGTGCTTTGAGGGGTCACAGACCCCCAAAGCATCCTCCCAATGTTGAGGGCATGTGGCCTGGTACGGTTCAGGAGGGGGGGCGCTCTCCCCCCCCCCCCTCTTTTCCTGTGGCCTGCCAGGTTGCATGCTCGGATAAGGGTCTGGTATGGATATTTAGGGGGAACCCCACGTCATTTTTTTTTTTTTTTATTTGACCCGGGATTCCCCTTAATATCCATACCAGACCTGAAGGGCCTGGTAATTGAATTTGGGGGGACCCTCACGCTTTTTTTTTTTATCAATGACTGTTCTCTGTATTATGGGAGCCGACAATTCATTATAGTCACGTGATTTTAAATAGCTTTTATTCCTGCAAAAATTACACTTTGTGCAGGGACAGTTCTAAGCACTGGAAACATGCGCCCCTTTACAGGCATACTATAGACACCCCCCAGGTACGAAATTTAAAGGAATATTACACTTTTATTGTTTCACTTTAAGCATTATTAAAATCACTGCTCCCGAAAAAAACGGCCGTTTAAAAAAAAAAAAAAAATAATTGCATTGATACATGTCCCCTGGGGCAGGACCCGGGTCCCCAAACACTTTTTATGACAATAACTTGCATATAAGCCTTTAAAATTAGCACTTGAGATTCCTCCCATAGACTTTTACAGGGTGCTCGCGGCTTTTCGAATTTGCAGCGAACACCCCAAATTGTTCACTGTTCAGTGAACAGGCGAACATGCAATGTTCAAGTCGAACAGGAGTTCGACTCGAACTCGAAGCTCATCTCTAGTCTGCAGCACAGAGGAGGAAGATTATCCAAGAGAAAATACAGGAATACAGGACGGGAAACACAGCTCAGGAAAGTGATCAGGAGATTACAGGCTGATATCACCCAGTCCCCACCCTACTCTGGACCAATCAGTGAGCAGTATGGGTGGAGGAATATATGTAGTGTTAATGACCCACCTGTGCTGATCTCTGTAGGAGTGTCCTCCTCTATAAATGTCCCCGTTATTCCATCCTCCTCCATAGACTGCTGATCATCCCTCACATACCTCTCTTCTTCTTCTTCTGCTTTAACCTCAAATTCTATATCGATTGGATCTCCACTCTAAATCAAGAAAATTTGAGAAAATATCATCTGTAAGATATAATCTTTATCATTGTGACATCACATTAAAAAATCCACACATTGTCTCCATGAGTCTGTGTTTTATAAGCTCTGTCCCACCAACCTTGTAACAGTGGGGGATGGTGTGATCTTCCTGTGTGGAATCTCGGGAATACAGAGGACGGGGACATCTCTCTGGTGGGTTCCTGGTATTTGGTGGCTCCATCATATCCTTGTGTCCTTCTGAAAACTCCTCCATCACTCCATACTCCTCATCCTCCTCTTTATACTCTTCTTTAACATCAATATTATCATCCCCGAGGTTTCCACTCTGAATATATAATAAAACATTCATTGTAACAAACATGCTGTGTATAAATCAGAACTACCAATAATTGTCAGTCATCTACCTGATGATGGTGGGGGATGGTGTGACCTTCCTGTGTGGAATCCCGGGAATACAGAGGACGGGGACATCTCTCTGGTGGGTTTCTGTAGCTGGATGACTCCACCATGGTGTCCTGGTACAGATCTTTGTGTTCTTTAAGATACTCTGACTCCTCCATCACCCCATCCTCATCATCCTCCTCTTTTGTCTCTCCTTTAACCTCAACTTTAGAATCTCTCAGGTTTCCACTCTGAATATATAATAAAAATGACATCAATGGTAACAATGCAGATAATATACAGATCCTAATGATACTATCAGAGATTGTTCCTCATCTACCTGATGATGGTGGGGGATGGTGTGACCTTCCTGTGTGGAATCCCGGGAATACAGAGGACGGGGACATCTCTCTGGTGGGTTCCCATTACTGGATCCATCTGTAGGAAACACACACACTGACTGAATACATTGTTTCTATGTGTTTATCAGATGATGGGGGATCTAGGTGGAGCCTCCGTACTGCTCTCTCCTTTACAATAAAGTCTCCTCTTACCCGGTGATGTGAGGGGCGGCTGATTGTCCATCATGACGTCCTTGTAGAGATCCTTGTGTCCTTCTAAATACTCCCACTCCTCCATGGAGAAATAGACAGTGACATCCTGACACCTTATAGGAACCTGACACACACAATGATACAGTCACCATCCAGACACATCCCTTGTCTGTTACTGGATAATGTCCCAGAATTCCCAGCACCGCTCACCTCTCCTCCATCATCTCTCTGGTGACTTCTAGAATCTTCTTTGTATTTCTCTATTCTATCAGGGAGGGAGGTGGAGGCAATGTGATGGTCATATGATCTCCAGACTTCACAGGAGGAAAACTCTAGATCTGAACACAAAGAGCACAAAATAATAATTTTCTCAGTATCCTCCTCACCTCTCTGGGCAGGTCTCTATTTATTAAAGCCCCACTTAAGGCTGAGTTATAATTTACCCACACAGGACCCCCACACCACAAAGGTTAAAAGTTTTTGCAGGCATTATAATGTCACTACATACAATGCAGGATCAACAGTCCCACTTTGCAAGTGAGGATTCCAACGGTCCATCCACTTCCAAAGATCATCAGAAAAAAGAGCCAGATGGAGGTACATTGGGAGGAGGAGCTGTGAGGTCAGTGTGATGTCATAGGACATATAGACTCTGGATGGAGAGACATTTGGATGGGGAGATTTGAGGGGTCCTTTATATGAGGCTCCAATGCAAACTAAATCATTGTTCCTGGGTGTGTCCTTCCTCTCCTAAACTGAAGAGTGAACTTTGACCTTTTTTTTTTTTTTTTTTATTTTTTTTTAACTTTAATCTTTATTAAACATATTTCTTTTAATCTTACAAACATTTATATTATCAAAGCATATTCCTAGTTTATACAATATACAATAATTTATCCTGCCTGTTATTACCCCGATAATTTAACATTGTTATGTTCCTTTTCTATCCCTCGTCTATTCTCTCCCTACCCGCCCCCCTCCCCCCCCACCTTACCCCACCCTATTTTGCTTTATATTAACTCTTTGACAACCATAATCTCCACATATTCTCGAATTCTGCACGATTGCCTCTTTTCATGTAGGCTATTCTTTCTTTCGTGAGTGTTTCGTTTACGCCTTCTACCCAGTTCTCAACTGTCGGTGGGTACTTTGATTGCCACCTCAGTGTAATCATCTTCCTTGCTTGGAACAGACTCCTCAGAATAGCCACCGTGGTGCTCTTCCTTTCCCCTTGTTCCTGTCTATACCCCAGAATACACACCATCGCCTCGTTTGCCAGTCCCGTAGAGAACTTTTCCCTCAGGGTCTGGGTCACTCCCTCCCAATAACGAAAAAGTTTCGGGCATCTCCATACCATATGCAGGAGGTCCCCTGTTCCCTGACATCTAGGGCATTTGTCGTCTGTTCTTTTGCCAAATTTATGCAGGCGTTTTGGGGTGTAGTAGGCTCTGTTTAATAGCATTAAGTGGGATATCCTTTGCGAGGCTGAAACTGACACCATTGGGCTCATCTCAAGGACTCTTCTCCACTGCTCCCGTGATAGTTCCCCTATGTCCCGTTCCCATTTGCTTCTTACTAGATCAAATTTCACATTACTTTTAGTTGTTGTATTAAGCTGCCCATATATTGCCGAGATTAAGCCCTTCATGGGGCCCGACCGGGATAATCGTTGTAACAGGGGAGTATCCACCCAGTTTGGTGTTTGGCCACCAAACTGAGATCTCAGTGCGTGCGCTATTTGGAGGTACGTATAATGCGTATTCTGGGGTATTTTAAATTCTCTTTTAAGGGCTGCAAATGTTTTAAGCTTATTTCCCATGTAGAGTTGATTCAATCTTTTTATTCCGTACCCAACCCATTCTTTACTTCTGCCAATCGGAAATATTTCTTGTAATTTATTATTATTCCATATGGGCGAGAACTCGTTCCACCCATTATAGTTCAGAGCTTTTTTAGATGCATTCCATATCTTCGCAAGCATCCGAATTGTCGGGTACCTGCAAGGAAAGAAATCTGCCTCTAATGCCTCTACTAGTGAGTCATGCGGGTTGTCTGTCATCAGGATTTTCCCGTTCGGGGTACCGCCGTTCTCCTCCCCACATCCCGCCAATTGCTGTAATTGTGCCGCCCAAAAATAATTCTCTGGGTTGGGAAGTGCCACTCCCCCCTCCCCTGTGGGTAATTGCAATGTGCGTAAGCTTATCCTGGATTGTCCCCCCTTCCATATCAGTTCTCTGAAGAGGCTTTCCGTCTTATTGAACCATTTTTTGGGAATCCACACAGGCGCATTGTGTATTACGTACAGCAGTTGAGGCAGCCAGATCATTTTGATCAGGCTGCATCTACCTGCTGCTGATAGGGGTAGTCGTCTCCAAATGTCATTTTTTTCCCTGAGTTTTTTTAAAAGAGGGAGAAGATTTTTTTTGATGTATTGATTAGGATCTGTAGTAATGACTATTCCTAGGTACCTCAATGCATCTACCACTGCCAACTGGGGGTTCCCTGGCAAACTTATTTCCCCCTGGGAATCTAATGGCATTAGTTCTGATTTAGACCAGTTAATCTCCAACCCTGAAAAACTGCCAAATGTCTCCACTACTCTCATCGCCCCGTTCAAGGACTGACTCGTGTCGCCCAGGAACAGAAGAATATCATCCGCGTATAACGCAATTTTTTCCTCTCCTGAGCTCCTCTGAAATCCTTTTACGTCGATGCACTTTCTTATGGTGATAGCCAGGGGCTCCATGGCCAAGGCGAAGAGCAGTGGGGACAGTGGGCATCCTTGCCTTGTGCCCCTTTCCAGTGATATACTGTATGATAGTTTGTTGTTAACTTTTAATCTTGCAGTAGGTTTATCATAGAGCAATTTGATCCAGCCAATAAATAAAGGGCCAAATCCAAATTTCTCCAATACTTTCCAGATATACTGCCATTCTATGGTGTCAAAAGCTTTTGTCACGTCCAGAGACAGTATCGCTCTATCCCCCCTATTTTTTACTGGGGATTGTAAATTTAGGAAGGTCCTTCTGATGTTTGTGCTGGTGGATCTGTTTGGTATGAACCCTGCCTGGTCTGGGTGGACCAATCCCTGGATAAGCCCTTTCAACCTAGTTGCCAGTATTTTTGCTAAGATTTTTGCGTCTGCGCAGAGTAATGATATCGGTCTATATGCCCCCACATCTTTTGGGTCCTTCCCCTCCTTGTGTAGTACGATTATGGTAGCTTCTAGCATTGAGGCGGGCAAGTGTCCCATTTCCCTTGCCCCCTCCAATGCTTTCAGCAGTTCCGGTAGGAGTATCTCGCCAAAGTGCTTATATGTCTCTATGGGTAGCCCGTCGGGACCCGGAGACTTATGGTTAGCCATCTCTGCCACTGCTTGCTGTAACTCCGCAAGAGTTATTGGGGCTTCTAATGAATCTCTATCTTCTTGTGAGACGGTTGGGATTTCCAAGCTGCCCAGGAAATCTTCCATTGTTTCCTCTCTGCCTTTCTTTTGGGCTGTGTATAATTTTTGATAATACTCTTTAAAAGTCTGTAAAATCAGAAAAGGGTCTGAAGTCTCCTCCTGTCCTGCGGTCCTAATTACCGTGATTGTGGATGATGGCGCGTTGGTCTTCACCAACTGCGCCAGCATCCTACCCATAGATTCTCCTTCCATAAAGGAGACTTGGCGGAGGAGGAGCTGTGAGGTCAGTGTGATGTCATAGGACATATAGACTCTGGATGGAGGGACATTTGGATGGGGAGATTTGAGGGGTCCTCTATATGAGGCTCCCATGCAAACCAAATCATTGTTCCTGGGTTCCTACCTCTCCTAAAGTGAAGAGTGAACTTTGACCTTTACCATACAGAAATCTGTCAGGAATCTGTGTAGTAAGCTCTCATGTGATCAGGTGATGTGCGGAGGAACAAAGTGTAAATAGCAGACAATTTTCTCCAGAGCTCCTAATGGTGGGGATGGATTTTGCTGAGTGCTGGTGCCAAGTTTCCACCCCCCAGGATCACTGCAGGTGTGGAGAAAAGCTGTGTAAGAGGATATGGAGGAGAGATGAGGAGGAGATCCAGGAATCAGGATAAAGGTCAGGACAAGCAACAGACGAGCGCATCCAAGAGATGAAGCCGGGGTCACTACACAGAAAATCAATCCAAGGAAACAACAGGCAGGACGAGGAATAGCAAGAAGGAGCTCAGAGACAAATGAGAATATTGCTCAGCCAATGGGAGATTATCTCAGCATGACTTACATAATGAAGGAGATGAGGGGGAGGGGAGGAAGTCACTTATGGTGACCATAGAGACATGGAAATTCAGCTGGTTCAGCAGGGATCGGTCACATTTCCATCCATGTGTGGTCACTGCCGGATAAAAGTCACTCGATCAGCGGCTGCAGCCAATAGCTTCATCACTGATCTGTGTATTCTGAGAGCGGAGGAGCGCCCCCCATTGTCAGAATACAATAGTGCAGAGGGGGGGATTCCCCCATCACTCTAGGGTTGCCATCTCATCCCTTTAAAACCGAACACATATTAATTACACAGGTTCTGTGGCTGATTGAGGTGGTAATTAAGCTCACTTGGTGCCTTATCTGCATTAAATTAGCCTCAGAACCTGTGTAATTCATATGTGTTTGGTTTTAAAAGGGATGAGGTGTCAACCCTACATCCCCCTCCAATTTGTGGATGGGGAAATCGGTTCATCTTTTTTCACTCAGCCTGCTGGCTGAATGATAAAACTGAACCATGTATGGCCAGCTTTGGAAGGAAGATATATTCATCATCAACTGATCCCCCTGAAGGAGTTAATCTACATATTACCTCCTCTGCTGCCAAATCCTGCAGTGTCTTCTCTCTACTTCCTATGGAATGTCCTGTGTTCCTGACATCACTTCCTGTCTTCCATAGAGACTTCCCATCTGGGTAGAAGTGAGATCGCCACCTTGTGGAGCTCAGAGGAACTGCATCCCCGGGAAACATCTCATAGTGTGAACACGGCCTTGTGCTGTGTGTGTGTATGTACTGTGTATCCTTATAGATGGGGTCATCTTCACTCCTACCAAGGGGGAAAGAAATATATTACTGCTCGGGGGGAGAAACTTTCAATCTCCCCTGCCCCTGGACGGGCTGGCAGCATCAATGGTGAAAGAGGCACATAGAGTTTTCCAGGTGTCTGGATATGTTCTTGGTTGCACGAAATCCTCTAGGAGTGAGGATGGCATGGGGGAAAGGTATGATAGATCCCTGTGAGAAATGTCCCAGTGCCGTATTTCCTCAAAGTTCCTCTTACCATTGATGCTGCCAGCCCGTCCAGGGGCAGGGGAGATTGTCATACTTACCACAGTATTACATTAGCAGTTACAGACTAGGCCAAAGGTCTATGGTGTGAGCAGATGTCCACACTGTTTGTGTACAGCCTGGCCTAGGCTGACACCACCGTGGTTCCCTGCAATACCACCCCGCCTGGCCTCTTACTTCATGTTTACCTGACTTATGTTATCTAATCAGACAGTGTGAATGGACCTGAGGAGTGTGTGCTTTTAAGTGACAACGTTGTCGCTTAACCCTTTATTTCCATGTAGTCTGTGTCTTTGATATTTTTGTGATATCACTCAATATAGTTTTTTACAGTGAGTGAGACTGCAGTTGCTTTATTCCCTTTCTCCTTTTAGAACTCCTTTGAGGTCTTCCCCAATTTTTGTGTCTGTATCACCAGTGTTCAGGAGTTGAGGGGAATAGCACCACTGAATGTATCGGTGAGACAGTACCCCCAGTTTGTAGATATAGCACTGTATCACATCTCAGGACTTTTCAGGTGCTTTTTTTATGACTGTTAAGGGTAATATAACCCAGCCAGCACAGAGTTCCCCCTTACATCAGAGTCTGCAGGATTCCTCCTTACAGTGCAAGGGAATGTAAAGGGGAATGCTGCAGACTTCCTTGTAACTGACTTGACTTGACTTGTATAGCGCTACCTATGCGAACTGAATCGCCTCAGGGCGCTTTTACCACTGGTGTCCATCTGTGGTATAGTGCGGTCCTTGCCCTGTGGGGTCCTGACACGCTTACAAACACATACACATACAACATACACATATTTGGCCAATGTTATCGACAGGATCTAATTAACCTACCAGCATGTCTTTGGAGTGTGGGAGGAAACGGGAAAACTCTAGTGACCTCTAGTGACCAGAGATCACCATATCCGAGTGCACAGCATTCCCCTTTACATGACTGAGCGGACATGATACAAGAGATGGTCAGAGACTGTGCAGACATGATACTTGAGATGGTCAGAGACTGTGCAGACATGATACTTGAGATGGTCAGAGACTGTGTGGACATGATACAAGAGATGGTCAGAGACTGTGCAAACATGATACAAGAGATGGTCAGAGACTGTGTGGACATGATACAAGAGATGGTCAGAGACTGTGCAGACATGTCAAGAGATGGTCAGAGACTGTGCAGACATGATACAGGAGATAATCAGAGACTGTGCAGACATGATACTTGAGATGGTCAGAGACTGTGCAGACATGATACTTGAGATGGTCAGAGACTGTGCAGACATGATACTTGAGATGGTCAGAGACTGTGCAGACATGATACTTGAGATGGTCAGAGACTGTGCAGACATGATACAAGAGATGGTAAGAGACTGTGCAGACATGATACAAGAGATGGTCAGAGACTGTGCAGACATGATACAAGAGATGGTCTGAGACTGTGCGGACATGACTCTTCCACTGTATTTATACTTGCCTTTACTTCATGTGGGGCTAAGTAGAGAGTCCTTTGGCCTGCAGAAACTCCTAACATGAGCTGGAGCATGAACAAACATTTTTTTAACACTGTGGCAAGTAAATGGTGTGGTGGGGGGCCCAAGCTGTACATAACTCTTCATGCCCAAACATAGCTCATAGATGAGAGAGCAGTAAGTTGAATTGCCCACCCCATATCCACACTTCAGGTGTGTCCTAATACATATTGAGTCTGCCCCAGCACACACTCTACAGAGATTTATAGACAATGCTGTACAGAGCCACTATGATAATGAGCAGCAATGGCACAGCTCACCTGTGTCCAGTCCTAGGCACACCACCCCTCGTCATCTCTGGTCTCCTCCCGCCATCTTCATGCTCCTCTGAGCACCCGCTGCATACACAGTACAGGGAGCCAGGCACACGTGGTGGGTGAGGAGGGAGATGTCAGCAGCGTCCTCATTGGATGCAGGGCCCTGTTGTGGTGTAACCTCTGATTGGCAGAGTGTGTGGTGGGTGGGGGAGTCTGTTTAAGCAGCCATACACAGTGAGTGAAAGGGGAGCTTGGGGGAAGGCAGCTCTTGTTAGGACATACGGCCCTGGGCATTCCCTACAGCCAGTCCAGCCCAGGGACACAAACAGGGGACATTCCCTCCCACACACATGGTAGGCAAATTAGGTGGCCGTGAGGCCCCTCTAAGTGCAAGGCCTTAGGCGACCACCAAATTTGCCAAATTAGAGAGCCGCCTCTGTAAATAAGGAATTTCAGTATTTCTTGTGTTGGGAAGATGGCAATGAGTGATAGAGGGGGTGGGGACACTCGTCCTATAATCCCCTCATCACTGTCACTCCTATAAAAGACAGTTCTCGTTGTTTCCTCACTCTCTGACTAAGGTCCATGAATAAAGAAATGAACTGGTAGGAGATCAGAGGACCCATTTAATAGTTACCTTGAGGTGGGAATTGTAAGATCCTCAGAGACAAATCTGCCCAATGTGGGCAGAGTCCTGGTTTAGGGGAACCAATCTGCTCATGTCTAGTAATAATCTTTGTATTTCTATTTTAGTAGATGGACGGGAGATGAGGAAAACCTCAGAGGATTGTCTCACTTTGTCTCCAGACTGTAAAGTAGAAGATGAGGACATCACACAGTATAGTCCAGGAGAAAACCCGGCTACCTCAAATGTCCATCCGGCACCACACAGTGTAGATGGACCATCGTATTCCTCTTATCCTGAGGAACCTTAGACTGTGAAGGACGGTGCCGTCCTTCCAACAGAGAAGAGCTTTTCCTGTCCTGAGTGCGGGAAGTGTTTTTGTTTTTTAAATCTAGTCTTAATGTGCAAAAAAGATCTCACAGGGGACAAACCGTACTCCTGTTATGAGTGCGGGAAATGTTTTTCAGATACGTCCTTTTATCACACACATCAAATACTGCACAAAGGTGAGAAGCCGTATTTCTGCCGTATCTCCACTCCCACCAAGGGGGATAGAAATATATTACTGCTTGGGGGGAGACATTTTTGCCCCTTTGATTTTGCAGTAAAATTCATGTCAGATTTAGTCATGTAGAACGTCTGTTATATGGATACAAAGAACCCCAGCCGAGAGTAAAGGGTGGAAATGGCTCCTGATCCCCAGATTTGGGCAATTATGTCACCAATAGGGATGAGCCGAACACCCCCCAGTTCAGTTCGCACCAGAGCACCACGAACAGGCAAAAAATTTGTGCGAACACTGTTAAAGTCTATGGGACGCGAACATGAAAAATCAAAAGTGCTCATTTTAAATGATTATATTCAAGTTTTTGCCATAACAAGTGTATGGGGACCTGGGTCTTGCTCCTGGGGAAATGTATCAATGCAACAAAAACTTTTAAAAACAACCGTACTCACCAGTACAGTAGAGCATCATCATATGACTGTTGTGGGGTGATCAGGGTGTCACCAGTCCAGTACAGTGTCATCATATGACTGGTGTGGGGTGATCAGGGTGTCACCAGTGCAGTACAGCGTCATCATATGACTGGTATGGGGTGATCAGGGTGTTACCAATGCAGTACAGTGTCATCATATGACTGGTGTGGCGGTGATCAGGGTGTCACCAGTACAGCTTCATCATATGACTGGTGTGGGGTGATCAGGGTGTCAGCAGTACAGTACAGTATCAAAATATGACTGGTGTGGGGTGATCAGGATGTCACCAGTCCAGTACAGCGCCATCATATGACTGGTGTAAGGTGATCAGGGTGTCACCAGTGCAGTACAGCATCATCTTATGACTGGTGTGGGGTGATCAGGGTGTCACCAGTGCAGTACAGCGTCATCATATGACTGGTATGGGGTGATCAGGGTGTTACCAATGCAGTACAGTGTCATCATCTGACTGGTGTGGCGGTGATCAGGGTGTCACCAGTACAGCTTCATCATATGACTGGTGTGGGGTGATCAGGGTGTCACCAGTACAGTACAGTGTCAAAATATGACTGGTGTGGGGTGATCAGGATGTCACCAGTCCAGTACAGCGTCATCATATGACTGGTGTGGCGGTGATCAGGGTGTCACCAGTGCAGTACAGCGTCATCATATGACTGGTGTGGTGTGATCAGGGTGTCACCAGTGCAGGACAGCGTCATCATATGACTGGTGTGGGGTGATCAGGGTGTCACCAGTGCAGTACAGCGTCATCATATGACTGGTGTGAGGTGATCAGGGTGTCACCAGTGCAGTACAGCGTCATCATATGACTGGTGTGAGGTGATCAGGGTGTCACCAGTGCAGTACAGCGTCATCATATGACTGGTGTGAGGTGATCAGGGTGTCACCAGTGCAGTACAGCGTCATCATATGACTGGTGTGGGGTGATCAGGGTGTCACCAGTGCAGTACAGCGTCATCATATGACTAATGTGGGGTGATCAGGGTGTCACCAGCAGTGTTGGTCATCTTACTTTAAAAAAGTAATTTAGTTAAGTTACAAATTACTTCTCCCAAAAAGTAATTGCGTTACTAACTCAGTTACTACATTGGAAAAGTAATTAGTTACGCAGCAAAGTAACTGACTTTTTTTTTTTAAATATTCTATACATGTAACTAAGGAGCGGGTCTAGTATTACTGTAACCAAGGGGCGCATTTATTATTGTTATATATCGTGT
This sequence comes from Lithobates sylvaticus, assembly GCA_028564925.1. NCBI lineage: Eukaryota > Metazoa > Chordata > Amphibia > Anura > Ranidae > Lithobates > Lithobates sylvaticus. The sequence goes on along the minus strand of CM053028.1, from coordinate 573,872,816 downwards.
AACCAAGGGGCTGCTCTATTATTACTCTAACCAAGGGGCAGATCTGTTATAGCGTGTAAGCAAGTGGCGGGTCTATTATTATTATATCGTGTAAGGGGCGGATGGCTACAGAAGAGGGCGAATGTTAAATTAATGGGCAGAGCTCGATATATAACAATAATAATAAATGCGCCCCTTGGTTACAGTAATACTAGACCCGCCCCTTAGTTACACGATAGACGCCCCTTGCAGAGTAGCACGAGCATCATGAGGGTGCGGCATCGCCTCGTACAATTACATGTTAACTGCGCCTGCGCGGTGTAGAGTTCACTCAGAGCTGTTTAGGTTCGGCAATTTTCGGAAGCCCCGTAGTCCTTCGTACTGCGCAAGCGCTGCGCCTGCACAGTACAGGGTGTCCTTATCCGGCTGGGGAACTTTTTTGGCAGGACACCGGAATTACACTACTGCCATCTAGTGATGGTAGATGTAATTGGGGTAACTAAGCCAAAGTAATGGGAACTGAGTTACCATGAGGGGAAAAGTAATCAGTTAGATTACTAGTTACCCTCTAAAGTAACTGAGTTACGTAACTCAGTTTATTTTAACTCAGTTACTTACATCACTGGTCACCAGTCCAGTACAGCATCATCATATGACTGGTGTGGGGTGATCAGTGTGTCACTAGTGCAGTACAGCGTTATCATATGACTGGTGTGGCGGTGATCAGGGTGTCACCAGTGCAGTACAGTGTCATCATATGACTGGTGTGGAAGTGATCAGGGTGTCACCAGTGCAGTACAGCGTCATCATATGACTGGTGTGGGGTGATCAGGGTGTCACCAGTGCAGTACAGTGTCATCATATGACTGGTGTGAGGTGATGAGGGTGTCACCAGTAGGGATGAGCCGAACACCCCTGGGTTCGGTTCGCACCAGAACCTGTGAACGGACCGAAAGTTTGCGTGGACGTTAGAACCCTATTAGTTACAATGGACGCGAACGTTCAAAATTTAAAGTGCTATTTATAACGGCCAATATGCATGTTATTGTCATAAAAAAGTGTTTGGGGACCCGGGTCCTGCCCCAGGGGACATGTATCAATGCAAAAAGAAGTTTTAAAAACGGACGTTTTTTCGGGAGCAGTCATTTTAATGATGCATAAAAAAAAAAAGTGAAATATTCCTTTAAATATGGTACCTGGGGGTGTGTAAAGTATGCCTGTGAAGTGGCATGTGTTTCCCGTGTTTAGAACTGTCCCTGCACAAAATGACATTTGTAAAGGAAAAAAAGAAGCCATTTAAAACTGCTTGCAGTTTTAATGTCACGTCTTGTCCTGGCAATATGGATGAAAATCTTTGAGAAAAATGGCATGGCTACCCCATCACCCCCCCCCCCCCCCTCCCAGCCCAGCCCATTACCAGCCCCTTTGGGTCTTGTATGGATATTAAGGGGAACCCCCGCATCCAAAATAAAACTATACCTCCAACCCTATATACTCTGAACAGCAGTATACAGGCGGTGCAAACAAGACAGGGACTGTAGGTTTATTCTTAAGTACAATCTGTTTGTAATTTTGAACAGGTAAATCTATTTTTAAGCTTTTTGGAAAACATAGGGAAGGGTTATCACCCCTGTAACATTTGTTTTGCTGTCTGTGCACCTGTTCAGAACATTTCACCTCACTTTCCGTCCCAATTACAAATATTTTTGGAAAAGTGGGGTTTTTATTGAAACAAGGATTGGTGATAAAGCATCAGTAGAGAGGAGATACCTTTTTCCCAAATTAAATCTAACAGGATAGAATTTTCCTTCCTAGGGGTAGATTTCCTCTCACTTCCTGTTTTCTCCTTCCGTTTGCAAGTAGGAGTCGTTTCTAAGTTGGATGTTTGAAAGTAAGGGCCTGCCGTATATACTCTGCAGAAATTTGCCCCATTAGATGTTGGTGTTGCCACAACACTGTAAGCCCTCACAGCTACTCTTGGTGAGCACTGGAACGCCCTGCTGTGAACTATTATATCAGGAATTGTAATTGAATGCCATTGTTGAACAGTGGTAGGAAAAATTGGGCCTTTGGTGGTGGTGCTGGTGCTACAACACTGTAAGCCCTCACAGTTACTCTTGATGGGCGCAGGAATGGGCCCTGCTGTGAATTATTAGATCAAGAATTGTAATTGCATGCACCTGTTGAACAGGGCAGAAAAAATTGGGCCTTTGGTGGTGGTGGACGGTGTTGCCACAACACTGTAAGCCCTCACAGTTACTCTTGGTGGGCACAGGAATGGGCCCTGCTGTGAATTATTAGATCAAGAATTGTAATTACATGCACCTGTTGAACAGGGCAGAAAAATTGGGCCTTTGGTGGTGGTGGTGGTGGACGGTGTTGCCACAACACTGTAAGCCCTCACAGTTACTCTAGGTGGGCGCAGGAATGGGCCCTGCTGTGAATTATTAGATCAAGAATTGTAATTACACGCCCCTTTTAAACAGGGGCTGAAAAATTGTGCCTTAGGCACTTGTGCTGGTGCCACAACACTGCAACCCCTCACAGATACTGTACTTGGAGCACAGCAATGAAACCTGTTGCAAAGCATTGCATAAAAAATAGTAATTACACGCCCCTGTTAAACAGGGGCTGAAAAATTGTGCCTTAGGCACTGGTGCTGGTGCCACAACACTGCAACCCCTCACAGATACTGTACTTGGAGCACAGCAATGAGACCTGTTGCAAAGCATTGCATAAAAAATTGTAATTACAAGCCCCTGTTAAACAGGGGCTGAAAAATTGTTCCTTAGGCACTGGTGCTGGTGCCACAACACTGCAACCCCTCACAGATACTGTACTTGGAGCACAGCAATGAGACCTGTTGCAAAGCATTTCATAAAAAATTGTAATTACACGCCCCTGTTAAACAGGGGCTGAAAAATTGTGCCTTAGGCACTGGTGCTGGTGCCACAACACTGCAACCCCTCACAGATACTGTACTTGGAGCACAGCAATGAGACCTGTTGCAAAGCATTTCATAAAAAATTGTAATTACAAGCCCCTGTTAAACAGGGGCTGAAAAATTGGGCCTTAGCCACTGGTGGTGGCACCCAGAAACAAAAATGTTCTTCCAAGCTATCATCAGGATCATTGAGGAGGAAGAGGATAGTCAGTCAACAGGACAGTCACTCAGCATCAGCATAGGCAGTCTTGAAGGGATGTGACATTTCAAAATAAATTATTCTGTTATATCAGTTTCATGTGACTGGTAGCTGGTGATGATCCAATACTGATTCATCTTTATGAAGGTCAGTCGATCAACCGAGTCGGTGGACAGGCGCACCCTGTGATCGGTGACAAAGCCACCAGCAGCACTGAATGTGCGTTCCGAAAGAACGCTAGATGCAGGCCAGTAGCTCAATTGCATACTGTGCAAGCTCTGGCCAGTGATCCATCCTTAAGACCCAGTAAGCCAGAGGATTTTCGGTGGGAAAGGTGTCCAAGTCTGACCTTGCCCCTAGGTATTCCTGCACCATGTATATCAGACGCTGGCGATGGTTGCTGGAACTGATCATACCTTGGGGCTGTGGACTAAAAAATTGTCTGAACGCTTCGGTCAGACGTCCACCTTCCCCACCTCTCCTTCTGCTACTGACCGAAGCCTCAGCAACTCGTCGTCCAGGACCAGGAGTTTGTAACCGCCCAGTCTCTGGGAATGCGTTGCACAGACCTTTCTGCAAGGCCTGATGTCTCATCCTCTGCTCCCTCTGCAATGGCAAGATAAGGTCCGCAACCTTACCCTTGTACTGTGGATCAAGGAGAGTGGCCAGCCAGTAATGGTCCCTCTCCTTGATCCGAAGAATACGAGGATCCTTCCGCAGGCTTTGCAGGATCGAGGCCATGCAACGTAGGTTAGCTGAGGCATTCGGTCCGGAGTCTTCTGGGTCACTGAGGACAACATGATCCGCAGCCACCTCCTCACAGCCACGTACAAGTCCACCGGTTTCTTCGGACTGTAAATCATCCCTAAAAGACTGCTGCTGATGATGCTGAGTGCCAGGCTACACCTCCATGCTAACACAATCCTCCTCATCCTGTGTGATGGGTGGGAGAGAAGGAACACTGTCTGGATAAAAGGGGCCTTGAGAGGCAAGGAAGTCCTCTTCCTGCCTCTGTTCTGCCTCAAGTGCCCTGTCCATTATTCCACGCAGGGTATGCTCCAACAGGTGGACAAGAGGTACAGTGTCACTGATGCATGCACTGTCACTGCTCACCATTCTCGTGGCCTCCTCAAATGGTGACAGGACAGTGCATGCATCCCTGATCATGCTCCACTGGCGTGGTTGAAAAAAATCAGAGCTCCCCTGACCCTGTCCTGGTGCTGTAGTCGCACAGGTACTCATTGATGGCCCTCTGCTGCATGTGCAATCGCTGCAGCATGGCCAACGTTGAGTTCCACCTGGTGGGCATGTCACATATGAGGCGGTTCTTGGGCAGGTTCAACTCCTTTTGCAGCTCAGCCAGCTGAGCACTGGCATTATATGATCGGCGGAAATGCACACAGACTTTCCTGGCCTGCCTCAGGACATCCTGTAAGCCTGGATACCTGCCCAAGAACTGCTGCACCACCAGGTTAAGGACGTGAGCCATACAGGGCACATTAGACATGTGCGATTCGTTTCGTACGAATTCGTAATTCGTACGAATTTTTCGAAATTCGTACGAATTTACGAATCTGTAGTACGAATTTTTTTTTTTTACGAATTCCGTACGGAATACGAAATTCCGTTTACGAATTTCGTCGCCGAATGATTCGAATGAATTCGAATGAATTCGAATGAATTCGAATGAATTCGAATGACAAAGTGTCATTTTTGCAGGAAAAATTCCGTTTACGAATTTCAGCTCCAAATTATTCGAATCCAACTACCAATATCAAATTTCAACTAATTCAAACGAAATTATTATAGCAGATATAACGAATGAATTTGAATGCATTCGAATGAATTCGAATGACAAAGTGTCATTTTTGCAGAAAAAAAAGCTATTTAAAAAACAGTCATTCATTGATATAATAAAAAAAAAAAAAGCGTAGGGGTCCCCCCAAATTCAATAACCAGGCCCTTCAGGTCTGGTATGGATATTAAGGGGGACCCCAGCCAAAAAAAAAAAAAAAAATGGCGTAGGGTCCCCCCCAAATATCCATACCAGACCCTTCAGGTCTGGGATGGATTTTAAGGGGAACCCCGGCCAAAAAAAAAAAAAAAAAATGGCGTGGGGGTCCCCCTCAAAATCCATACCAGACCCTTTATCCGAGCACGCAACCTGGCAGGCCGCAGGAAAGGAGGGGGGGACGAGAGCGCCCCCCCCTCCCGCCTGAACCGTACCAGGCCACATACCCTCAACATTGGGAGGGTGCTTTGGGGTCCCCCCCAAAGCACCTTGTCCCCATGTTGATGAGGACAAGGGCCTCATCCCCACAACCCTGGCCGGTGGTTGTGGGGGTCTGCGGGCGGGGGGCTTATCGGAATCTGGAAGCCCCCTTTAACAAGGGGACCCCCAGATGCCGGCCCCCCCCTGTGTGAAATGGTAAGGGGGTACAAAAGTACCCCTACCATTTCACCAAAAAAGTGGCAAAAATGGTAAAAATGACAGGAGACGGTCTTTGACAATTCCTTTATTAAAATCTTCTTTTCTTTCTTCTGGTCTTCCTTTCTTCATCTTCTCCTTCCGGCATCTTCTTCCATCTTCTTCTTCCTTCGATTCGCTTCTTCTTCCTCCGTCTTCTCGTCCTTCTCGTCCGGCGTCGTCCTTCTCGTCCGGCATCGTCGTCTCTTCTCGCAGGCCGCTCCTCGCAATGGGAGGCTCCCGCTCTGTGAGGCTCCGCTCCGGGTGACAGGTCTTTTATAACGAAGGCACCTGGTGACCCCGCCCCCTCTGACGCACGGGGACGTCATGTGGAATTCCCTATGGCTTTCCCCATGACGTCAGAGGGGGGGCGGGGTCACCAGGTGCCTTCGTTATACAAGACCTGTCACCCGGAGCGGAGCCTCACAGAGCGGGAGCCTCCCATTGCGAGGAGCGGCCTGCGAGAAGAGACGACGATGCCGGACGAGAAGGACGACGCCGGACGAGAAGGACGAGAAGACCGGAGGAAGAAGAAGCGAATCGAAGGAAGAAGAAGATGGAAGAAGATGCCGGAAGGAGAAGATGAAGAAGGAAGACCAGAAGAAAGAAGATTTTAATAAACCGTCTCCTGTCATTTTTACAATTTTTGACACTTTTTTGGTGAAATGGTAGGGGTACTTTTGTACCCCCTTACCATTTCACACAGGGGGGGGGGGGGATCTGGGGGTCCCCTTGTTAAAGGGGGCTTCCAGATTCCGATAAGCCCCCCGCCCGCAGACCCCCACAACCACCGGGCACGGTTGTGGGGATGAGGCCCTTGTCCTCATCAACATGGGGACAAGGTGCTTTGGGGGGGACCCCAAAGCACCCTCCCAATGTTGAGGGCATGTGGCCTGGTACGGTTCAGGCGGGAGGGGGGGCCGCTCTCGTCCCCCCCTCCTTTCCTGCGGCCTGCCAGGTTGCGTGCTCGGATAAGGGTCTGGTATGGATTTTATGGGGGACCCCACGCCATTTTTTTTTGGCTAGGGTTCCCCTTAAAATCCATCCCAGACCTGAAGGGCCTGGTTATTGAATTTGGGGGGACCCCTACGCATTTTTTTATCAATGACTTCAATGAATGACTGTTCTCTGTATTACGGATCCAACAATTCATTTGCCGGCAATAGCCGCGACTCGATTTTAAATAGTTTTTTTTTCCTGCAAAAATGACACTGCAGGAACAGTTCTCTATATTAGATATACTGAATCTCGAAGCATTCGAAGCATTCGTTATATCCGCTATTATAATTTCTTTCATATTAGTTGAAATTACATATTTGTTAGTTGTTGTATTCGAATTGTTCTCTGTATTACGGGAATCGGCAATTAGCCGCGAGTGATTTTAAATATTTTTTTTTTTCCTGCAAAAATGACACATTGTACAGAGAGAGTTCTAAACACGGGAAACATGACCCCCTTCATAGACATACTATAGAGTATATAGTATATAGAAGGGGTCATGTTTCCCGTGTTTAGAACTCTCTCTGTACAATGTGTCATTTTTGCAGGAAAAAAAGACATTTAAAATCACTCGCGGCTAATTGCCGATTCCCGTAATACAGAGAACAATTCGAATGTTGTATTGTAACTAACAAATATCTAATTTCAACTAATATGAAAGAAATTATAATAGCGGATATAACGAATGCTTCGAATGCTTCGAATGCTTCGAGATTCAGTATATCTAATATAGAGAACTGTTCCTGCAGTGTCATTTTTGCAGGAAAAAAAAACTATTTAAAATCACTCGCAGCTATTGCCGGCAAATGAATTGTTGGATCCGTAACACAGAGAACAGTCATTCATTGAAGTCATTGATAAAAAAAAGCGTAGGGGTCCCCCCAAATTCAATAACCAGGCCCTTCAGGTCTGGGATGGATATTAAGGGGGACCCCAGCCAAAAAAAAAAAAAAAAAAAATGGCGTAGGGTCCCCCTCAAAATCCATACCAGACCCATGAGGTCTGGGATGGATTTTAAGGGGAACCCTAGCCCAAAAAAATGGCGTGGGGTCCCCCATAAAATCCATACCAGACCCTTATCCGAGCACGCAACCTGGCAGGCCGCAGGAAAGGAGGGGGGGACGAGAGCGGCCCCCCCTCCCGCCTGAACCGTACCAGGCCACATGCCCTCAACATTGGGAGGGTGCTTTGGGGTCCCCCCCAAAGCACCTTGTCCCCATGTTGATGAGGACAAGGGCCTCATCCCCACAACCGTGCCCGGTGGTTGTGGGGGTCTGCGGGCGGGGGGCTTATCGGAATCTGGAAGCCCCCTTTAACAAGGGGACCCCCAGATCCCGGCCCCCCCCCCTGTGTGAAATGGTAAGGGGGTACAAAAGTACCCCTACCATTTCACCAAAAAAGTGTCAAAAATTGTAAAAATGACAGGAGACGGTCTTTGACAATTCCTTTATTAAAATCTTCTTTCTTCTTTCTTCTGGTCTTCCTTTCTTCATCTTCTCCTTCCGGCATCTTCTTCCATCGTCTTCTTCCTTCGATTCGCTTCTTCTTCCTCCGGTCTTCTCGTCCTTCTCGTCCGGCGTCGTCCTTCTCGTCCGGCATCGTCGTCTCTTCTCGCAGGCCGCTCCTCGCAATGGGAGGCTCCCGCTCTGTGAGGCTTCGCTCCGGGTGACAGGTCTTGTATAACGAAGGGACCTGGTGACCCCGCCCCCCTCTGACGTCATGGGGAAAGCCATAGGGAATTCCACATGACGTCCCCGTGCGTCAGAGGGGGCGGGGTCACCAGGTGCCTTCGTTATAAAAGACCTGTCACCCGGAGCGGAGCCTCACAGAGCGGGAGCCTCCCATTGCGAGGAGCGGCCTGCGAGAAGAGACGACGATGCCGGACGAGAAGGACGACGCCGGACGAGAAGGACGAGAAGACCGGAGGAAGAAGAAGCGAATCGAAGGAAGAAGAAGATGGAAGAAGATGCCGGAAGGAGAAGATGAAGAAGGAAGACCAGAAGAAAGAAGAAAGAAGATTTTAATAAAGGAATTGTCAAAGACCGTCTCCTGTCATTTTTACCATTTTTGACACTTTTTTGGTGAAATGGTAGGGGTACTTTTGTACCCCCTTACCATTTCACACAGGGGGGGGGCGGGATCTGGGGGTCCCCTTGTTAAAGGGGGCTTCCAGATTCCGATAAGCCCCCCGCCCGCAGACCCCCACAACCACCGGGCACGGTTGTGGGGATGAGGCCCTTGTCCTCATCAACATGGGGACAAGGTGCTTTGGGGGGGACCCCAAAGCACCCTCCCAATGTTGAGGGCATGTGGCCTGGTACGGTTCAGGCGGGAGGGGGGGCCGCTCTCGTCCCCCCTCCTTTCCTGCGGCCTGCCAGGTTGCGTGCTCGGATAAAGGGTCTGGTATGGATTTTGAGGGGGACCCCACGCCATTTTTTTTTTTTTTTTTGTTGGCCGGGGTTCCCCTTAAAATCCATCCCAGACCTGAAGGGTCTGGTATGGATATTTGGGGGGGACCCCACGCCATTTTTTTTTTTGGCTGGGGTCCCCCTTAATATCCATACCAGACCTGAAGGGCCTGGTTATTGAATTTGGGGGGACCCCTACGCTTTTTTTTTTTTATGCAAAAATGACACTTTGTCATTCGAATTCATTCGTTATATCTGCTATAATAATTTCGTTCAAATTAGTTGAAATTCGATATTGGTAGTTGGATTTACTAACGATTCGTAACTATTCATAACGATTCGTAACGATTCGTAACTATTCATAACGATTCGTAACGATTCGTAACTTGAAATTGAAATTCGATATTTGTAGTTGGATTCGAATTGTTCTCTGTGTTATGAGAACCAACAATTCATTAGCCGCGTTAACGATTCGTAACGATTCGTAACGATTCGTAACTTTACTAACGATTCGTAAAAAAAAATTACGATTCGTCCGAATTACGTATTTCGTACGAATTCGAACGGAATTTCGTACACGAATTACGAATTACGAATTTTTTTATATACGAAACGGGACGAAACGAAACTAAACGAATTTTTTGGCAGTTCCCATGTCTAGCGGTAATATGCACCTTACCACTGACCGCCCTGTCCATCCAGCGAGGCCAAGACATTGCCTTCCACATGCCGGTAGAGAGCCGGAATCGCCTTCCGTGAGAAAAAGTGGCGTTTGGGAACCTGCCACTGAGGAACCGCACATTGAACAAACTCACGGAAGGGGGCTGAGTCTACCAACTGAAAAGCAGCAGTTGAAGTGCTAGCAATTTAGCCAAGCTAGCATTCAACCGCTGGGCATGTGGATGGCTGGGAGGGAACTTCTTTCGACGGTCCAGCAGCTGGGGCAGGGAAATTTGCCTGGTACAATTGGACGTCGGTGTCATGAGGGCTCCATCCGTGGCCAGCGACCTGATGATCCTGCCAGTAATCGGCGCCTCAGTATCTCTGGTTCCCGTTCTCGGCTGCCATTGCGCATGCGCGAGCGCGCGCGTGCACGCGCGCGCCCGCAGACGAGGGCGAGCGTGCGCGGACGGGTGCGCGCCTCCATTGGCGCCAGTGAGGCTATTTAAACCCTCCTGTGACTGACGGTCCCCGCTGTCTGCTCTACAACGTTCTGTGTCTGAAACCTGATCTGAAGACTGTTTACCTGTGTTTGACCCGGCTATCCTTGACCATCCGCTCTGTCCCTGTGTATCGACCTTGGCTTGTCTTTGACCATCCTATTGTTTGCTCCATCTGTACCTTGCTGCCAGCCTGATATCTGACCCGGCCTGTCTGACCATTCCAGAGCCAGCTTACCTGCTGTTCCAGCCTGCATACAGATCCAAGTCTGCCTGTTGTTCCAGTCTGCACACAGATACAAGTCTGCCTGTTGTTCCAGTCTGCATACAGATCCAGCTTACCTGTTGTACCAGCCTGCATACAGATCCAAGTCTGCCTGTTGTTCCAGTCTGCATACAGATCCAGCTTACCTGTTGTTCCAGTCTGCACACAGTTCCAGCTTACCTGTTGTTCCAGTCTGCATACAGATCCAGCTTACCTGTTGTTCCAGTCTGCACACAGTTCCAGCTTACCTGTTGTTCCAGTCTGCATACAGATCCAGCTTACCTGTTGTTCCAGTCTGCATACAGATCCAGCTTACCTGTTGTTCCAGTCAGCATACAGATCCAAGTCTGCCTGTTGTTCCAGTCTGCCTACAGCTACCTACTTACCTCATCCGCTGAGCTTATCCAGGAAGCTCTTGTACCGGTCTGACCATTCCTGCCAGGCACCTGTGCCCCTCCTGACTCCTGGTCCTACTGTCCCATCATCAGGGGACCGGCGAGCGGGAGCCGCAAGGGAGGCCCTTCTCTGCCAATCAGACTCATCACCACCAGGGAGCGTGACAGTAGCAGACAGCCATGTCTGAGTCTGAGCAGGGGGCCTCTCCTATGGAAGGACTGTGCCAACACCTGGCAGGATTGACCGAGGCGGTAAAGAATCTCCAGCAGGGATACACCCGGTTGGAAGAACGGGTGCTGGCTTTACCACCAACAGCCCCATCTGGGGGAAGTCCAGGACCATCAGTGATAATGCTCCCTCCAGAGCCCCGGGTACCAATCCCTGAGAGATTCTCGGGTGCCCGCAACCTCTTTCGGGACTTCCGTAACTCCTGTGAACTATTCTTTGCACTGCAGCCACGTACTTTTTCCCTGGAAGCCACCAAGGTGGGCTTCGTGATCTCCCTACTCTCCGGAGACCCGCGAACCTGGGCCCACCGCCTCCTAGAGCAGAAAGACCCTGCACTGGCCGGTCTTAACTCATTTTTTGACACCATGGCCCAACTCTATGAAGACCCCCAACTCGCTGCCACCGCGGAGACCACTCTGCGCGCCCTCCAGCAGGGGCGAAGGCCTGTGGAAGACTATGTCGCGGACTTTAGGCGCTGGGGTGCGGATACCCAGTGGAACGACGCGGCCCTGCGTCACCAGTTCCGCCTAGGACTTTCTGAGGCACTAAAAGATGAGCTGGCGAGAGTTGGGGTACCCCAGACCCTGGACACTCTGATCAACCTGGTCATCCAGATTGACCGACGACTAAGGGAGCGCAGGTCGGAACGTGCATCCGGTGTCACTCATCCTACCTGGATGCTCCCCAAGGCTCCAAGTCACCTGCAGACTGGCTCGGCCCAGCGGTCAGTAACCCTCCCTGATTCCTCCGAGCCCATGCAGTTAGGGCTCTTGAGGCCTTCCCTAACTCCTGAGGAACGGCAACGTCGTCGGGTCAACAACTTGTGCCTTTACTGTGGTGAGCCTGGGCACTACGTAAGGAACTGTCCGGCCAAGGCTCGTAAGTGCCCTCTCATGCCTACTTGCTCCATGGACCCCTCAACCCGGGTCTCCTCTCACCTTGCTCTTTCTGTCTCATTACAGCTTCCGGGAAGAATCCTTCAGGTACCCGCCATTATTGATTCCGGGGCATGCAGCTGCTTCATGGACTCTTCCTTCGCTGCCCAACACCGGATCTCCCTCCAGTCTAAATCCCAGGGACTGTCAGTTTACCTGGCGGATGGCTCCTCCATCCGTTCAGGCCCGGTTACGCAAGAGACCATCCCACTGCTCATGACCATCTCGGGCAACCATCAGGAACTTCTTTGCATGGACATTATTTCCTCTCCATTATCCCCTATAATCTTGGGCATGCCGTGGCTGAAGGCCCACAACCCAGTCATCGACTGGGCCACTGGGATGGTTTCCTTCTCCTCTCAGTATTGTCAGATGTCTTGCAGACCTTCTAATTCCTCCCAGCTGGCTACTCTGTCAAGTGGGGACTCTGAGATGGACCTCCGTCAGGCTATTCCCCAGGCCTACCACGACTATCTAGACGTCTTCAGCAAACAGGCAGCAGAGGTGCTTCCTCCTCACAGGGCCTATGATTGCCCAATTGAACTTTTCCCTGGAGCAGAGATCCCCTTTGGAAGGGTCTTCCCCCTGACAGAAGTGGAGCAAGGCAAGTTGAAAGAGTACATTGAGGAGAACCTCCGAAAAGGCTTCATCCGCCCATCTACCTCTCCTGCGGGCGCAGGCATATTTTTCGTGGAGAAAAAAGATCACACCCTTCGGCCCTGTGTGGACTATAGGGAGTTGAACAGCATTACGGTCAAGAACCGTTACCCTCTCCCGTTGGTCCCTGAACTCTTCCAGAGGCTTGGCACGGCCACCATCTTCACGAAGCTTGACCTACGGGGGGCTTACAATTTGGTCCGGATTAAGGATGGGGATGAGTGGAAGACGGCCTTTCGGACACGGTATGGGCATTACGAGTATCTCGTGATGCCCTTCGGCCTGTGCAATGCCCCCGCAACCTTTCAATACTTCATTAACGACGTACTCCGGGACTTCCTGGACTTGTTTGCCGTGGTATATCTGGACGATATCTTGATTTTCTCCCCCTCTTTAGAGACCCATCGCAGACACGTCAAGGAGGTCCTGGGACGGCTCCGTATCCACGGTCTGTATGCCAAGGCAGAGAAATGCCAGTTTGAACAGGAGAGTATCCCCTTCCTTGGGCTAATCATCTCAAGTACAGGCATCAAAATGGACCCCCAGAAGATCTCTGCCATCTTGGAATGGCCCACTCCGGCAGACAAAAAGGGCATCCAACGGTTCATTGGCTTTGCCAATTTTTACCGTAAATTTATCAGGGGGTTCTCCGCCATTGTGGCGCCTATCACCCAACTGACCAAACAAGGGACCCGGTTCCGATGGTCTTCCGAGGCCCAGGGGGCCTTTGATGCCCTTAAAACTCTGTTTACCTCGGCACCCATCCTCAGGCATCCGGACTCCTCTCTACCCTTCACCCTGGAGGTTGATGCCTCCGAGATCGCGGTGGGTGCCATCCTATCCCAGAGACAGGGGGACAAGTCTCTGCTGCACCCGGTCGCCTTCTTCTCCCGCAAGTTGTCCTCGGCCGAGAGGAACTATGATGTGGGCGACCGAGAACTACTGGCGATCAAGGCCGCCCTAGAAGAATGGCGATACCTCCTGGAGGGGGCCTCTCACCCCATTCTAATACTCACCGACCATAAGAATCTGGAATATTTGAAGTCAGCTAAGAGACTGAAACCCAGACAAGCCAGATGGGCACTTTTCTTTTCCCGATTCACTTTCCATGTGACATACCGGCCCGGATCCAAGAATGTCAAACCAGATGCTCTGTCTAGGATGTACCACAAGCACCAGGAAGAAGATCCCCCTGACACTATTCTGGCCCCTGGAAACTTTCTCCTTCTTCAAGAGGACTTACTGTCCAAATTCAAACGTGCCTCAGCAGGGCAAAGGCCCACTTCCGAAACCCAGCTACAGGAGAAGGATGGACTATTCTGGTACGGGGACAAGATCTACACCCCGGAACAGCTCCGGGTAACAACTATGGAGCTGTGCCATGACCACGCCCTGGCTGGTCACTTCGGTGTCGCTAAGACCACCGACTTGGTACAGCGTACCTTCTGGTGGCCGCAACTACGGGCTGACTGTAAAAAATTTGTGGACACTTGCCCCACCTGCATCCGGAACAAGAATCCCAAAACCAGGGCCTGGGGTCTCCTTAAACCCCTGTCTGTCCCAGATCGTCCCTGGAGGATGATCTCCCTAGATTTTATTGTGGAGTTACCCCCAGCAGAAGGCCACACGACGATCTTTGTGATCGTCGATCGGTTATCCAAAATGGCTCACTTCATCCCCATGAAGGGCACCCCCTCAGCTCCAGAGACGGCACGGGCCTTTATTAGGGAAATTGTCCGCCTTCATGGGGTCCCGGCTAACATCGTCTCGGATCGAGGGGTGCAATTCACCTCTCGATTCTGGAGGTCCCTGTGCCAGTCCTTGGATATCGAACTCTCTCTCTCCTCTGCGTACCACCCTCAGTCCAATGGGCAGACGGAGCGGACTAATCAGACCCTGGAGCAGTACTTGCGCTGCTTTTCCTCCTTCGCCCAAGATGACTGGATCTCCCTTCTGCCCCTGGCAGAGTTCGCATATAACAACGCCACCCACTCCGCCACCAAACAGACTCCTTTTTTCGCCAACTATGGGTACCACCCGGCATTTCTGCCGAACTCACTTCCTGACTGCACTGTGCCAGCAGTCCAAGAGCGAATCCAGTTCTTTTCCACCAACAACCAACTTCTTCAGGAGACCATGACTAGGACCCAGGAGTACAACAAAACCGTATTTGACAAAAAAAGACGGGGGGAACTGGTGCTTGCCCCGGGCGAAACTGTATGGCTATCCACCTCTAACCTAAAACTGGCTTGCCCTTCACGGAAACTGGGCCCCAAGTTCTTGGGCCCCTTCCCGGTCAAGAGGAGGATCAACGAGGTGGCTTATGAATTAGAACTTCCAGATTCTTTGAAGATTCACCCGGTCTTCCATGTGTCATTACTGAAGCCCTCGGTTAGTAACCCTTTCCCCAACCGGAGAGCCATCCCTCCTGATCCAGTCATGGTGGACGGGGAAGAGGAGTTCGAGGTGGAAGCCATCCTTAATGTCAGAAGAAGGCAAAACCAGAACCAGTTCCTAATCAAGTGGAAGGGTTACGGCCCCGAGGAAAACTCCTGGGAGCCCGAGGAGAACATCCACGCTAAGAGTCTAGTCCAATCTTTTAAGAGAGCCCATCCTGAGAAATTTGCCCCGAGGGGCATCCGGAGGCTGCCCCTTAGGGGGGGGCAATGTCATGAGGGCTCCATCCGTGGCCAGCGACCTGATGATCCTGCCAGTAATCGGCGCCTCAGTATCTCTGGTTCCCGTTCTCGGCTGCCATTGCGCATGCGCGAGCGCGCGCGTGCACGCGCGCGCCCGCAGACGAGGGCGAGCGTGCGCGGACGGGTGCGCGCCTCCATTGGCGCCAGTGAGGCTATTTAAACCCTCCTGTGACTGACGGTCCCCGCTGTCTGCTCTACAACGTTCTGTGTCTGAAACCTGATCTGAAGTCTGTTTACCTGTG